>JAMWET010001025.1:0-89083 GCA_024036415.1 Prochilodus magdalenae | reverse complement strand
ATGAGGGAGACCCGGATCAGTAACACCAGCACTGTGCCACAACCCCCAACAGGCCGAGACCATGTGACTGACAACCGCGCTTCGTGGTGCGGTCAGGAGGTTGTTTGGCTGTTCTCTACCGTTAGCGGGTTGGAAGGGGGTAGCGGGTTAGCTAACCTCCCATAGCCTCCCATGACCTTCTGGCTCCTTCCCACTCCGGAGCCGGCAGCTTCAGGGTGTGGACCTGGACCACAGGCCCAGTTTTTCCAGTCTGGGATTTCGACACTGCATTCCAGCTCCACTTCCGAAGCCAGAGCCAGCGCTAAGAGCAGCACGCCTCCCAGTCGTGTGTAGGGACCAGATTCAGAACCTGGAATTCTACCCACCTCCCTAATCCTCTCTCCTTATCCAGGACCTCCCAGGCCGCTCCGCTTAACCCTCAGCCTCTAATCCCTAACCCAGCACATCTTCGTCTACACGGCCGAGTCACGGCGGGCCAAGCGGCTACGCACCCCCCGCTAACGCTAACGAGCTTTAGCGGTGAGAAGAGAGGGCCCGGTGAAAGTGAGCCAGAGGGTTTTTACCGGCGTTCGGGTCCCGGCAGCCCGAGCCGTGCGGCCCGTCCCTGCACAAGGGCCGAATGAGTTAGCGCAGCGCTACGAGCCGCGCCAGCAGTCAAATGCCCTTTAGCTGAGCTTTGGTTGTGTTTCAGCTAGCACCATTAGCCCCACTGGCGCCGCTCCTGAACTCCACCCTGCTGAGCACCGCGGCGCTCCATCTGTCAGACCCGACCGCGCCGAGCAGCTCATGGCTCACCTGAGACAGCTCAGCTCAGAGCAGGACACGCCGCGAGCGCTGCAGCACGTTAATGTTAATAATAATAATAATAATAATAACAATAACAATAACAACAACATAATGATAATAATAATAATATTAATAATAATAACAATAACAACATAATAATGATAACAATAATAATATAATGATAATAATAATAATAATAATAATAATATATAATAATGAAATCAATAATAATAATAATAATGATAATAATATTATTATTAATAATAATAATGATAATAATAATATTATTAATAATAATAATAATAATAAAATATTAATGGTATTAATAATAATAATAATAATAATAATAATAATAATAATAAAATATTAATGGTATTAATAATAATAATAATAATAATAATAATAATAATAATAATAATAATAATAATAAAATATTAATGGTATTAATTCTAGCCCTGTTAATGATAGTGACTGGAGAAGATCTGTATCGGTTCTACACCTGAACACGCTGTAACTGAGTGTCCTAAAAGGAACCTTCACTACAGCTGGACTCACTCTGGGGTAGAACCCCCACTCGAAGCCCTTCACACAGTGCTGCACCTTCCCTCAGGCAGAGCTGCTGCAGGGTGGAGGTTTTGTAACCACTGGGAGGGAACCCGGATTCACACAGCGTTCCTCCCTCCCTGATCAGGACACAGTCGGAGTCTGGACGAGGATGGAGGGACGGGGACCCGAGGGGATCTCTGGCACGAAGGTGGACCTTTCACTCGGGGTGATGCACCATCGGCAGACGGCTGCACCACGCAGGGCTACATGACGAATCCGTGTGTGGAGGCACCGTGGTCAGCACCGAGATGAGCGGTCTGTAGTCACACGTCCAGAAGACCTGGTGTCCCTCCACCTCCACCCCTACCGCACCATCTGCAGGAACTGTGTGAGGATGTTCAAGCTGCATGGGATGGATTATCACAGGACTCCATCAGGAACCTCTACAGCTCCATACCGAGTTGGGTTAGCGAACACGGCGGCCCGACGCCATACTGAGAGACAGACTTCTGTATGTGTAGCTCAATAAATATTGATCATATCAGTCTTAACTTATCACCAGTTATTGATCCTGGTCACCTTCATCCTCCTTCTCAACACACCCGCACTCCCACACCTCCTTCTGGGTGCGGCTGGTCTGTGGAGGAGTGTGGTATTCCGGAGAGCAGCACTGAGGGCTTGGAAAGTCACTGATAGGATGATTATGACCCTGGCCACAGGTAAGCCCCGGAGAAGACACCAGGTGGGGAGAAGGCTGGCGGAGGAATCCAGGGCTCGGCGGAAAGGGCATTACTCCACTGATCCACGGAGCTTAGGGTACCGAGCGCTGGGATCTCCGCCCTCCTGAGGAGTCCTGGGTGGTGTTAGATGGAGGAGGACTCCTGTAATCCTGTACGGTTTGAAGGCAGTTACTCGTACCTTCACCGCGTGCGGCTGTTCTAAAGTCCTCCGGCTTTCCGGACCTCCGCCGCAGGCAAGAGCGCACCACGGCACGGTTCCAGCTACACGGGCTCATTAACATCAAACACGGTTCCACCGCGTCCTCAGCGAGAACCGGAGACAGACAAGAACATCTGCACCGCAGCCCTGAAACAGGACGTCTGACGGGGAACCAGGCGGAACGTACGTCACCAGAACCATCCGTCCGGGATCCGGACATCACCGGTGACTAGAAACAAATCCCACACACCATCCTGTCCCAGAACAGCGCCGAGCCCGCCAGGGCCCAGGCCTCAACTCCACCGGCCCGGCCTCTGCTAACCCTGAGGTATTCAGCCGCTGAGTCGCCGAGCCCCTGTGCACACCGCAGGGGGGAAAGACGAACACCCAGCAGGACGGGCACGAGCTGGTGCTGCAGACCCGCTGGTCTCCTCTGCCTGCCAAGGACATGAGCGCTAGTGAACCTCAGCAGGGCTGTGCAGCCATCATGCCTGGAACGACCGCACCGGGGTTTGTGGAGGTGAGTGGTGGGTGAGGGGTGGATGAGCGGTGGGTGAGGGGTGGGTGAGGGGTGGGTGAGTGGTGGATGAGGGGTGGATGAGGGGAGGGTGAGTGGTGGGTGAGGGGTGGATGAGCGGTGGGTGAGGGGTGGGTGAGTGGGGGATGAGTGGTGGGTGAGGGGTGGGTGAGGGGTGGATGAGGGGTGGATGAGCGGTGGGTGAGGGGTGGGTGAGTGGTGGGTGAGGGGTGGATGAGCGGTGGGTGAGGGGTGGGTGAGTGGTGGGTGAGGGGTGGATGAGCGGTGGGTGAGGGGTGGGTGAGTGGTGGGTGAGGGGTGGATGAGCGGTGGGTGAGGGGTGGGTGAGTGGTGGGTGAGGGGTGGATGAGTGGTGGATGAGTGGCGGGTGAGGGGTGGATGAGCGGTGGGTGAGGGGTGGGTGAGTGGCGGGTGAGTGGCAGGTGAGGGGCAGGTGAGCAGCAGGTGAGGGGCAGGTGAGCGTCAGAGGGCAGTTAGTGAGTGGCGGTTCTCCGTGCCTCATGGTTTAGCAGCCAGGTGGGATTAGCCTTCAGCGCTAAATCAGATGGAAACCATTCATGTCAATAGAACAGCAGTAATGTCAATAGAACAGCAGTAATGTCAATAGAACAGCTCGGAGAACCTGCCGGAACACGCTGCTGCTCAAAGACCTGGACTCAGCACATCAGTCATACACCATAGAACTAGCAACACTAGGTCCTAGATACACCTAAACAATTACTGAACACTGATCACACACTGAACACACAGCCTAAACAATTAGCAGGAAGGTTCTACAGTGACCAAGAACCGAGAATAAAGTTCTCAAAATGTAATATCCAGAATAGAGTTCTAATAACATTAACACCCAGGTGAAGTTCTAATACATATCCAGAATGAAGTTCTAATAAACAAGTATCTAGAACGAAGTTCTAATTAATCTAATATTTAGAAGGAAGTTCTAATAAAACTAATATCTAGAACGAAGTTCTTATTAATCTAATATCTAGAACGAAGTTCTAATTAAACTAATATCAGAACGAAGTTCTAATTAAACTAATATCTAGAACGAAGTTCTTATTAATCTAATATCTAGAACGAAGTTCTAATTAAAATAATATCTAGAACGAAGTTCTAATTAAACTAATATCTAGAACGAAGTTCTAATTAAACTAATATCAGAAAGATGTTCTAATTAAACTAATATCTAGAACGGACTTCTAATTAAACTAATATCTAGAACGAAGTTCTAAATAAACTAATATCAGAACGAAGTTCTAATTAAACTATTATCTAGAACTAAGTTCTAATTAAACTAATATCTAGAACGGAGTTCTAATTAAACTAATATCTAGAACGGAGTTCTAATTAAACTAATATCTAGAACGATGTTCTAATTAAACTAATATCTAGAACTAAGTTCTAATTAAACTAATATCAGAACGATGTTCTAATTAAACTAATATCTAGAACTAAGTTCTAATTAAACTAATATCAGAACGATGTTCTAATTAAACTAATATCTAGAACTAAGTTCTAATTAAACTAATATCAGAAAGATGTTCTAATTAAACTAATATCTAGAACAGAGTTCTAATTAAACTAATATCTAGAATGAATTACTAATTAAACTAATATCTAGAACGAAGTTCTAATTAAACTAATATCTAGAATGAATTACTAATTAAACTAATATCTAGAACGAAGTTCTTATTAATCTAATATCTAGAACGAAGTTCTAATTAAACTAATATCTAGAATGAATTACTACTTAAACTAATATCTAGAACGAAGTTCTTATTAATCTAATATCTAGAACTAAGTCCTAATTAAACTAATATCTAGAATGAATTACTACTTAAACTAATATCTAGAACTAAGTTCTAATTAAACTAATATCTAGAATGAATTACTAATTAAACTAATATCAGAACGATGTTCTAATTAAACTAATATCTAGAACTAAGTTCTAATTAAACTAATATCAGAAAGATGTTCTAATTAAACTAATATCTAGAACAGAGTTCTAATTAAACTAATATCTAGAATGAATTACTAATTAAACTAATATCTAGAACGAAGTTCTAATTAAACTAATATCTAGAATGAATTACTAATTAAACTAATATCTAGAACGAAGTTCTTATTAATCTAATATCTAGAACGAAGTTCTAATTAAACTAATATCTAGAATGAATTACTACTTAAACTAATATCTAGAACGAAGTTCTTATTAATCTAATATCTAGAACTAAGTCCTAATTAAACTAATATCTAGAATGAATTACTACTTAAACTAATATCTAGAACGAAGTTCTAATTAAACTAATATCAGAACGAAGTTCTAATTAAAGGCGTATCTAGAACGAAGTTCTAATTAAAGGCGTATCTAGAACAAAGACGCTAACCGCTAACAGTAGTCTGTACATACAGGCAGAGTGTCTGACGGGCGTTCCTGTGCTAGCGCTAGCCTCCCGGCGCCGGCGGCGGATCTGGAACCGAGTCTGGTTATTTTAGGACGTGGTGGAGGACACAGCAGGTAAGTGTGATGGTCATTGCCTGTGGGGCGCTCGGAGCGGCGGCGGCGGCTAACCATTTAAAAATCAGTGCCGTGTCATTAGCTGCCGTTTCCACACCGGCCATTAGCCGCACACAAAGGAGCTGTCTGTTCGGGCCGGGCCTCCGCGTTCGGCCTGACTGAATATTAAACCTGAAATATGAGCTGGTTCTCCTCGCTCCTCTGTTCTCCTCCCTGCTCCTCTCAGAGGACGGAGCTAAATCTGAATACGCCGTTAGCGTCCCCGCAGACCGCCCCACACAGAACATCCCATTCAGATTCAGGACAGCTTCACCAGCGCCAGATCAGACAGCACCTCTGAACGGCCGCGGCTAGCGCCTAGCTCTCAGCGGCTGGCCCGTGGGCTGTAACTGACAGCTACCCTGCCCAGGTGGGGCGGTGTGTGCCGGTATGAGGGTCCGACAGCACTATCCCAACATTTAAATGAGAATGGGGGTCTTGGCAGACCCCGGCGAGCGGGGCGTGAGCTCGCGAGCAGCTCTGCGGCTCCGGTTGGCCTGGTTTCAGAGACGAAGAGCGAAGGAGAAGGGCGGTCCCGAAGAGGCTGCGCTCGTGTCAGATACTGTAGAGTCAAACGGAGCCGCTGCCTGCTGTCCTGCTCGGGAACACCGGATACGGACACAGCGTTCAGCACGCGGCACCGCCGGCTACGGTGCTAGCTAATACTGTCTATCAGAACCAAACTATACATCACTACACATATACAGATTTAACTAACACAGCCTAACACAGACTAACACAGCCTAACGCAGACTAACACAAACCAACCGTTCAGCACGCGGCACCGCCGGCTACGGTGCTAGCTAATACTGTCTATCAGAACCAAACTATACATCACTACACGTATACAGATTTAACTAACACAGCCTAACACAGCCTAACGCAGACTAACACAGCCTAACGCAGCCTGACACAGCCTAACACAGCCTAACGCAGACTAACACAAACCAACCATTCCCGCACGCGGCACCGCCGGCTACGGTGCTAGCTAATACTGCCTATCAGAACCAAACTATACATCACTACACATATACAGATTTAACTAACACAGCCTAACACAGCCTGACACAGACTAACACAGACTAACCAACATAGACTAACACAGACTAACACAGCCTAACACAGCCTGACACAGCCTAACACAGCCTAACGCAGACTAACGCAGACTAACACAGCCTAACACAGCCTGACACAGACTAACACAGCCTAACACAGACTAACCAACATAGACTAACACAGACTAACACAGCCTAACACAGCCTAACACAGACTAACACAGACTAACACAACCTAACGCAGACTAACACAGCCTAACGCAGACTAACACAGACTAACACAGCCTAACACAACCTAACGCAGACTAACGCAGACTAACGCAGACTAACACAAACCAACCGTTCCCGCACGCGGCACCGCCAGGCTACGGTGCTAGCTAATACTGTCTATCAGAACCAAACTATACATCACTACACATATACAGATTTAACTAACACAGCCTAACGCAGACTAACACAACCTAACACAGCCTAACACAGACTAACACAACCTAACGCAGACCAACACAGTCTAACACAGTCTAACGCAGACTAACACAGTCTAACACAGTCTAACGCAGACTAACACAGACTAACACAAACCAACCATTCCCGCACGCGGCACTGCCGGCTACGGTGCTAGCTAATACTGTCTATCAGAACCAAACTATACATCACTACACGTATACAGATTTAACTAACACAGCCTAACGCAGACTAACACAACCTAACACAGCCTAACACAAACTAACACAACCTAACGCAGACCAACACAGTCTAACACAGTCTAACGCAGACTAACACAGTCTAACACAGTCTAACGCAGACTAACACAGACTAACACAAACCAACCATTCCCGCACGCGGCACTGCCGGCTACGGTGCTAGCTAATACTGTCTATCAGAACCATACTATACATCACTACACACATATAGATTTAACTAACACAGCCTAACGCAGACTAACGCAGACTAACGCAGACTAACACAGTCTAACGCAGACTAACACAGCCTAACGCAGACTAACACAGCCTAACGCAGACTAACACAGCCTAACACAGACTAACCGTTCCCGCACGCGGCACCGTCGGCTAAGGTGCTGGCTAATACTGTCTATTAGAACCAAACTATACATCACTACACATATACAGATTTAACTAACACAGCCTAACACAGACTAACGCAGACTAACGCAGACTAACGCAGACTAACACAAACCAACCGTTCCCGCACGCGGCACCGCCGGCTACGGTGCTAGCTAATACTGTCTATCAGAACCAAACTATACATCACTACACATATACAGATTTAACTAACACAGCCTAACGCAGCCTGACACAGACTAACGCAGACTAACACAAACCAACCATTCCCGCACGCGGCACCGCCGACTATGGTGCTAGCTAATACTGTCTATCAGAACCAAACTATACATCACTACACATATACAGATTTAACTAACACAGCCTAACACAGCCTGACACAGCCTAACACAGCCTAACACAGCCTAACACAGACCAACACAGACTAACACAGACTAACACAGACCAACACAGCCTAACACAGCCTATCGCAGACCAACACAGCCTAACACAGCCTAACACAACCTAACGCAGACCAACACAGACTAACACAGACTAACACAGACTAACGCAGACTAATACACACTAACACAGCCTAACACAGCCTAACACAACCTAACACAGACCAACACAGTCTAACACAGACTAACACAGACTAACACAGACCAACACAGCCTAACACAACCTAATGCAGACCAACACAGTCTAACGCAGACTAACCAACATAGACTAACACAGTCTAACACAGCCTAACACAGACTAACACAGACCAACACAGACCAACACAGCCTAACACAGCCTAACACAACCTAACGCAGACCAACACAGACTAACACAGTCTAACGCAGACTAACACAGACTAACACAGACTAACGCAGACTAATACACACTAACACAGCCTAACACAACCTAACACAGACCAACACAGTCTAACACAGACTAACACAGACCAACACAGCCTAACACAACCTAATGCAGACCAACACAGTCTAACGCAGACTAACCAACACAGACCAACACAGTCTAACGCAGACTAACACAGACTAACAAACACAGCCTAACGCAGACTAATACACACTAACACAGGCTAACACAGACCAACACTGACTTACACAAACCAACACAGACTAACACAGTCTAACGCAGACTAACACTGTCTCCCCACAGTTCACCTGTTCCCCCCTCAGTTCTCCTGCTCTCTCCTCAGTTCTCCTGCTCTCTCCTCAGTTCTCCTGTTCTCCCCCTGTTCTCCCCTGTTCTCCCCCTGTTCTCCCCTGTTCTCCCCCTGTTCTCCTGTTCTCCCCCTGTTCTCCTGCTCTCTCCTCAGTTCTCCTGTTCTCCTGTTCTCCCCCTGTTCTCCCCCTGTTCTCCTCCTGTTTTCCTGTTCTCCCGCTGTTCTCCTGTTCTCTCCTCAGCTCTCCTGTTCTCCTGTTCTCCCCCTGTTCTCCTGTTCTCCCCCTGTTCTCCTGCTCCCCCCAGCTCTCCCAGTTTGAGTGTGTTCACAGTGCCGGGGTTCAGCTCGGACTGCCAGTGCTGTAATAGGAGTGTCCCTGCAGGAACGCTGTGTCACGTCTGTGTCCTGTCGCTGTTGTACCTCCAGCGCTGCCCTTTACCCCCCAGGGGGGCTGCTGCGGATCAAACGGGGTGTCCGAGTTCAACCCGCTTGCTCAGAGCTCTGAATGTCAGGACCGGATCAGGAGCTGGAGCGGGAACCTCATATCATAACGAGAGCGCTGACAGGAGGCCCCGAGCTAACGCTAAATCCGGCTAACGTTAAATCCAGACGGCTGGTGGAGCTAAATCCGGAGCGCACTGATCTCTGGCTGTTAATGAGGTACAGGACGCTCAGCCAGCAGCCGTCACCGCTACCGCTAAATCAGGTGCTCATCACCGCTAACGCTAAATCAGCCTGTAAACACGCCTGTTCTGACCCGCTGGGGCTAACAGGCTCCGCTCAGCCTCTAGACCTGCAGTTATACACCGGGTATCGAGTCTACGCCCCACAGGTGGAGCTGAATAACAGTTAGCTTACAGCAAGCTAATTCAGCTTCACAGGCCTCCTGCTAGCATTCCTAGCAACGCTAATCACCTGCACACGGCTAAAACCCACATTCCAGACAGCGTCCATACAATTCTCTACATCATGCTAATGCGTTTGATGCTAACAACTTTGTAAGTGCTAATCAGACTCCACTGCTTGTTAGCTACGTTAGCCTCGCTACTAGCAGCTACACTGCTAATACTACAGCAGCAGGGATGAAACTAAGGAGCACAATGCTAATCATGTGCACTGTGCTAATGGCCTGCTACGTTAGCCTCGTAGCTCCTGTCTGTATTTTTGCACCGGGCTAATCGCTACGTTAGCCTCGCAGCTCCAGAGCCGATACTACAGACAGTAAACAGATCTACATTTGGGAAAAGTGGTGGGACACCGGGAGAACCAGTCCGAGGCTGGAGTATCGCTTTAATGAGTTTCCCAGTGTAGCAGATCCACAGGGCCGGTTTACCCGGTAACCGGAGTCCTCCAGCAGCGTCTGCATTTAACCCCGCTCTGTCTCTCCGATGGAAACCCTCCAAGCTCCTCTTTCAGAAGGAACGGGATCCTCCTGCCTCAGCCTCGGCCCCCGGCCCCAGGCCCCCGGCCCCCAGCCCCCGGCCCCAGCCCCCAGCCCCCAGCCCCCGGCCCCGGCCCCCGGCCCCCAGCTCCCAGCCCCAGCCCCCAGCCCGAAGCTCTATTTCAGCCTCGGTTTCCCACAGCCTCTCCGCTCTGGCTACTCACAGGGTGCCAGGACCTCTCTACCTGGAACGCTGAGCTATTTCCAGCCCTGGAGACTCATCCTCAGCCAGACGCCCTGCAGGCCAGCGCCGGTACTGCCGGTACAGATTTCTGACCCTAGGAGTGTCCATCACCCTTACTTCAGCACCATCGCCGAGGAGCCGTAACGGAACGGGCTGACCTTCAGATAACGCTGCCAAGCCCGGAATATCGACCCGCTGCGTTAATTACGGAGAGGACGTGGGCATTTAGAGCGGGAGCTCGGAAAAACAGCCAGTGGGAACAGTTGGAGTGACACTCCCATCGCCGCTGTCCACAACAACACTGAGGTTCCACCGCAACCGGAACACCGCAGGTTTACGCCGCGCCAGAATCCCATGATCCTGATAATCTACACACACCTCCATTAAAGCTCAGGAACAGCTTCCTCTCTTCCCGTTTAATAAGGAATTCTGAAGATCCCACTGGACTGCAACATCGGCAGTATTACACAAACAGAAATAAATAAATAAATAAATAAATAAATAAATAAATAAATAAATAAATAACACAGCTGTTTATTTTCTGGGTGCAGTTCGGAAGCCCATCCCCACATTCCGTATAATCCCGTGTGAGTGGCGCTCGCCTGCGTGTCCGTGTTTGCGTGTGTGTAAACTGAGCTGCTGTGTGTTTTGTGCTGTACTGAGTGACAGGAAGTGATGTCACAACAGACCCAGTGTGTCCTAATCCCCCCGGCGCTGCCCACCCAGAGCAGAATGTGGTAATCCTCCTCCTGTTTAAATCACATCTCCATATCTCCCTCCGCAAATCCTGGAAACACGCTCGCCGGCTTTTCCAGCTCTTAACTACAGAACGCTGAGCCTTCCCGATAATCCAGTCGGCCTCTCCCGCCGCAGCTCTCCACTACCGCACTCGGCCCGGGTCATTCCAGCTGCCTAACGCTCGGCGTTTAGGTCGCCTGAGGCCAAGCTCTGACCCATCAAACGTCCAGCGCCAAACTACGCCCACTAAACACCTCAAACGTCTAGCCCCAAACACCTCCAATTATCAGGACCAAACACCTTACGACCAGCACCAAACACCTCAAATGACCAGCACCAAACACCTCAAACGTCTAGCCCCAAACACCTTAAATTATCAGGACCAAACACCTCAAACGACTAGCACCAAACACCTCAAACGACCAGCACCAAACACCTCAAACGACCAGCACCAAACACCTCTAACAACTAGCACCAAACACCTCTAACGACCAGCACCAAACACCTCAAACGTCTAGCCCCAAACACCTTAAATTATCAGGACCAAACAACTCACAACTAGCCCCAAACACCTCAAACGTCCAGCGCCAAACACCTTAAATTACCAGCACCTAACACCTCACGACCAGCACCAAACACCTCAAATGACCCGCACCAAACACCTCAAATGTCTAGCCCCAAACACCTTAAATTATCAGGACCAAACAACTCACAACCAGCACCAAACACCTCAAACGACCAGCACCAAACATCTCAAACCCTAGCCCCAAACACCTTAAATTACCAGCACCAAACACCTCAAACGACCAGCACCAAACACCTCAAACGACAAGCACCAAACACCTCACAACCAGCACCAAACACCTCAAACGACCAGCACCAAACACCTTAAACGACCAGCACCAAACACCTCAAACGACCAGCACCAAACAACTCACGACCAGCACCAAACACCTCAAACGACCAGCACCAAACACCTCAAACGACCAGCACCAAACACCTCACGACCAGCCCCAAACACCTTAAATTACCAGCCCCAAACACCTTAAATTACCAGCCCCAAACACCTTAAACGACCAGCACCAAATACCTCAAATGACCAGCACCAAACGCCTCAAATGACCAGCACCAAACACCTCAAATGACCAGCACCAAACACCTCAAACGACCAGCACCAAACACCTCAAACGACCAGCACCAAACAACTCACGACCAGCACCAAACACCTCAAACGACCAGCACCAAACACGTCAAACGACTAGCACCAAACACCTCAAACGACCAGCACCAAACACCTCAAACGACCAGCACCAAACACCTCAAACGTCTAGGCCCAAACACCTCAAACGACTAGCACCAAACACCTCAAACGACAGCACCAAACACCTCAAACGACAGCACCAAACACTTTAACCGACCAGCACCAAACACCTCAAACGACCAGCACCAAACACCTTAAATGACCAGCACCAAACACCTCAAACGACCAGCACCAAACAACTCACGACCAGCACCAAACACCTCAAACGACCAGCACCAAACACCTCAAACGACCAGCACCAAACACCTCACGACCAGCCCCAAACACCTTAAATTACCAGCCCCAAACACCTTAAATTACCAGCCCCAAACACCTTAAACGACCAGCACCAAATACCTCAAATGACCAGCACCAAACGCCTCAAATGACCAGCACCAAACACCTCAAATGACCAGCACCAAACACCTCAAATGACCAGCACCAAACACCTCAAACGACCAGCACCAAACAACTCACGACCAGCACCAAACACCTCAAACGACCAGCACCAAACACGTCAAACGACTAGCACCAAACACCTCAAACGACCAGCACCAAACACCTCAAACGACCAGCACCAAACACCTCAAACGTCTAGGCCCAAACACCTCAAACGACTAGCACCAAACACCTCAAACGACCAGCACCAAACACCTCAAACGACAGCACCAAACACTTTAACCGACCAGCACCAAATACTTCAACCGACCAGCACCAAACACCTCAAACGACCAGCACCAAACACCTCACACGTCTAGCCCCAATCATCTCAAATGACCAGGCCCAAACACCTCAAACAACCAGCACCAAACACCTCATGACCAGCACCAAACACCTCAAACGACCAGCACCAAACACTTTAACCGACCAGCACCAAACACTTCAACCGACCAGGCCCAAACACTTCAACCGACCAGGCCTAAACACCTCCAATAACTAGCCCAAAACACCAGCTCCAAACATCTCGTTCCCATCGTACGGTCGACTGGCCCATGTCAGTGACTGGTGCCGGTACGTGTGACTGCCTTGCTTGGTGACCATTTGCAGCCCTTCATGTCCCCTCAGTGATGGGACACTGGAGGAGAACCTGTGTGGTTGAGTCTTAGGTTCTGGTGTTGGGGGCTGACACGGCTGACCCAGAGAGTGTTCCGATTAGGCTCCTGGAGACCTGCTCAGCATCCTCGGCAATCCCCGCTCTTTGTGAGCTGTTTCACACGGTGAGGATCTTTATCCAGCCACGCTGTGATTCCGGTTCCGGAGTGTGAGCGCAGGCGCAGCAGGCGCAGCAGGCGCAGCAGTCGCAGCAGTCGCAGCAGGCGCAGCAGTCGCAGCAGGCGCAGCAGTCGCAGCAGGCGCAGCAGGCGCACCTCCGCAGAGGTTTAGATGTTGATCCAGCTCCGTCTCAGACAGGCCGAGCGCCGGAGCGCCGGAGCGGGGGAAGCTAGTTCAGACCGGTCTTTTCAAAAGGACATCAGAAGCCATTACCGCGCTCGCCGCGGCCGGCTGTGAAACCAGCTCAGACCCGGCGCTCGCGGCTCCTCAAGGACACTTCTATTAGCGCTAATTATCCTCACTCGCTGAAGAAACGGATAAAACCCGCACCTGCTATTAGTGCCGCAGGAGCGGCGTTCCACACAATCAGCCGCGATTGACTTCAGTAAGCTCCCTCAGCGCCGGGTCACGCCGCCCTGAACTCCGGGAAAACTTTTAAACTGCTCGTTTACCCGCCTCGCGGGAAACAGGCCGGCGCTCCGACCCAGTTCCCCCTGCGTGAGGCACGTGAGGACTCTTCCTGTGTTCTGCTCTGAAGCCACAAAGCTGACGTAGCTAAAGACACCACTCTAGTCCCTCTCTGTAGGGACCGGTGCACTACACAGAGTCTGGAACCTCAACAGCAAGACTGTCCGAGACACTGAACGCGCTCGGTACGCCTGCTAATCAGTGTTAGAACCGGATGCATGAGGCTGGTGGTGCTGGATACGACAGGATACGGATTTATCCAAGTGGACTTGGACTTCCGGAATCAACAGACTCAGACTCCCCCCCGCCGGGAGCGGACCCTGACTTGCTGGAGACGAGGACCTGAACTGTTCGGATTCGCCTCCCCATCAATAGAGGATCCTCGCTGGGATCAACCCTGCAGCATCCATAGACAGCTGGAGGTCTGGGAAAGCTCAAGTGTACCGCACACGTGAGGTAACCAAGGGCAGGTCTTATCTCTGTACCTGACTGACCCAACACCACCACTACAGACCTCCACCGAGCAGTGCTGTCCTCCATCCTGTTAGTGCAGCACCATCGGCAGACGGCTGCACCACGCAGGACTACACCCACACAGACCGTTACCACGACCGTCCTTAACACCACGTCACCGTCACCAAACACTGCAGTGGTGTCGAACCAGACTGTCATGGAGGGACTCAGAATGGCAGAATGTGCCTGTGACGCTCCTGGCTCCGATACGGAGAACGGGTTCAGCGTGAGAGGCTTCTGTGGGTACTTCACAGCTCCACCTCACACCTCCTAGCAGTGGCTAATGCTAATGGGAGATGATGCTAACGAGCCTCCCGCAGGTGTTCCGAGCTGGAGGCCATTGTTTTCTTTGATGGGATAATTTGGGTTCTCCTCCTCCGTCTGTCCTCAGAGCGTCTCCTCCTCCTCCTCCTCCTCCTCCAGAAGAAACACTCGGGCGCTCTGATCCATCACTGTCGAGCGCAGAGCGCTAATAAACAGCGTGCTAAAGGTCAGCCGTGTGAGCGCCGGCCTGATTAAGGGCCCCGGTGTCCAGCCGCCGCCGCACTTCATCTCCACACGCCAGCCAGAGCCAGCAGGAGAACCGCTGTCCATCACTCCAGCAGCCGAGTGGTCAGCGCTGAGCACCAAACACAGCCGCGCTGGTTCCACCGCTACGGAGACGCACTACTGCATACAGAGCTAGCGACCCCGGCATCCAGACACCCAGCAGAGGGGCGGAGCTACAAGAGGAGAACCACCTTCATAGACCATTCAGCTTCAGATATCCTCCACTTAGAACCCTGTACTGTTAGAACACTTTATAACTTCAGCATGAGGGGGTGGTGTAGGCTGATGGGTGGAGTTAAACTGCTGTAAGCTGAGGGGTGGAGTTAAACTGCGGTAGGCTGATGGGTGGAATTAAACTGCTCTAGGCTGATGGATGGAGTTAACCTGCTGTAGGCTGATGGGTGGAGTTACATTTCTGTTGGCTGATGGGTGGAGTTAATCTGCTGTTGGCTGATGGGTGGAGTTAAACAGCTGTACGCTGATGGGTGGAGTTAAACTGCGGTTGGCTGATGGATGGAGTTAAACTGTGGTAGGCTGATGGGTGGAGTTAAACTATGGTAGGCTGATGCATGGAGTTAAACTGTGGTAGGCTGATGGATGGAGTTAAACTGTGGTAGGCTGATGGGTGGAGTTAAACTGTGGTAGGCTGATGGGTGGAGTTAAACTGTGGTAGGCTGATGGGTAGAGTTAAACTGCGGTAGGCTCATGGATGGAGTTAAACTGCTGTAGGCTGATGGATGGAGTTAAACTGTGGTAGGCTGATGGGTGGAGTTAAACTGCGGTAGGCTGATGGATGGAGTTAAACTGCTGTAGGCTGATGGATGGAGTTAAACTGCTGTAGGCTGATGGATGGAGTTAAACTGCTGTAGGCTGATGGATGGAGTTAAACTGTGGTAGGCTGATGGATGGAGTTAAACTGTGGTAGGCTGATGGATGGAGTTAAACTGTGGTAGGCTGATGGATGGAGTTAAACTGTGGTAGGCTGATGGGTGGAGTTAAACTGTGGTAGGCTGATGGATGGAGTTAAACTGCTGTAGGCTGATGGATGGAGTTAAACTGTGGTAGGCTGATGGGTGGAGTTAAACTGCGGTAGGCTGATGGGTGGAGTTAAACTGTGGTAGGCTGATGGGTGGAGTTAAACTGCGGTAGGCTGATGGGTGGAGTTAAACTGTGGTAGGCTGATGGGTGGAGTTAAACTGCGGTAGGCTGATGGGTGGAGTTAAACTGTGGTTGGCTGATGGGTGGAGTTAAACTGCGGTAGGCTGATGGATGTGGAACGCCTTTTAAAAGCTCCAGATGTCTGTGGTTATCTAGAACACTGTAAGAATGTTCACGTGCACCAGTGCTAGCTCAGAGCTAACTTACTATGAGAAACCTCATAGAGCCGCTAGCAGATATTAGCATTATGGTAGCCCTGGACTGGAGGCCACGGTTCACCACTGCTTTCCACAACTGTCCGAAATACAACCTCCTCCCATTCCCGAAAGGATCCAGGATCTTCCGTACCGCTCCAGGGAACGCTCAGTCGGCACAGAACCCCACTTATTTACACCACTTTCACCAAGTTCTACCTTTCCATGAAGTCTTTACAGAACCGTATTAGAAAACAAGACACGCAAACTTACAGCGTCCTTCCTACAACATAGTCAAGAACCAGCAACTCTTTAGTGAGAGCGCAGAACCAGGACACTATCCGGTACACAAACTCTAGACTCCTCCCTCCTTCCTTCCATGACAAATACAGAACCATTTAAGTTCTACACCAAGCAAAAGTTAGTCCAGGCCTAGAACCATTGGTGAGGCTTTTTACAGTCATGCCTTGAAAACCTTCATTTAGTGTTAAGGTTCTAGACTTATCAAGAACTGCATCAAGAACGCTACAAAGCTGAAAACCGTAGCAGACGCTGCCTCACCTTCGCCACCCGGTTGGCCACTTCCCGTCCCACCATCAGGCCCTGGACGAAGGTCCTGGCAGCGATGAAGGCGCGGGTCACCTGAGCCTTCAGCTTGCGCGGGACGTCCCCGAAGGGCTTCAGCTGGTCTGTGTACTTGCTGATGCACTCCAGGTAATCCTCGGTGAAGGTGTACTGAGAGTTCAGCAGCTGGAACATCCTCTCCAGCAGGCGGGACCAGAAGTCATTCAGCATCTCCTCCAGGTTAACGTTCCCACCCGTGTAGTAGCGCTTCAGCTCGGAGAACAGGTCCTCGAAGATCTCCGAGTTATGGGTGTACAGCTTTCCATAGGTCCTCACGAACATGTCGTTCAGGGACTTCTCGGAATTATCCAGCAGCTCCAGGAAGAACTCTGCAGAGGGAACGGGAGAGGAGGCAGGTTAGACTGGGTTCTCTACACGTAGGTACTGTGGTATAGACTGAGTCTGTTCTACAGTTCCTCATTAGGTGGAGTGTATAACTCTAAGCTCTAAATGTAGGTACTGTGGTATAGACTGAGTCTGTTCTACAGTTTCTCATTAGGTGGAGTGTATAACTCTAAGCTCTAAATGTAGATACTGTGGTATAGACCGAGTCTGTTCTACAGTTCCTCATTAGGTGGAGTGTATAACTCTAAGCTCTAAATGTAGGTACTGTGGTATAGACTGAGTCTGTTCTACAGTTCCTCATTAGGTGGAGTGTATAACTCTAAGCTCTAAATGTAGGTACTGTGGTATAGACTGAGTCTGTTCTACAGTTTCTCATTAGGTGGAGTGTATAACTCTAAGCTGTAAATGTAGGTACTGTGGTATACTGAGTCTGTTCTACAGTTCCTCATTAGGTGGAGTGTATAACTCTAAGCTCTAAATGTAGGTACTGTGGTATAGACTGAGTCTGTTCTACAGTTTCTCATTAGGTGGAGTGTATAACTCTAAGCTCTAAATGTAGGTACTGTGGTATAGACTGAGTCTGTTCTACAGTTTCTCATTAGGGCGAGTGTATAACTCTAAGCTCTAAATGTAGGCACTGTGGTATAGACTGAGTCTGTTATACAGTTCCTCATTAGGTGGAGTGTATAACTCTAAGCTCTAAATGTAGGTACTGTGGTATAGACTGAGTCTGTTCTACAGTTCCTCATTAGGTGGAGTGTATAACTCTAAGCTCTAAATGTAGGTACTGTGGTATAGACTGAGTCTTTTCTACAGTTTCTCATTAGGTGGAGTGTATAACTCTAAGCTCTAAATGTAGGTACTGTGGTATAGACTGAGTCTGTTCTACAGTTTCTCATTAGGTGGAGTGTATAACTCTAAGCTCTAAATGTAGGTACTGTGGTATAGACTGAGTCTGTTCTACAGTTTCTCATTAGGTGGAGTGTATAACTCTAAGCTCTAAATGTAGGTACTGTGGTATAGACTGAGTCTGTTCTACAGTGTCTCATTAGGTGGAGTGTATAACTCTAAGCTCTAAATGTAGATACTGTGGTATAGACTGAGTCTGTTCTACAGTGTCTCATTAGGTGGAGTGTATAACTCTAAGCTTCTAAATGTAGGTACTGTGGTATAGACTGAGTCTGTTCACTACAGTTTCTCGTTAGGTGGAGTGTATAACTCTAAGCTCTAAATGTAGGTACTGTGGTTACAGACTGAGTCTGTTCTACAGTTACTGTTTAGGTGGACTGTATAACTCTATGCTCTATAAATGTTAGGGTACTGTGGTATAGGACTGAGTCTGTTCTACAGTTTCTCGGTTAGGTGGAGTGTATAACTCTAAGCTCTAAATGTAGATACTATGTAGGTATAGACCGAGTCTGTTCTACAGTTCCTCATTAGGTGGGAGTGTATAACATCTAAGCTCTAAATGTAGATTACTGTGGTATAGACCGAGTCTGTTCTACAGTTTCTCATTAGGTGGAGTGTGGTATAACTCTAAGCTCTAAATGTAGGTACTGGTGGTATTTTAGACTGAGTCTGTTCTACAGTTTCTCATTAGGTGGAGTGTATAACTCTAAGCTCTAAATGTAGATACTGTGGTATAGACCGAGTCTGTTCTACAGTTTCTCATTAGGTGGAGTGTATAACTCTAAGCTCTAAATGTAGGTACTGTGGTATAGACTGAGTCTGTTCTACAGTTTCTCATTAGGTGGAGTGTATAACTCTAAGCTCTAAATGTAGGTACTGTGGTATAGACTGAGTCTGTTCTACAGTTTCTCATTAGGTGGAGTGTATAACTCTTAGCTCTAAATGTAGGTACTGTGGTATAGACTGAGTCTGTTCTACAGTTTCTCGTTAGGTGGAGTGTATAACTCTAAGCTCTAAATGTAGGTACTGTGGTATAGACTGAGTCTGTTCTACAGTTTCTCATTAGGTGGAGTGTATAACTCTAAGCTCTAAATGTAGGTACTGTGGTATAGACTGAGTCTGTTCTACAGTTTCTCGTTAGGTGGAGTGTATAACTCTAAGGTAGGTATTGTGATTGAGATATTGGGTTTATCTTAATTACAGTGTGCGGTAACAGAAGGTGCAGATTTTATGGGTGTCTGTCTCTGACTTATTTACGCCGTGTGCGGTAATCAGCTCCCGAGCTCGTCAGGTTCTGCACCGTTACACCTTAGATCCCCCGGCGGGCTGACAAACACAGACGACTCAACAATCTACAACACAGAGCGAGGAACAGCCGCCCCCGACGTGTTTACACACGGCACGCCTGGTTTACCGAACACCCCTCCGCACACACATACAGTACAGCCGCATTAACATTCCCTCTACAGCCAGACTCTACGTATAACAGCTCACTGACGGGGGATCATTACCCACAAGAAGACCACCACTGTTAATATAGCAGCTCCGACTGCAGCAACCAGCTCCGACTGAGCTCATCCAACCATTTCCACCAACCTCCATCTACGGTTCCGGGGTAGAACCGCATTAATGAACGATTAGAGATGAGCCGCCATGGAAACCGAGCTGAACAATCTGATGTTTCAGAAGGGAAGCTCAGGGACTGGGGTAGGAAGGGCAGGTGCAGCACAGGTACCGGTGCCGTAGAGGTTCAGGAACAGGAACAGGGTACCGAAATAGGAACATGTACAGAACCGGTGAAAGTACCGGGACAGGAAGAGGACAGAATACATAGCAACTACCTGGGAAATACTGCAGCAAGCCTTCCTGGGGACATGGGAGTGACCCTATGGTTGGGGACACATAGGAGCGACCCCACACTTGAGGAACATACCGCAGAACGGCCACTAGGGGACATATTGTAGACCGCCCACTTGGGGACATATTACCGCCCACTAGGGGACATGTTGCAGAACGGCCACTAGGGGACATATTGCAGAACGGCCACTAGGGGACACATTGCATACCGCCCACTAGGGGACATATTGTAGACCGCCCACTAGGGGACATATTGTAGACCGCCCACTAGGGGACATATTGCATACCGCCCACTTGGGGACACATTGCATACCGCCCACTTGGGGACATATTACCGCCCACTAGGGGACATGTTGCAGAACGGCCACTAGGGGACATATTGCAGAACAGCCACTTGGGGACACATTGCATACCGCCCACTTGGGGACATGTTGCAGAACGGCCACTAGGGGACACATTGCATACCGCCCACTAGGGGACATATTGTAGACCGCCCACTAGGGGACATATTGTAGACCGCCCACTAGGGGACATATTGCAGACCGCCCACTTGGGGACATATTGCAGACCGCCCACTTGGGGACATATTGCGGACCGCCCACTTGGGGACATATTGCAGAACAGCCACTTGGGGACATATTGCAGACCGCCCACTTGGGGACATATTGCAGACCGCCCACTTGGGGACATATTGCAGACCGCCCACTTGGGGACATATTGCAGAACAGCCACTTGGGGACATATTGCGGACCGCCCACTTGGGGACATATTGCAGAACAGCCACTTGGGGACATATTGTAGACCGCCCACTAGGGGACATGTTGCAGAACAGCCACTTGGGGACATATTGTAGACCGCCCAAAACACTGTAGCAGCCTCCCAGCACTCCAAAGCAGCCAGGACAGCTACCATTCTAACCACCTAGCAATATACCAGCGTCAGTCAGTAAGCAACTGGAACCGCAAGAGTACTGCTCAGCAACACCCGAGCTGCTGCCTGAGATGGCATAGCAACTTAGCAATGCTGTAGTATCCACCTAAAATACCCTAGCAACACCCTAGCAACACCCTAGCAACACCCTAGCAGCATCCAAACAACACAATGACTGGATCCTCCTCGGGAAACACAGTGGTCTAATTTAATCCCGTGTTGTTGTCGTCGTCGTCGGGGGTGACGCTGTAGTTGCTGTTATTACTGTAAGTGACACTCTCAGGTGTGTGCTATTTTCACTGCAGGCGTGCGAGTGCTAGCACTGCGTTTCCACGGCAGCAGAGTGACCCGTGATTACACCTCCATTTATTTAAGTAATAACAGCCCCCCAGCGCTCGCGCACACACTCGCGCACACTCTCCGCTCTCTCAGACAGTCAAGGACGCCGCCTCGCCCGCTCTGATCTCACTGTGCTCAAATTACACACCATTTACATACACCATCCAACCCAGCTCACCTGGCACACGCTCCGCACCTGAGAGCGCCCGGCACTCGCCGGACACAGGAGGACAATCAGAGTACAACCGGGGAGACACAGCCTGGGACAGGTCACCTGTACACGCCCCAGACCTGCCCATTCAGCCTACAGCAGTGTAGCCCCACCGGTTCAGCCTACAGCAGTGTAGCCCCGCCCATTCAGCCTACAGCAGTGTAGCCCCGCCCATTCAGCCTACAGCAGTGTAGCCACACCAGTTCAGCCTACAGCAGTGTAGCCCCGCCCATTCAGCCTACAGCAGTGTAGCCACACCCATTCAGCCTACAGCAGTGTAGCCCCACCAGTTCAGCCTACAGCAGTGTAGCCCCACCAGTTCAGCCTACAGCAGTGTAGCCACACCGGTTCAGCCTACAGCAGTGTAGCCACACCCATTCAGCCTACAGCAGTGTAGCCCCGCCCATTCAGCCTACAGCAGTGTAGCCCCACCGGTTCAGCCTACAGCAGTGTAGCCACACCCATTCAGCCTACAGCAGTGTAGCCCCGCCCATTCAGCCTACAGCAGTGTAGCCCCACCAACTCAGCCTACAGCAATAACCAGCCACGCCATTCAGCCTACAGCAGTGTAGCCCCGCCCATTCAGCCTACAGCAGTGTAGCCCCACCGGTTCAGCCTACAGCAGTGTAGCCACACCCATTCAGCCTACAGCAGTGTAGCCCCGCCCATTCAGCCTACAGCAGTGTAGCCCCACCAGTTCAGCCTACAGCAGTGTAGCCCCGCCCATTCAGCCTACAGCAGTGTAGCCCCACCGGTTCAGCCTACAGCAGTGTAGCCCCACCGGTTCAGCCTACAGCAGTGTAGCCCCGCCCATTCAGCCTACAGCAGTGTAGCCACGCCCATTCAGCCTACAGCAGTGTAGCCACGCCCATTCAGCCTACAGCAGTGTAGCCCCACCCAGGGAGGATATACGATATGAGTAGGGCGTACGGTACGTGTAGGGCGTACAGTGCGTGTAGGGCGTGAGGTATGATTAGGGTGTACGGTACGAGTAGGGCGTAGGGTGTGCGGTATGAGTGGGGCGTGCGGTACGTGTAAGGCGTAGGGCTCTTTAACACTAACCCTGGTATGAGGTTTCAGGCGCGTGGGCGTGCGGTATGATTAGGACGTACGGTACGTGTAGGGCGTACAGTGCGTGTAGGGCGTACGGTACGTGTAGGGCGTAGGGTGTGCGGTATGAGTAGGGCGTGCGGTACGTGCAGGGCGTAGGGCTCTTTAACACTAACCCTGGTATGAGGTTTCAGACGCGTGGGTGTGAGGTATGATTAGGGTGTGCGGTATGAGTAGGGCGTGCGGTATGAGTAGGGCGTAGGGTGTGCGGTATGAGTGGGGCGTGCGGTACGTGTAGGGCGTAGGGTGTGCGGTATGAGTAGGGCGTGCGGTACGTGCAGGGCGTAGGGCTCTTTAACACTAACCCTGGTAAGAGGTTTCAGGCGCGTGGGCGTGAGGTATGATTAGGGTGTACGGTACGAGTAGGGCGTAGGGTGTGCGGTATGAGTAGGGCGTGCGGTACGTGCAGGGCGTAGGGCTCTTTAACACTAACCCTGGTAAGAGGTTTCAGGCGCGTGGGCGGCGCCCTGCCAGCGGAGCCCTGATTACAGTTGGGCGTGTGCGAGCTCGTGGAGAAAGTGATTTGATTGGATGTGACATTCAGGTAATGGCCTTTCAAATCATTTCCCCCGTTCTCAATTACCCTGCAGCCTGATTAATCACCCCCTCAGAGGGCAGGGCCCGCCCTGACCCGCACACGCACCAGCCTCACACACACCATTAGCGTCCCGCTGTGGTTCGACTGCTTCCCGGAACGTGGTGACCCACAGGGAGCGGAGCGGGGGTGGAGGCGGGGGCGCTCTATACATTAACTAAGGTCCGTATTCAACATTTCACTCCCATGTTCCGCAGCAGTGCGGTCCTGATCCAGCAGTTGCTCCGTGCAGGCTGAACACACCCTGTGGGTGTCGTAACCGCTCGTCAGTGTCCGTCCACCTCACCCAGATAAGCATCTGCAGTTCAGTCGGTCAGAGTGCAGCCCTGTTCCGGATCCTCCCAACAGCGGGCGTCCCAGGAGAACGCAGTCATGAAGGCGGTTCTAGATCAAACCTCCAGCACTCCAGCACTGCCGTCCATCCCTGCAGGAGCTCAAACCAGAACCAGAACCCAAACAGCCACAGAGGTCAATCTGGACCAAAGGTCCGAACTGGGCTTCTCTTCGGAATGTCCAGGGCCACACTTCCATTCTGGTGGAGTCCAGCGTCCACTCACCACAAACACACCTGCCCCGACCACGTCACCTGGTGGGGTTTCAACCGGCAGCTGAGGTGTACCACCACAGCAATCCCGGTACCATCACGGCGGGCGGGAACCCGGTGTCGGTCAGGTCATGTCCAGCCTTTAACCACGGTACTGAGGTAACTCAGCTTGACCCTGTACCGAGGCCGTTTAGCCTTCGTGGTGAGGAGCACCGTAAATACCTGGCGCCGTCCTTTTGGCCAATCAGAGGCCCTGAATTACTCAGGGGCCCCTGGACTTCAGCCCGTCCGTTACAGGCCTGCCGGGCTCGTTACAGAGCTCACATGAATAAATGAAGACCCGTATTTAATTACACCGCTCGTCTCGTCAGTCACATGCAGCAGAGCTCATAACCTCAGCGGTAAACACTGCCCCTGCAGCGGCAGCCCCTGACCACTCCGTCCACTCCGTCCACTCCGTCCACTCCGTCCACTCCTGAGAGCGAGGGAGCCTGCACGCCAGTCTGCAGTGGACACGCTCACCAGCAGGCAGGGCATCGATCTGAGGCCAGAGTGGGCCCTATTAGAATGACTGATAACGGTGGGGGGGACTGGGGGGGCCGGGGGGGGTAACGTCATATTAATAATGGAGGAGGAAACCCGAGACGCTCCGCGACGCTCCGACCAAACAGCTGGAACCGTCCATCAGCCCTCTGCTCTCAGACCGCCACCGGCCTCCGCTCGTCACCGCTGACCGAACTAGTGATGCAGCAGCACTACGGCTGACCACACGAACGCCCCAACACTTGAGGAAGGTGTGGGTAAACTAAGGGACCGGCTGACAGACACTAATCCCCTCAGATCTCAGGGACTACTCTAATCTTAACATGAGCTTAAAGCAGCACCACCACACCCCACCACCCGGCTCGGCACAGCTACAGACTGTAGGAGCGGGTTCACGGCTGCTTCCTCGGGCCAGGCAGCAGCTGAAGCCTCCTACGCGCTCAGCGGCGCTGGTGTGCCTCAGGGGTTCGTACTGGGCTCAGTCCAGTTTAACACTTCTCCAACAGACTCTTCAACAAGCCTCATCCCGTGTCCTCAGCAGCTGGGACGCTCCGTACACGGTGATAGAGACGCTTAAACCCAGAGAGGCGGAGCCTAAAGACAGGGAGGGGTCACAGGATCCTGCAAGGATCATTACACAGACGGACGGACGAGCCCACTCAGAGGGGCATCCGGATATTACAGTAGAGCCAAACTCAAGCCAGGAATCTGATGTCCTGCCATGGTCCCGGACTGGAATCCAGGATAACCGGGTCTGAATCCGGAATGACTCGGCCCCTCCCGGCTCCTCCTCCCTGAGTCAACCCCACACCAGCCGTGAGCGGTGAGGACTCAGGAACGTGGAGGGTGACCTTCCTGTCAGACTGTAAACTCGTCCGCAGCGTGACCACGGTACACCGTCAGCGCCGTGTAGGAGACATCACGGAGCGGTGCTGCACCCTTCACCCAACACCTCCTCCAGAGGAGCTCAGGAGACCCTAACCCTAACCCTGCTGGAGACCTGCAGAGACACAGTCCACACTCAGACACACGGGGTACAGGTGGAGAACCTGCTGCTGCTCCTCCTCGGACAGGACGCCCTGCTAGGATCACTCCAAGAGCACCACAGGGTTCCTGAAGACAGAACCCAACAGCAGAAGATCTACAGACTGCAGGAACCTGCTCACGAGTCCACCATTAGAACAACACGGAACAGGAACGGAGGTCATGGAAGGAGGCCACGGAGAACACTCACCACACCACAGGGATCACTCACTCATTCCTATAACCGCAGTATACAACATATACTCTATAACAGCATATATATAACACCATATATAACAGTATATATAACAGCATATATATATAACAGTATATATAACACCATATATAACAGTATATATAACACCATATATAACAGCATATAAAACAGCATATATAAAACAGCATATATAACAGCATATATAACTGTTATATATATATGCACCATATGCTGTATAACAGTATATATATGCTGTTATATATATATATATATATATATATATATAATACCATATATATACAGTATATGCTAATGTGTATATATATACATATATATATATAACACCATACATAAAACAGCATATATAACAGCATATATATTACACCATATATAAGAGCATATATATATATAACCCTAACCCTAACCCTAGATATATATATATATATACTGTTATATGCTGTTATGTATATATATATATAGTGTATATATAGTAATGCAGTATATATGAAATGATATATATATATACTGTTATATGCTGTTATATGCTGTTATGTATATATATATATATATAGTGTATATATAGTAATGCAGTATATATGAAATGATATATATATATACATATATACTGTTATATGCTGTTATGTATATATATATATAGTGTATATATAGTAATGCAGTATATATGAAATGATATATATATTCAGGATCAGGTTCGTCGTGTGTATACAGTACATGTATATGAATGTCTCCACATGATCTATGATATATGGTCCAGTATATGCAGTATGAGCCTGAAGGAACACCAGAGGCGCTGTAGGGTATATAGTATGTGACCTGCGTTGTGGCGCTGTCCTGACCGCGCTGACCGCGCTGACCACTCCTCACGCTGAGAGCAGCTTGCCAGGCGTCTGTCACCAGAGGACAATGTTCCCTAATAGCTCATTCCGAGAGAGCGGAGTGTGGAGTAGCTCATTACGGCCGAGGGGTGATAAAGGGCGCGCTGGAGTTTGCATGGCCGGCCGCTTTGGACGGCTTCCTGCTCCGTTTAAGTACATTTGGACGGGCTCGGCTCGGCTCGGCGCTGCAGACGCGGCGGACCTGCCAGCGTTCTGAAAGAGCCCTTATCAGCTCCGCTTATTAACACGCTTTAATGGCTCACCGCAGGAGGAGGAGGAGGAGGAGGAGGAGGAGGAGGAGGAGGAGGCACACAATGCAGAGACCAAAACCCTGCCCATGCCTCATACTGCAGCCCCAGCACTACATCCATCGGTGTTAGTGTAGTGAACCTGAACCTGAGCACAAAGCTAATAGCCCATGTTCTCTGTGTTCAGGCCACGCGAACCTGACTTTAACCACATGCTGTGCTAAGCAAAGCTAAAGCTAATACACAGATCTCAGCAGTGCATCGAGCTAACTGTTCTACACCACCTGAACACAGTGCTACACCATGCTAACCCTGCAGTGGACTGACTCCCTACACCGCAGTAACCTCAATATCAGCCACGCGCTATGCTAATTCATGCTAACCCGAAGGCAGAGCGAAACGCCATCACTCCGTGTGCCGGGCGAGGTCGTTTGAGCTGCCGAGTGATCAGTGTAATGACCAATCAGAGGCACTGTCAGATCTCACTGATCCGTGAATAATGTGAAAGCTCTAAAGCTACAGCGCTAATCAAAGCTAACTTCCATGGCTAATCAGCGGCGTATCCGTGGTGATCCTCCGGCTTTGATGCCCTATTATCTCTGAAAGAGAAATCTTATTGTTAACAGTCCAACGCATCACAGGAACACACTCCCGCTCGGCAGGTGCTCAGGTGTGCAGGATACCTCACACCAGGAGGCTAAAGCTAGCACAGACCTCCACTACAGGAAATGACCTCCATTCATCCTAACCCAGTTCCTGAGACACGGGGATCAGAGCCTCGGTAAGGACAGGTGCCCTCTCAGAGGAGATTCCAAAAACAGGTTCTCCCATTCACCACCCAAACACGGCTCCACCTTCCAAATGGCCAACCTACAGGACCCGTTACCGCAAACATCAGGATCCCTACCTAACAACATCATTACATCACCGCAGGTGAGGATGTCACAATCTGCTAATGATGAAATACCTGGAGGACCTTTGGATCAGGATATGGTACCAGAACAGAACCAGAAAGCCTAACAGTAGTCCGATTAGATCACCTGTGTTCATCAACCACAAACAGACCACAACCGTTAACCACATCACAAACAGATCCGGAATGTTAATGATGTCGCAATCACAAAACTATGGTTAACGACACGGCAACCGATCGGGTCCAAGGCCCGTCTCCTAATGAAACGGCGAGCCAAGGCCGACTCCTGGCGATATAGCATTCAAAGGCCCGACTCCTGACGTTACGTCAATCCAAGGCCCGACTCCTGGCGATATGGCATTCAAAGGCCCGACTCCTGACGTTACGTCAATCCAAGGCCCGACTCCTGACGATATAGCATTCAAAGGCCCGACTTCTGACGATACTGATATCCAAGGCCCGACTCCTGGCGAAATGGCGAGCCAAGGCCCGACTCCTGGCGTTACGTCAATCCAAGGCCCGACTCCTGACGTTACGTCAATCCAAGGCCCGACTCCTGACGATATAGCATTCAAAGGCCCGACTTCTGACGATACTGATATCCAAGGCCCGACTCCTGGCGAAATGGCGAGCCAAGGCCCGACTCCTGGCGTTACGTCAATCCAAGGCCCGACTCCTGACGATACGTCAAGCCAAGGCCCGACTCCTGGTGATACAGCGATCCAAGGCCAGACTCCTGGTGATATGGCATTCAAAGGTCCGACTTCTGACGATACTGATATCCAAGGCCCGACTCCTGGCAAAAGGCGAGCCAAGGCCCGACTCCTGGCGATACAGCGATCCAAGGCCCGACTCCTGGCGATACAGCGATCCAAGGCCCGACTCCTAACGATACAGCGATCCAAGGCCCGCCTTCTGATGACACGGCGATCCAAGGCCCGACTCCTGGCGATACCGCAATCCAAGGCCCGACTCCTAACGATACAGCGATCCAAGGCCCGACTCCTGGCGATATGGCGATCCAAGGCCCGACTCCTGACGATACAGCGATCCAAGGTCCGACTCCTAACGATACAGCGATCCAAGGCCCGACTCCTGGCGATACAGCAATCCAAGGTCCGACTCCTGACGATACAGCGATCCAAGGCCCGACTCCTGGCGATACAGCGATCCAAGGCCCGACTCCTGGCGATACGGCGAGCCAAGGCCCGACTCCTGGTGATATGGCATTCAAAGGTCCGACTTCTGACGATACAGCGATCCAAGGCCCGACTCCTGGCGATACAGCGATCCAAGGCCCGACTCCTAACGATACAGCGATCCAAGGCCCGACTCCTGGCGATACGGCGATCCAAGGCCCGACTCCTGACGATACAGCGATCCAAGGCCCGACTCCTGACGATACAGCGATCCAAGGCCCGACTCCTGGCGATACAGCGATCCAAGGCCCGACTCCTGATGATACAGCAATCCAAGGCCCGACTCCTGGTGATACGGCGATCCAAGGCCCGACTCCTAACGATACAGCGAGCCAAGGCCCGACTCCTGGCGATATGGCGATCCAAGGCCCGACTCCTGACGATACAGCGATCCAAGGCCCGACTCCTGACGATACAGCGATCCAAGGCCTGACTTCTGGCGATACAGCGATCCAAGGCCCGACTCCTGATGATACAGCAATCCAAGGCCCGACTCCTGGCGATACAGATATCCAAGGCCCGACTCCTGGTGATACAGATATCCAAGGCCCGACTCCTGGCGATACAGCGATCCAAGGCCCGACTCCTGGTGATACGGCGATCCAAGGCCCGACTCCTGGTGATACGGCGATCCAAGGCCCGACTCCTAACGATACAGCGAGCCAAGGCCCGACTCCTAACGATACAGCGATCCAAGGCCCGACTGCTGCCGATACGGCGATCAGTCCAGGTGAGTGAATACAGACAGCAGAAATTGTAGTAATTAAAATGACCATCAGCTCCGGTCTTCTCTCAGGCCGGCTGTTGCGGGGTACTCCTGAGAGAGGCCTCTAGAAGTGCGGGGCTAAACCTTCCCGGTGCGTGTTGTGGCTAATTGCAAGTGTGCGCTGTGATCTCTTCATCAGGCTCAGACTCATTAAGAGCTAGAGGCCCGGAGCCGGAGGCTGCCAGAGCTCGGCGCCTGTGGCTCCTGTTGTTGTTTATACGTAGCCAGTGATTCATTACCTGAGGAAGAAATGACAACTGTGTGCAGCCAGCGCTTGCCAATTATGCAGATTTTGTTTTTCTCGTTACAGACGCCGGACAGGCGGCCTTCGGAGAGCGAGCCGGCCGTGTTTATCTCCCTCTCCGGTGGGTAACAGTCGGCTGCGGTCTTAAAACGTGATCCCTAATGAAGAAAAGGCTCACGGCGCGCCGGGCAAAGGACAAACTCAAAGTGAGCCGCCGCTTAATATTCAGCAGGGGGCCTGTTTGTGATCCGCACGGAGAAGAGTCTGCCGCGCGACGAAGCCTTCCAAGTCTGCTTCAAGCGGAGCGCCATGGCGGAAAACCACAGAGAGACCCCCGGGCCATCCGAGGAGACCGGAATTCCAGATGCAGTGCGCAGAGCGGACGGGCGGACGGGCGGAGGAGAAAAGCGCCCCCTGTTTTTCTGAAAAGCACCTCGGACACGCCGAGCAGGGAATGCTGAGACTGCTCCAGAAAGAACTTCCTCCTCGGATCAGACCTGCTAATTGGTGATAAGAGGAGCCAGAAGCGGGAAGCTCGCACATACTGGAGCTGCTAGCATACACGCTACATAGCACTTCACCAAATAACGGTTCACAGAGCAGCAGCAGACATACTGTATAATCCACAGCAGCGAAAATGGGACACTCTGTAGCTGCTATCACACATGCTAATAACTTTAGCATTAGCCGTCTAGCTAATTAATGATTTCTCAGTACCAAAAGTGATAATTCGTAAAAATAGCAACTGAGAAAATGTTTCCTCCGCGGGAAGAACAGAAATGGCACTCGCGCGCCGGAGCTGCTAACAGATTCTCTGCTATCATTAGCATTAGCTTCCCAACAAAGCTAACACCTGGGTTTCCTGTGATGTTAACATTTGCATTAGCCATCTAGCTAACCAGGGCTTCTTTAGTAGACTCCTAGGGATAGTTCAGACTTGTTGCTGATGGTTCTCCTCTCGGAGCAGTCTGTTTGGAGCTGCTACCGCTCATACATGCTATTGATGTTAGCTTTAGCGGCCTAGCTAGCTAACGTTTCCATCACAAACTTGTCAGAAAGAGACCCGCCTGAAATATCCGAGATACTGTTTATTAACGAGAGACGGAATGGGACGCTAGCGCTGTGGTGGTTAGCATACGTGCTAGGCTAAATGCTGCGCAGCTAGTTGTGTCTTCTGCAGACACTTATCCGTGGTGCCATAAGAAATGCTAATCACAATAGTGTTAGCAGCTAACTAGCGATGTGTGCCCCCCCAAAACGAATTCCTAAAGTGAGAAATCACCAGTTAGCCTACCTAATACCCACCCGGGACAGCAGACCCGGGGGCATGCCGCCTTCCTTCAGTGGGCTGGAGTTTGGGCACGCCGAGCTGGACGTCCTCCACAGAGAACCCCTCTGGGTTCTGGATGTATAGCCTGTGTGTGTATATACGTGTGCATGTAGATATATGGGGGGAGCACGTCGGCGGGGGGCTCAGGTGTCCTCTGTCGTGTCGGATCGTCAGCGGGAGCCGGGAGTGGCTGTCGTGGTGCTAATTATAATGAATGTGCGGCGAGCTGGAGACGTTGAGGGATTAGCGCGCGGCGCTGCAGGACGCTAGCGTGATTGATGAGTCGGACGGCTGTAATCAAACCGAGGCATCTGCAGATCCTCGGCGCTGGAGAAACATCAGCGCCGGTGACGTCCCCTCGCAGATAGAGGCTGATTTATGCTGTCAGGTGGAGAATCGGGCGGCGCTGCCGGCTGGAGGGGCTCGAGGTTACAGAACAGATCCCGCGGATTTAGGGAAGCGCAGTCAGTCAGCACTTCAGAGTCCGAGGAACCCGCCCGAGCAGCAGGACTGAGCTCTAGCAGTGAGAAGACCGAGACCCCCATCACCTTCGTCTTCCCTCTCTGGGACCGAACGAACTGAGGGTCCGTCTTAATGAGCCAAACAGACGAGTAGCTGAACCTCCGCAGCTTTGATCCACCGAACACTCGCGTCCTGATGACTCCGCACTTCCACTGGACTGACGTGAGGAACATACCGGAACACCTGACCACCAGCTCGGACCCTCACAGCTCACACTCCGGCCTCCGTTCTCTACCGGAGACTCCCTCTCCGCAGAACCGAAGAACCGAAGGCACGCCCCGGAGAGGGGCGTGTGCTCAAAGCGCCATGTTCACTGTCTAACTCTACACCCACGTCCCTCAGAGGAGGGACAGCGCCTCCCCAGTGGTACGGCAGGGAAGACGAAGGCGGTGTGGAGGTCTCACTGCTCCGACGCCCTGAGAGAGGGAGGAACCTCATCCTAATGAGGAACCCTGCAGCATGTCCGGAGTTACTCCTGTTGATGGGCCGTAGCGGGTCACTACACCCCGCCTCCTCCCCACTACCCTGTAGAGTCCCTGGGGTCCTCATAACTGGAGTATCCATCTCACGTAGTAACTTGGTGGAGGTCTGGTTACCTTCACCACCACCGTGCTCTGCCTCAGCCAGTGTATCTAGAACACCAGGGTGCTCTGAGCGACCCTGTTCCCTCCTACCCGTGTCGTTATGAGGAGAGTTGGCCCTGCGCTGGGTCTCTCCTCGTACGAGTGTGATGAGCTCTGCTGATCCCCTCCCCCGCCCGCTGGCGCTATCCCGTCCCAGGACCGGCTCTGAAGGGTCCAGCTGCGCCTGCGTTCTACGCTAAGAGCCGACAAGCGGGGGAGGTGTTCCGCTCCGCGGGAGATAACGGCCGCCTTAACCGATCCTATCTGTCCGCCGCGAAGAGGTCAAACATTTACAGAGACAAAGAGCCTCCCCTGCACGCCAGGCCGCCGCCTCGCCCCGCCCCGCCTCGCAACACAGGAAGCGAACAGGCCAGGAATACAGGAAGCGAACAGGCCAGGAATACAGGAAGCGAACAGGCCAGGAACACAGGAAGCGAACAGGCCAGGAACACAGGAAGTGAACAGGCCAGGAACACAGGAAGTGAACCGGCCAGGAACACAGGAAGTGAACCGGCCAGGAACACAGGAAGTGAACAGGCCAGGAACACAGGAAGTGAACCGGCCAGGAACACAGGAAGTGAACAGGCCAGGAACACAGGAAGTGAACAGGTCAGGAACACAGGAAGTGAACAGGTCAGGAACACAGGAAGCGAACAGGCCAGGAACACAGGAAGTGAACAGGCCAGGAACACAGGAAGTGAACGATGGAACCGAAACCCTCACTGGAACACGCTGCTAAATACACACTGAGGTGTTCCGTGTCTCCAGCAGGCTTCATGATGGGGTCATGAACACCGTTCCCTATAGACCCAGACTACACCGGCTCTGCAGGCATTTCGCCCAGGGTAACGGGTGCACGTCAGCGCCCCTCCCGCTGAGCGGTCTAGCCTCGGACCATCAAAGCTCAGAAGTTCAGAAGTTAACGAGTCAGCTTCTGCAGAGACACGCCCACTGGAAGTTTCAGTCTACGGGGAACGGATTCAAACAGCTTGAGCTGCTCTTCTAAATCCTGTCTCTCAAGTTTGTCCACAGATGCCATGGCGACCCCATCCAGACCGCCGTCTGAATCAGCTGACCCAAGAGCAGTGCATGCTGGGAGCTGGGCTGAGGGGGGTAAAGTAAGGCCTGCTGGACGGCTCTGACTCACTCTGGACCACTCCAGTCTCCCAATCTGGCCGCTCTGCACCGGCCAATCGTATCAATCCCCCCGTCGCGCTAATTAAAAGTCCCTCTCAGCAGGGAGGGCGGCCATTCTGCTCCAGACGAGCGCGTGCCAAAACCAGAGCTGGACTCAAAATCTGATCATGCTGCCTGCATTAGCACAGGGAGGGTGACCACTCCAATAACAAACGCTCCTGTAGGCTAGAACAGGAGATATCAGTCCATAAACGCCCTGGATAAACGCTCCTATACACTAGAACAGGAGATATCAGTCCATAAACGCTCCTATACACTAGAACAGGAGATATCAGTCCATAAACGCTCCTATACACTAGAACAGGAGATATCAGTCCATAAACGCCCTATATACACAACGCATCCTCAATACAACCGATAGAGCCAATAGCGCAGGAGATATCAGTCCATAAACGCCCTGGATATAAATAATACTCCTACTAAGCAACACGCTAGAACAGGAGATATCAGTCCATAAACGCCCTGGATAAACACTCCTATACACTAGAACAGGAGATATCGGTCCATAAACGCCCTGGATAAACACTCCTATACACTAGAACAGGAGATATCAGCCCATAAACGCCCTGGATAAACACTCCTATACACTAGAACAGGAGATATCAGTCCATAAACGCCCTGGATAAACACTCCTATACACTAGAACAGGAGATATCAGTCCATAAACGCCCTGGATAAACACTCCTATACACTAGAACAGGAGATATCAGTCCATAAACGCCCTGGATAAACACTCCTATACACTAGAACAGGAGATATCAGTCCATAAACGCCCTGGATAAACGCTCCTATACTCTAGAACAGGAGATATCAGTCCATAAACGCCCTGGATAAACGCTCCTATACACTAGAACAGGAGATATCAGTCCATAAATGCCCTGGATAAACACTCCTATACTCTAGAACAGAAGATATCAGTCCATAAACACCCTGGATAAACACTCCTATACACTAGAACAGGAGATATCAGTCCATAAACGCCCTGGATAAACGCTCCTATACACTAGAACAGGAGATATCAGTCCATAAACGCCCTGGATAAACGCTCCTATACACTAGAACAGGAGATATCAGTCCATAAACACCCTGGATAAACGCTCCTATACGCTAGAACAGGAGATATCAGTCCATAAACGCCCTGGATAAACGCTCCTATACACTAGAACAGGAGATATCAGTCCATAAACGCCCTGGATAAACACTCCTATACACTAGAACAGGAGATATCAGTCCATAAACGCCCTGGATAAACACTTCTATACACTAGAACAGGAGATATCAGTCCATAAACGCCCTGGATAAACGCTCCTATACGCTAGAACAGGAGATATCAGTCCATAAACGCCCTGGATAAACGCTCCTATACTCTAGAACAGGAGATATCAGTCCATAAACGCCCTGGATAAACGCTCCTATACACTAGAACAGGAGATATCAGTCCATAAACGCCCTGGATAAACGCTCCTATACTCTAGAACAGGAGATATCAGTCCATAAAACGCCCTGGATAAACCCTCCTATACTCTAGAACAGGAGATATCAGTCCATAACCCGCCCTGGATAAACGCTCCTATACACTAGAAACAGGGAGATATCAGTCCATAACACAGCCCTGGATAAACAACCTATATACACTAGAAACAGGAGATATCCAGTCCATAAACGCCCCCTGGATAAACACTCCTATACGCTAGAACAGGAGAGATATCAGTCCATAAAAACCGCCCTGGATAAACGCTCCTATACGCTCTAGAACAGGAGCTATCAGTCCATAAACGCCCTGGATAAACGCTCCTATAAACTAGAACAGGAGATATCAGTCCAAAAACGCCCTGGATAAACACTCCCTATACACTAGAACAGGAGATATCAGTCCATAAACGCCCTGGAATAAACGCTCCTATAAAACACTAGAACAGGAGATATCAGTCCATAAACGCCCTGGATAAACGCTCCTATACTCTAGAACAGGAGATATCAGTCCATAAACTGCCCTGGATAAACACTCCTATAACACTAGAACAGGAGATATCGGTCCATAAACGCCCTGGATAAACGCTCCTATACGCTAGAACAGGAGATATCAGTCAAACGTCCATAAACGCCCTGGATAAACGCTCCTAATACGCTAGAACAGGAGATATCAGTCCATAAACGCCCTTGGAAAACACTCCTATACGCTAGAACAAGGAGTATCCCATAAACGTATAAACGCTCTAGACACTAGAACAGGAGATATCAGGTCCATAAACGCCCTGGATAAACACTCCTATACACTAGAACAGGAGATATCAAGTCCATAAACGCCCTGGATAAAACGCTCCTATACACTAGAACAGGAGATATCGGTCCATAAACGCCCTGGATAACACGCTCCTATACACTAGAACAGGAGAATCATTCCATAAAACGCCCTGGATAAACAGGTCCTATAAACGCTAGAACCTCGGATAAAACACCCCCTGGATAAACGCTCCTATACACTAGAACAGGAGATATCAGTCCATAAACGCCCTGGATAAACGCCTCCTATACACTAGAACAGGAGGATATCAAGTCCTAAACGCCCTGGATAAAACGAACTCTATACACTAGAACAGGAGATATCAGTCCATAAACGCCCTGGATAAAACGCTCCTATACACTAGAACAGGATATATCAGTCCCTAAACGCCCCTGGATAAACACTCCTATACACTAGAACAGGGAGATATCAAACCATAAACGTCCCTGGATAAACACTCCTATACACTAGAACAAGGAGATATCAGTCCATAAACGCCCTGGATAAACACTCCTATACACTAGAACAGGAGATATCAGTCCATAAACACAACCTGGATAAAACGCTATACTCATAACAGCTAGAACAGGAGATTATCAGTCCATAAACGCCCTGGATAAACACTCCTAACACTCCTACACTAGAACAGGAGATATCAGGCCCTGGATCCATAAACGCCCCTGGATAACAAAACGCTCCTATACGCTAGAACAGGAGATATCAGTCCATAAACGCCCTGGATAAACAGCCTAATACTAGAACAGGAGATAAGTCCATAAACGCCCTATAAAACACTCCTATACACTAGAACAGGAGAATCAGTCCATAAACGCCCTGGAAGCAAACACTCCCTATACACTAGAACAGGAGATCGATCTGTCCATAAACGCCCTGGATAAACGCTCCTATACCCTAGAACAGGAGATATCAGTCCATAAACGCCCCTGGATAAACGCTCCTATACACTAGAACAGGAGATACCAGTCCATAAACACCCTGGATAAAACGCTCCTATACACTAGAACAGGAGGAAATATCGGTCCATAAACCGCCCTGGATAAACGCTCCTATACGCTAAGAACAGGAAATATCAGTCCATTAAACGCTCCTCATAGAACGGATGATTCAGATAAACGCTCCTATACACTAGCACAGGAGATATCGAGTCCCATAAACGCCCTGGATAAACGCTCCTATATACACTTAGAACAGGAGATATCAGTCCCATAAACGCCCTGGATAAACACTCCTATACTATAAAACAGGAGATATCGGTCCATAAACGCCCTGGATAAACGCTCCTATACACTAGAACACTGAGATATCAGTCCATAAACGCCCTGGATAAACGCTCCTATACGCTAGAACGGAGATTCAGATATAACGCTCCTATACCTAGAACAGGAGATATCGTCCATAACGCCCTGGATAAACGCTCCTATACACTAGAACAGGAGATATCGGTCCATAAACGCCCTGGATAAACGCTCCTATACACTAGAACAGCGTATATCACCATAAACCCCTGGATAAATACACTAGAACAGGAGATATCGGTCCATAAACGCCCTGGATAAACGCTCCTATACGCTAGAACTGGAGATATCAGTCCATAAACGCCAGGTTAAAAACTCCTATACGCTAAAAAAGGAGATATCGGTCCATAAAACGCCCTGGATAAACGCTCCTATACGCTAGAATAGAACAGGAGATATCAGTCCATAAACGCCCTGGATAAACACTCCTATACACTAGAACAGGAGATATCAGTCCATAAACGCCCTGGATAAACGCTCCTATACACTAGAACAGGAGATATCAGTCCATAAACGCCCTGGATAAACACTCCTATACGCTAGAACAGGAGATATCAGTCCATAAACGCCCTGGATAAACGCTCCTATACACTAGAACAGGAGATATCAGTCCATAAACGCCCTGGATAAACGCTCCTATACACTAGAACAGGAGATATCAGTCCATAAACGCCCTGGATAAACGCTCCTATACACTAGAACAGGAGATATCAGTCCATAAACGCCCTGGATAAACGCTCCTATACACTAGAACAGGAGATATCAGTCCATAAACGCCCTGGATAAACACTCCTATACACTAGAACAGGAGATATCGGTCCATAAACGCCCTGGATAAACGCTCCTATACACTAGAACAGGAGATATCAGTCCATAAACGCCCTGGATAAACACTAGAACCTGAAACTACACTGCCGACAGGGACTATTGCCGTTGGCATCTGGTTTCGCGGTGAAGGAGCTGACTGTGACTGAGGGAATTCAGAAGTAGGGATGGTCTGAGGAGGGATTGGGTCCCAGCGGCGGGACGGCTGGTCTGATTAAAAATGGATTAATGAGTTAAAAATGGATGAAGAGTCCCGAGACGGAGCGGGCGGAGAGGGAAATCAGAGAGCCGCTGCGGAGCCGGCTCAGTCAGGAGCTCTCAGACATGAAGACGATCAGGAGGGCGCTACATCACCACGACACCGGTGCTCCTCAAAGCCACAGCCACACCTTCAGAACATCCTCTTCATGTCCATGTGGGGTCATGCCCGGATTCAACCATCACCCTGTGGGTGTTCACATCAGCAGTATGTGCCCCTCACGGCCCTGCCCCACAGTAACACCACGTCGCGCAGGTAACCGCACTATAACCACAACCACCAAAAACAACCCCAACACCATTAACACCGGCAGTACCAATAACACACCACCATTAACACCGGCAGTACCAATAACACACCACCATTTACACCAACAATGTCTCCTCCGTCACCAGCACCGTCATTAACACTTAAACCACCGTCGCCATCATTAGTGCTAACACTGCCAACGTCGCCACCAATTCCAACATCACTAACACTACGACAATCATTAACACCACCAATGCCAAAGTCAACACCACCATGACAGCACCATTAACACCATTACTGACATTAACACCACCAACGTCAACATCACCACCACCACCATTAACACTACCACCACCACCAAAAAAACAACAGTCAACACCAACAGCACCATCCACCCAAACACCAAGACAGTGCAGCTTGTTAATGTTCCAACAGGAAGCTGGGTGTTGTGGTGAGGATGCAGGAGGTTGATTGATGCAGGCATTTAGAGAAACAGTGCAGTGCAGGATTATTGGGCTGAAACTGAACACAGGGTGTACGGAGATCCCTGCGGTGTCCTCCGGTGCACACAGCCCGAATCCGTGTACTCCACATACCGCAGCTCTGCTTAATATTCCAGCACTCGGGGTGGCTTGCTGGGGACCCGCTAGCCCGCTAGCCCGCTAGCCCGCTAGCCCGCTAGCCCGCTGCAGAGAGCATAACAGACGTGCGGGCTGGGAACACGCTAATAAATGATTTGCCACTTCCTCGGCATGTCCAGCTCATGCTACCGTTATAAAGGAGCTCAGCGTAGCACTGCTAGCATACAGCTTCACCTAACATGGCCCGGGGCAGCGAAACGCTAGACACGACTGCCCCCCCACACCACCACCTCCACCCCCGCCTCCACTAAAGCTCCTCTTACAAATTCACACTGGGCCATCCTTTACACATGGAAATCTCCAGCCGGGCCTCAGAGAGAGATATACGGCCAGCCGTATTAGCCCTGTGCGCTAACGCTGCGGCCGTCTGCGCTCTGCTTAATGAAAACCCCGTCCCGTCACATCAGTAATGGACCTGGGCGGACATGAATGAAAGATGGGGATGAATATTGCAGGGGATCTGCTTTTAAAGCCGGCTGTGGCCCCGCGCGGCAGCAGGAGGACGAGGGGCCCTCAGGGCAGGCTGTTAATGATTTAGCCGCTCGCCGTGTTCCGCTAGCTGCTCCGACACCAGCAGATACGAGCGAACAGCAGCGCTGACCTTTAGCCAGCGCTGCGCAGGGAGACCCAACACCGCCAGCACTTCCCCAGCACTAACACGCAACAGGTCTGTGGAGAGAGCTGGGCGACTGTGCAACTACAGGTGTGCGGCTGTACGTCTAAATGAACCTCAACCATCAGAGAACCAGAGCTACAGGCCCGTTAGCGTTAGCTTAGCAGCAACTACTACCTACACTCAACATCAAGAACCAGCTGCCCGAGTCAGACCACCGGAGTAAGACTTGGTGAGGAGGTGTGACATGGTGAGACATGCTAATGACTCAGGTTCCACACTCGACCGCACACGTGAGGTAACCAAGGACGGGTCTTATCTCTGTACCTGACTGACCCAACACCACCACTACAGACCTCCAGCGAGCAGTGGTGTCCTCCATCAGTCCTCCTGTTAGTGCAGCACCATCGGCAGACGGCTGCACCACGCAGGACTACATGCACACAGACCGTTACCACGACTGTCCTTAACACCACGTCACCGTCACCAAAGACTGCAGTGGTGTCGTACCAGACTGTCATGGAGGGACTCAGAATGGCAGCGGGTCATCTTCAGTGACGAGTCCCGCTTTAGTCTTGGTGGAGACGCCCAATGAATCCGTGTGTGGAGGCACCGTGGTCAGCACCAAGATGGACGGTCTGTAGTCACACGTCCAGAAGACCTGGTGTCCCTCCACCTCCACCCCTACCGCACCATCTGCAGGAACTGTGTGAGGATGTTCAAGCTGCATGGGATGGATTATCACAGGACACCGTTAGGACCCTGCTGGTTTGTTCACCTCCGTGACTGATAGGAGGTTAGACTACACCGTCAGGGCAGCAGAGCTACTTCTCCACCTTCTCATGTTGGACTGACTCCCCTCTCTCTCCTCCCTCCCTCTCTTTCCCTCTCTCCCTCTGCTTCCCTCTCACCTGCTGAAGCTAATCTAATCCGATCTGATCTGAGCTCTCATATCCGTATCCTCACGCGCCAGGTGAACGGTCCTACAGCCTCTACAGGTCTCCTCCTGCTGAACACGGCTGCACATCTGCCTCCGGAGCGCACGCGAAACCGGGACGCCACCTCCTCCCTCGTCCCCGGAGCTGCCGAGCCCAGCCACCGCCTGAAGGGCATCGCCTGAGCGCCCGTGAGCAGCAGAAGACAAACTGAAAGGGACAGAGTGTGGTTCCCCGAGGAACGCCGCGGCTGTGCACGCGCCCGGAGGCAGCGGGACGTTTCCAGCTGTGGAGGAACCATCTGCTCCCCTCTCCTTCATTTTAATTAGCAGCACTCGTCTCCTCCAGCACCTCCCGTCTGTGTGCTGCCTCACCACAGACGGGTCACGCAGCCGCTCAGGCCTGGTATTCATATTTCAGCGTGCGGATAATGGGCCGCTCCTCGGAGCGTGGGCGGGAGAATAAGACATGATCCGTCATCTTCCTCACGGCCTAACAACTACAGGCTACTCCACAGCCTCCGTCCAGCTGATGGCCCACTCAGCACGGCGGCGCCGCAGGGCCGGTTTATGTTGCTCTGCTGCTTGGTGGCGTTAAATCAGCACTTCCAGCTAAGCACCAAAACATTACTGAACACGGAGCGGCTTAACCGCACATCACAGCACAATCAGGTTCTCCACAGTACCGCACCCTCCAGCCAGACACGCTGACGCTGGCGTCCTCAGCCTGCTCTACACGCTTCACACAACTGCCTCTGAAGCCACCTGAAACCATACCCCCACACGAGAGCACGAGACAAACGGATCCAGGCCCGGTTCTACCGAAACTCACTCCACTGGCTGCAGCTCCAACCCAGCGTCAGCACCACAGCTCCAACCCAGCATCAGCACCACAGCTCCAACCCAGCATCAGCACCACAGCTCCAACCCAGCATCAGCACCACAGCTCCAACCCAGCGGCAGCACCACAGCCCCAACCCAGCGTCAGCACCACAGCCCCAACCCAGCATCAGCACCACAGCTCCAACCCAGCGGCAGCACCACAGCTCCAACCCAGCATCAGCACCACAGCTCCAACCCAGCATCAGCACCACAGCTCCAACCCAGCGTCAGCACCACAGCTCCAACCCAGCATCAGCACCACAGCCCCAACCCAGCATCAGCACCACAGCTCCAACCCAGCGGCAGCACCACAGCTCCAACCCAGCGTCAGCACCACAGCTCCAACCCAGCGTCAGCACCACAGCTCCAACCCAGCGTCAGCACCACGGGCCCCAACCCAGCATCAGCACCACAGCTCCAACCCAGCATCAGCACCACAGCTCCAACCCAGCGTCAGCACCACAGCTCCAACCCAGCGGCAGCACCACAGCTCCAACCCAGCGTCAGCACCACAGCTCCAACCCAGCATCAGCACCACAGCTCCAACCCAGCGGCAGCACCACAGCTCCAACCCAGCGTCAGCACCACAGCTCCAACCCAGCGTCAGCACCACAGCTCCAACCCAGCGTCAGCACCACAGCTCCAACCCAGCATCAGCACCACAGCTCCAACCCAGCGTCAGCACCACAGCTCCAACCCAGCGGCAGCACCACAGCTCCAACCCAGCATCAGCACCACAACCCCAACCCAGCATCAGCACCACAGCCCCAACCCAGCATCAGCACCACAGCTCCAACCCAGCATCAGCACCACAGCTCCAACCCAGCGGCAGCACCACAACCCCAACCCAGCATCAGCACCACAGCTCCAACCCAGCGGCAGCACCACAGCTCCAACCCAGCGTCAGCACCACAGCTCCAACCCAGCATCAGCACCACAGCTCCAACCCAGCATCAGCACCACAGCTCCAACCCAGCGTCAGCACCACAGCTCCAACCCAGCGTCAGCACCACAGCTCCAACCCAGCGTCAGCACCACAGCTCCAACCCAGCATCAGCACCACGGGCCCCAACCCAGCATCAGCACCACGGGCCCCAACCCAGCATCAGCACCACAGCTCCAACCCAGCATCAGCACCACAGCTCCAACCCAGCGGCAGCACCACAGCTCCAACCCAGCGGCAGCACCACAGCTCCAACCCAGCGTCAGCACCACAGCTCCAACCCAGCGTCAGCACCACAGCTCCAACCCAGCGTCAGCACCACAGCTCCAACCCAGCGGCAGCACCACAGCTCCAACCCAGCATCAGCACCACAGCTCCAACCCAGCAGCAGCACCACAGCTCCAACCCAGCAGCAGCACCACAGCTCCAACCCAGCAGCAGCACCACCGCTCCAACCCAGCGGCAGCACCACAGCCCCAACCCAGCGTCAGCACCACAGCCCCAACCCAGCGTCAGCACCACAGCTCCAACCCAGCATCAGCACCACAGCTCCAACCCAGCATCAGCACCACAGCCCCAACCCAGCATCAGCACCACAGCCCCAACCCAGCATCAGCACCACAGCTCCAACCCAGCGGCAGCACCACAGCTCCAACCCAGCTTCAGCACCACAGCTCCAACCCAGCGTCAGCACCACAGCTCCAACCCAGCATCAGCACCACAGCTCCAACCCAGCATCGGCACCACAGCTCCAACCCAGCGTCAGCACCACAGCTCCAACCCGGCATCAGCACCACAGCCCCAACCCAGCATCAGCACCACAGCTCCAACCCAGCATCGGCACCACAGCTCCAACCCAGCTTCAGCACCACAGCTCCAACCCAGCTTCAGCACCACAGCTCCAACCCAGCGTCAGCACCACAGCCCCAACCCAGCGGCAGCACCACAGCTCCAACCCAGCTTCAGCACCACAGCTCCAACCCAGCATCAGCACCACAGCTCCAACCCAGCGTCAGCACCACGGCTCCAACCCAGCATCAGCACCACAGCTCCAACCCAGCATCAGCACCACAGCTCCAACCCAGCATCAGCACCACAGCTCCAACCCAGCGGCAGCACCACAGCTCCAACCCAGCGGCAGCACCACAGCTCCAACCCAGCATCAGCACCACAGCTCCAACCCAGCGTCAGCACCACAGCTCCAACCCAGCATCAGCACCACAGCTCCAACCCAGCATCAGCACCACAGCTCCAACCCAGCGTCAGCACCACAGCTCCAACCCAGCGTCAGCACCACAGCTCCAACCCAGCGGCAGCACCACAGCTCCAACCCAGCGGCAGCACCACAACCCCAACCCAGCGTCAGCACCACAGCTCCAACCCAGCGGCAGCACCACAGCTCCAACCCAGCGGCAGCACCACAGCTCCAACCCAGCGTCAGCACCACAGCTCCAACCCAGCATCAGCACCACAACCCCAACCCAGCATCAGCACCACAGCTCCAACCCAGCATCAGCACCACAGCTCCAACCCAGCATCAGCACCACAGCTCCAACCCAGCATCAGCACCACAACCCCAACCCAGCGTCAGCACCACAGCCCCAACCCAGCGACAGCACCACAGCTCCAACCCAGCATCAGCACCACAGCTCCAACCCAGCATCAGCACCACAGCTCCAACCCAGCATCAGCACCACAGCTCCAACCCAGCTTCAGCACCACAGCTCCAACCCAGCTTCAGCACCACAGCTCCAACCCAGCATCAGCACCACAGCTCCAACCCAGCTTCAGCACCGGGAGTGTCAATCTCGCTTCAGCCCTACAGGCTGCAGACCCGAACCATCACTGGTGGAGACTGGTGCTGGACTGCAAGCGTATTGGTCCCCTGGTGTAATCAGGTTGGACCCCTGCTCCCCGGCCCTGCTAGTCCACCCAGGGTAAACTGTCCTGCGGGATCTCTGTATGGAGCTACCCAGGATGCAGCGCTGCAGTAAACATGCCGCGGGTGAAGGCGGACTGTGATTGATGTGTTGGGGATGTGTTTGGAAATGTGTCTGACATGTTCAATACCAGCCTGACTGAGACAGATGATGAGAAGCAGCGTGGCCTCATGTAGCCGCTAACACGCTAACACACCCGACACATGCTAACACACACAGACACATGCTAACACGTGCTAACATACGCCTACACTGAGACATGGACACCACAGTGAAGCTCAGAACAGTGGACTGACCACTCCAGAGTCCAGAACCTCAACGCCACTGCGTGTGTAGGGGGTTATCTGGGTATGGGCCGGGTGTCTGTGTAAGCGGGTATGGGCTGGGTGTCTGTGTAAGCGGGTATGGACCGGGTGTCTGTGTAAGCGGGTATGGACCGGGTGTCCGGGTGTGGACCGGGTGTCTGTGTAAGCGGGTATGGACCGAGGGTCTGTGTAAGCGGGTATGGACCGGGTGTCCGGGTATGGACCGGGTGTCTGTGTAAGCGGGTATGGACCGGGTGTCCGGGTATGGACCGGGTGTCCGGGTATGGACCAGGTGTCCGGGTATGGACCGAGGGTCTGTGTAAGCGGGTATGGACCGGGTGTCCGGGTATGGACCGGGTGTCCGGGTATGGGGTGTCTCCGGCAGGGATCCGTAGGTGTTGATTACTGAAGCAGGGCTGTGTCCCACCACACAGCTGTTCCGGGCAGGGAGAGGGAGCGGGCAGTTGTGCGTCTGGAAGTCCGCGCGCGGCTCTGAAGCCTCTCGGCCCGACTCGGCCTGAATGAGGCTAATTGATCAGGACTGTGCGATATTCCTTCAGAGAATTACTCAATCAATACCTTCATACTCTGGTAATATGAGCGGATCGAAGGCCGTGTGGGCTTTATGGACTGAGGAGCGAGCGCAGAGGAGGAAAGAGATATTACATCGATTCTGCTGCCTTATTCCGACTACAGCACCGTATTAGGACACGACTCGGAATACCAGCTAATTCATCAGCCGGCGCTAATGCAGAGGAGCTCCGGATTCGGAGTGAGAGATCCGACTGATCCGTGCATTACTGCAGCATTGATTACATCAGCAGCTCCACGCTCTGCGTAAGACTATACGCCTCAGAGCGGTAAGCATAGGAGCGCTGCTCACGTACGCGCCCGGCGCTGGAGGAGCGCGGATGGATCGTCCTCCCGGTAAGCGCCGGCCACACTAAGTGCTATACTCCTCGGCTTCATGTATGCTTCAGTGGCGGTAAGCGGTCTATTCCAGGAGCGGACTCTACCTGTCAGGCTGTGCGGAGCTCTCCCTCGCCGCTCCTCACCTGCGGTGGATTTCCTTCATCACTTTAACACTTATAATAACTGACCTTGAGAAATTAATTACTGCCGTGCCCCGCCGCGTCCCCCCGCGCCCCCCCGTCCAGTCTGGAGAGAACTCACGCAGGCCGGTTCATTTGTCATGCCTTTATCAGGCTCCATTCTTCAGCTGCGTTTGCCCTCTGCGGGGGGGACCGCTGCGTTTCCGCAGCGCTGTATCATTAGCGCCGCGGCTAATCACAGCTAAATGATCATTACATACAAACAGCAGAGTTCTATCAGCATTATTAATCAGACTTCACTCCTCACCTCCGTCTGCCTCCTTTGAAGGGAACCGGTCTGGAGGAGGGAGGTACCGATGTAGGAAACGTTCGGAAATGAACAGATGGAGAGAACGAGTTTAACCCTTACGGCTACAGCTGAGGTCACAGAGGACGTCTCTCACCTGAACCCCAGAGACAGAACAGGAACAATACAGGAACAGCCGAGCAAAACTTAACAACCACCTGGGACAATACAGGAACAGCCGAGCAAAACTTAACAACCACCTGGGACAATACAGGAACAGCCAAGAAAAACTAACCCACCACCTGGGACAATACAGGAACAGCCGAGCAAAACTTAACAACCACCTGGGACAATACAGGAACAGCCAAGCAAAACTAACCCACCACCTGGGACAATACAGGAACAGCCGAGCAAAACTTAACAACCACCTGAGACAATACAGGAACAGCCGAGCAAAACTAACCCACCACCTGGGACAATACAGGAACAGCCAAGCAAAACTTAACAACCACCTGGGACAATACAGGAACAGCCGAGCAAAACTTAACAACCACCTGGGACAATACAGGAACAGCCGAGCAAAACTTAACAACCACCTGGGACAATACAGGAACAGCCGAGCAAAACTTAACAACCACCTGGGACAATACAGGAACAGCTAGCAGCTAGCTGAACAGACAGTCACTGTATGAGTCTCACAGCTTCAAGAAAACTACTGTTAGCTCCATGCTAACTGATTAGCAGCTCTACACGTGCAGCACAGGCTCTGCAGCCTAAAACAGGTTCTCCTGATGTTCTAGAGCATGAGAACCTCTCACTCCTCTGTCACTTTTGCTTCCCGAGCCTATGAGGGGGGCAGTTCTCCCGGCTTTAGGACAGACTCCATACTGCGCCTCTCACTCCAGGGCATTAGGTGTGCAGTTAGCATGCTAGTCAGTTGTTAGCTTCATAGCTACATTAGCTTTGGAGCTGGAGTGCTAAAACCGAAGAAACTTCAGACACCAGACATGTCTTGCCTGAAGGACTACAATATCAACACCTTAGCAACAGCCGGGAATACCATGGAAACGGCTGAACAACACTCAGAATACTGTAGCAACAGCCGACTGACACCGGCTCCCTTGACCCAGAATGAGCTGGTCATGCTAACGCTAGCTTGTGGCTGACACCGATATTCCAGCTCTGAGAGAGGTAGAGGTATACCCGGCCTGCTAACACAATTCCGGAACCGGAGAGCACCGGAGCGGAATGCTAATGCTTCATTAGTGCTCTCTGTGAAAACAGCCCGAGCCTCATTCCTCCACCCGCTCCTTTATGACCTCCATATCGCTCCTAATTCATTCCCAACTGCCTCCTAATGAACACAGCAGGTGCCTTTCAAACGAGCGCGTCACAGGCGCAAGGGAGCGCTGACAGAAGATCAAAGGGGGAGCGTCTGAAGGCCGGAGAGACAGAGCAGGACAATCAGGACCACTACAGCGGACCCTCCGAGAGAGGCCCGGGTTTGATTGATCTCTGTTCCATACAGTAAATAGGCCTGCTCTGACCTCAGGTACGTTCCTCGGCTCGTTAGCGGCTGGTGACATCACCACCGTCCTCGACTGTGATGCCGCACGGAGAACCGAGCGTACCGGTGAAGTAAGAACCCGGTTTTGGTTAAACTGATGAGCTGATTAGCTTTTCTTCTTATCTAGAACCGGGCTAGTCAGCTGATATGACTGACTGTAAAGCTGTAGTATTACAGTCTTAAGAACATATCTAGAACATCTAACATGACACTCCCACACCTGTACGTTACACCAACCACTCCCACACCTGTACATTACACCAACCACTTGCACACCTGTACATTACACCAACCCCTCCCACACCTGTACATTACACCAACCGCTCCCACACCTGTACATTACACTAACCACTCCCACACCTGTACATTACACCAACCACTTCCACACCTGTACATTACACCAACCACTCCCACACCTGTACATTACACCAACCACTCCCACACCTGTACATTACACCAACCGCTCCCACACCTGTACATTACACCAGCCACTCCCACACCTGTACATTACACCAACCGCTCCCACACCTGTACATTACACCAACCACTCCCACACCTGTACATTACACCAACCGCTCCCACACCTGTACATTACACTAACCACTCCCACACCTGTACATTACACTAACCACTCCCACACCTGTACATTACACTAACCACTCCCACACCTGTACATTACACCAACCACTTCCACACCTGTACATTACACCAACCACTTCCACACCTGTACATTACACCAACCACTCCCACACCTGTACATTACACCAACCACTCCCACACACCTGTACATTACACTAACCACTCCCACACCTGTACATTACACCAACCACTTCCACACCTGTACATTACACCAACCACTTCCACACCTGTACATTACACCAACCACTCCCACACCTGTACATTACACCAACCACTCCCACACCTGTACATTACACTAACCACTCCCACACCTGTACATTACACCAACCACTTCCACACCTGTACATTACACCAACCACTTCCACACCTGTACATTACACCAACCACTCCCACACCTGTACATTACACCAACCACTTCCACACCTGTACATTACACCAACCACTTCCACACCTGTACATTACACCAACCACTTCCACACCTGTACATTACACCAACCACTTCCACACCTGTACATTACACCAACCACTCCCACACCTGTACGTTACACCAACCACTCCCACACCTGTACATTACACCAACCACTCCCACACCTGTACATTACACCAACCACTCCCACACCTGTACGTTACACTAACCACTCCCACACCTGTACATTACACCAACCACTCCCACACCTGTACATTACACCAACCACTCCCACACCTGTACGTTACACTAACCACTTCCACACCTGTACATTACACCAGCCACTCCCACACCTGTACATTACACCAACCACTCCCACACCTGTACATTACACCAACCACTCCCACACCTGTACATTACACCAGCCATCTGAAGCTGCTTAGCTGCTCATGGGGTGATGAACATCTCGAGCCTGAAGACCATTCAGACCTGACAGTAAAGGGAGACGGTGGAGGTGAAGGTGGAGAACGTCTCTGTGGAGGTATTTCAGGAACAGAGAACCGCCCAGGCATAAATAAACCTCCCTCCTCCTGAGACCTCCTCCTAAACACTCTGAGAAGGTCGTCCTGGAGGATCTGCTCTAAAAACCAGCGCCCCGGTGTCCCAGCGTCATTACCGCACGCACCAGCGCCGCTGTGGAACGCCGTGATGGATGTTCAGGAGAAGGACTTCCACTGTGCAGCAGCCCCTCCAGGATCAAAGCTAATCTCGCCTCATTAAAACCCCCACAAATTCATTAGCGCTAAACGCGCCGGCTAGCGTCCACACGGGACCCGCAGCACCCGCACCCAGTTAGCGCGCTAATTCAGAAACACATTTCATTCATCAACAAAAACAAGCCTCGACTCAAAGTATGAAAGTTCTCCGCCCGACCGCGAGTGAGTGAGGGGTGCGGGTTCTGCTAGCGCGAGATCTACAAACAAGTGCAAAGACGTGCCTCGCAATGTGACAGCTAATCACATGGCAAAAGAGGCTAATCTGCTGTGAGTTAGCATGGCTAGTGCTGCCATCTTTCAGCATAACCGGACGGCTTCAAGTCGCCCTCAAAGCCAGTTAGAAAGCGCTATGCTAGAACTCAGTGGGCTAACGTGCTAACCGGTCTGTTTCGGAACCAGGGGCTAGCGTTTCGTCGCTCTGGAGTCCGCGGTGGAGAAGGAGAGATAATCCCTGTCAGGAAAACTTACAAGGCCTGCCCTGCAGCTTTATCTGTGTAATAATTCCCGCCAGGCTTTATGGAGCTATCCGCTCGGGGGCCGTTTTTCCTGCTCTTATCCTGACGTTCCTGGCTGACGTTTCTGGACCAATAACTGGAGAACGTAAACGTACATCAGGCACTCCACCCTCCACTCCCTCTCCTGGCTTCTATCAGAGATCTGTAGCAGCCGGCTTTTCTTAAGAACAAGTCCAATTCAATTAGCCACCGCCTGTCAGGCCGGAATGCCACATTGATCGCAGCGCCTGGTAAAGCGCCAGGTCTTTGGCTCAAGGAGCGCCGGGATGAGGAAAAAACCCTGGGAAGGTTCTGAGTTTACAGGTATAGTTTACATGGTGTGACCCCCTTTACCCAGCTAGCCAGCTAATGCTAAGACCAGTTAGGTGAGTGGAGAAGGTTCTGATGACCTTGTCCATGCGTCTGGTGTGACCTCTCCACGTCTGGTGTGGGTCTCTTTCTCTCAGAAAGCTCAGCATGAAGAGTTGGACCACTGAGATCTGGATCAGTGTGACAAGCTCAACCACCACAACCACACTGGTTACCACCACGACCACCTCATCCAGGCCGGTCTACCAGTGTGACCACCTTTAGCCAGGCTGGTCTACCAGCGTGACCACTCCACATCCAGGCTGGTCTACCAGTGTGACCACCATTAGCCAGGCTGGTCTACCAGTGTGACCACTCCTCATCCAGGCTGGTCTACCAGTGTGACCACCATTAGCCAGGCTGGTCTACCAGTGTGACCACTCCTCATCCAGGCTGGTCTACCACCATGACCACCTCATCCAGGCCGGTCTACCAGTGTGACCACTCCTCATCCAGGCTGGTCTACCAGTGTGACCACCATTAGCCAGGCTGGTCTACCAGTGTGACCACTCCTCATCCAGGCTGGTCTACCACCATGACCACCTCATCCAGGCCGGTCTACCAGTGTGACCACTCCTCATCCAGGCTGGTCTACCAGTGTGACCACCATTAGCCAGGCTGGTCTACCAGCGTGACCACTCCTCATCCAGGCTGGTTACCACCACGACCACCTCAACCAGACTGGTCTACCAGTGTGACCACTCCTCATCCAGGCTGGTCTACCAGTGTGACCACCATTAGCCAGGCTGGTCTACCAGTGTGACCACTCCTCATCCAGGCTGGTCTACCACCATGACCACCTCAACCAGACTGGTCTACCAATGTGACCACCATTAGCCAGGCTGGTCTACCACCATGACAACCTCATCCAGGCTGGTCTACAAGTGTGACCATTCCTCATCCAGGCTGGTCTACCACCATGACAACCTCATCCAGGCTGGTCTACAAGTGTGACCACTCCTCATCCAGGCTGGTCTACCACCATGACCAGCTGAACCAGGCTGGTCTACCAGTGTGACCACTCTGCATCCAGGCTGGTCTACCACCATGACCAGGGTGACCACTCTGCATCCAGGCTGGTCTAACAGCTTGACCACTTCAACCAGACTTGTCTACCAGTGTGACCACTCCACATCCAGGCCGGTCTAACAGCATGACCACCTTGGCCAGCTAGCAGACCAGCATGACCAAGCTGGTGGACAAATGTACACAGTGGTTGACTAGCTTGGTCAAGCTGGCTGTGCTGGAGTCCAGTTAACCTTCAAATGAAAACATGACCTGTTCTGATCAAAGATCAAAGTTGGTCCCGCAGCCTAATCTGTCTGATAATCAATATGATTCCCACTAGGTATCCCTAAAATCCAGGACTGGAACCCGGAGTCTGGATCAGGAAATCCAGAACTGAGTATGATCAAAAGAAGTGAAATCAAATAAACAGAAATAACTGAGTAGCTGAAACATCAAAGACCCCTCGACTAGCTGAAGAACAAAAACAGACACAAAGGTTAGCGCTAATGCTAAACGCTATGCTAACACACTTCAGTCCATGTTCATAGACCATCCGGAGTCTGTAACCACACCATCAGCTCTATTAAAGACTCTGAGCACCTCCACACGCTCTGAGAGAAGCGCTAGCATCATGCTAATTAGAGGGATAGAAGCTTAATTAGCTGCTAGCCACATTAGCCTTGTAGCTCCAGCACCTAACTGAAAGAGGACACTTCACTAAAGCTCCACTCTGTAAAGCCACGGCTGGAGCGTGTTCCTCCTGCTCCCCCACTCTCTGGAGGCCATTCAGAATGATCACAATGTTCTCAAACCCCTCCAACTGGGAGTTAGCATTAGCAGATTAGCACCCACCCTGTCACGCTCTGCCAGAAAAAAAGCAGAGTGCAGCCAAAGGAGGGATGAAAACAAGCAGAGAAGCGGAGGTTACGTGGAGCAAATGACCTCATTCATCTTCCCCGCTGACAACACTCGGATAACAATTTAAGGGTGCTGATGCGATCCAAACCCGGGGCCGAGCGGGCCGAGCGGGCCGAGCGAAAAGGCAAATTGGACGCACTACATCACAATCATAAGTCGGCCTGACAGCCACAACGCTCCACAATAAGAGGCTCTCTCACCCGGCAGCTTCAATTTCCCCCACTTAATACGCTTTAATGCTCCTGCTGCAGCCGCTAACCCGCACACCGCCCCGGCGCCGGGCCGCGTACGGCTATATCGTTCTGACATAATGTGTTCTTTATTATTGTTATTATTGGCCTTATTAGTGTTACGTTCTCCCTGCAGCACTTTCCGACGCAGCTCCGCCACCAGCGCTGAAACCGCTCACCACAGCTTTGTTTCAGCATGGAGAATTAGCATGTAGCGCTAAAGCTCCCCAGCTGGAGCCCAAACAGGAGCGCGGAGCTCCTCCTGAGGCCTGCAGAGAGCGTACAGAGAGACTCCACTGGTTCTACAGTAAAGCAGTTCTAGATTAACCCGGTGTTAGAACAGGTTTCAAAACCAACCAGCGTGACCAGCTCGACCAAGCTCTTCTACTCCGGAGACCACCCTGACCAAACTGGAGGACCAGCTCGACCAAGCTCTTCTACTCCGGAGACCACCCTGACCAAACTGGAGGACCAGCATGACCAAGCTCTTCTACTCGGGAGACCACCCTGACGAACTGGAGGACCAGCGTGACCAAGCTCTTCTACTCGGGAGACCACCCTGACGAACTGGAGGACCAGCATGACCAGCTCGACCAAGCTCTTCTACTAGGGAGACCACCCTGACCAAACTGGAGGACCAGCGTGACCAGCTCGACCAAGCTCTTCTACTAGGGAGACCACCCTGACCAAACTGGAGGACCAGCGTGACCAGCTCGACCAAGCTCTTCTACTCCGGAGACCACCCTGACCAAACTGGAGGAACAGCATGACCAAGCTCTTCTACTAGGGAGACCACCCTGACCAAACTGGAGGAACAGCATGACCAAGCTCTTCTACTCCGGAGACCACCCTGACCAAACTGGAGGAACAGCTCGACCAAGCTCTTCTACTCGGGAGACCACCCTGACGAACTGGAGGACCAGCATGACCAGCTCGACCAAGCTCTTCTACTCGGGAGACCACCCTGACGAACTGGAGGACCAGCATGACCAGCTCGACCAAGCTCTTCTACTCCGGAGACCACCCTGACCAAACTGGAGGAACAGCTCGACCAAGCTCTTCTACTCGGGAGACCACCCTGACGAACTGGAGGACCAGCATGACCAGCTCGACCAAGCTCTTCTACTCGGGAGACCACCCTGACCAAACTGGAGGACCAGCATGACCAAGCTCTTCTACTCCGGAGACCACCCTGACCAAACTGGAGGAACAGCATGACCAAGCTCTTCTACTCCGGAGACCACCCTGACCAAACTGGAGGACCAGCGTGACCGGCTCGACCAAGCTCTTCTACTCCGGAGACCACCCTGACCAAACTGGAGGAACAGCATGACCAAGCTCTTCTACTCCGGAGACCACCCTGACCAAACTGGAGGACCAGCGTGACCGGCTCGACCAAGCTCTTCTACTCCGGAGACCACCCTGACCAAACTGGAGGACCAGCATGACCAAGCTCTTCTACTCCGGAGACCACCCTGACCAAACTGGAGGACCAGCATGACCAAACTCTTTTACTCCGGAGACCACCCTGACCAAACTGGAGGACCAGCATGACCAAGCTCTTCTACTCCGGAGACCACCCTGACCAAACTGGAGGACCAGCATGACCAAGCTCTTCTACTCTGGAGACCACCCTGACGAACTGGAGGACCAGCATGACCAGCTCGACCAAGCTCTTCTACTAGGGAGACCACCCTGACGAACTGGAGGACCAGCATGACCAGCTCGACCAAGCTCTTCTACTCGGGAGACCACCCTGACGAACTGGAGGACCAGCATGACCAGCTCGACCAAGCTCTTCTACTAGGGAGACCACCCTGACCAAACTGGAGGACCAGCGTGACCAGCTCGACCAAGCTCTTCTACTCCGGAGACCACCCTGACCAAACTGGAGGAACAGCATGACCAAGCTCTTCTACTAGGGAGACCACCCTGACCAAACTGGAGGAACAGCATGACCAAGCTCTTCTACTCCGGAGACCACCCTGACCAAACTGGAGGACCAGCATGACCAAGCTCTTCTACTCGGGAGACCACCCTGACGAACTGGAGGACCAGCGTGACCAAGCTCTTCTACTCGGGAGACCACCCTGACGAACTGGAGGACCAGCATGACCAGCTCGACCAAGCTCTTCTACTAGGGAGACCACCCTGACCAAACTGGAGGACCAGCGTGACCAGCTCGACCAAGCTCTTCTACTCCGGAGACCACCCTGACCAAACTGGAGGACCAGCATGACCAGCTCGACCAAGCTCTTCTACTAGGGAGACCACCCTGACCAAACTGGAGGACCAGCGTGACCAGCTCGACCAAGCTCTTCTACTAGGGAGACCACCCTGACCAAACTGGAGGACCAGCGTGACCAGCTCGACCAAGCTCTTCTACTCCGGAGACCACCCTGACCAAACTGGAGGAACAGCATGACCAAGCTCTTCTACTAGGGAGACCACCCTGACCAAACTGGAGGAACAGCATGACCAAGCTCTTCTACTCCGGAGACCACCCTGACCAAACTGGAGGAACAGCTCGACCAAGCTCTTCTACTCGGGAGACCACCCTGACGAACTGGAGGACCAGCTCGACCAAGCTCTTCTACTCGGGAGACCACCCTGACGAACTGGAGGACCAGCATGACCAGCTCGACCAAGCTCTTCTACTAGGGAGACCACCCTGACCAAACTGGAGGACCAGCGTGACCAGCTCGACCAAGCTCTTCTACTCCGGAGACCACCCTGACCAAACTGGAGGAACAGCATGACCAAGCTCTTCTACTAGGGAGACCACTCTGACCAAACTGGAGGAACAGCATGACCAAGCTCTTCTACTCCGGAGACCACCCTGACCAAACTGGAGGACCAGCATGACCAAGCTCTTCTACTCGGGAGACCACCCTGACGAACTGGAGGACCAGCGTGACCAAGCTCTTCTACTCGGGAGACCACCCTGACGAACTGGAGGACCAGCATGACCAGCTCGACCAAGCTCTTCTACTAGGGAGACCACCCTGACCAAACTGGAGGACCAGCGTGACCAGCTCGACCAAGCTCTTCTACTCCGGAGACCACCCTGACCAAACTGGAGGACCAGCATGACCAGCTCGACCAAGCTCTTCTACTAGGGAGACCACCCTGACCAAACTGGAGGACCAGCGTGACCAGCTCGACCAAGCTCTTCTACTAGGGAGACCACCCTGACCAAACTGGAGGACCAGCGTGACCAGCTCGACCAAGCTCTTCTACTCCGGAGACCACCCTGACCAAACTGGAGGAACAGCATGACCAAGCTCTTCTACTCCGGAGACCACCCTGACCAAACTGGAGGAACAGCATGACCAAGCTCTTCTACTCCGGAGACCACCCTGACCAAACTGGAGGAACAGCATGACCAAGCTCTTCTACTCGGGAGACCACCCTGACGAACTGGAGGACCAGCTCGACCAAGCTCTTCTACTAGGGAGACCACCCTGACCAAACTGGAGGACCAGCATGACCAAGCTCTTCTACTCGGGAGACCACCCTGACCGAACTGGAGGACCAGCGTGACCAAGCTCTTCTACTAGGGAGACCACCCTGACCAAACTGGAGGACCAGCATGACCAAGCTCTTCTACTCGGGAGACCACCCTGACGAACTGGAGGACCAGCGTGACCAGCATGACCAAGCTCTTCTACTCGGGAGACCACCCTGACCGAACTGGAGGAACACAAAGTCAAACATGGCGTGGCTGTCCACCATCACAGTTGGTGTGCTAGTCTTAACTGGACCTGGTGGAGTTAATCAGGTAACCAGACAAAGCACTCAGATCAGAGAAGATGAGTCAGAAGCAGCTCCGCCTCCTCCTCCGTCACCTCCTCTAGGAAAACAGGGAAATCCCAAAAGCAGGAGATGAAGCTGGAGTCCGGATTTCCCCGGACCGCCGTGTTCCGGTGCCCAACACTCTGTTTCCTGTCCACACGGACCGTGTTCATGACGTTAGCATGCACTAGCAGGATGCTAACAGCCTTCCAGGTGGTCCCACACTGCAGCAGTCCAACACCCCAGGCTGAAACCTTCACACCGCTGTATCACACAGCGCGTCACTCCAGGCCTACCACGTCAGATAAGGAGCACCTCACCAGGACCCTTACAGAACCCCGGTTCTAGATAAGAACCTTCTAATCCCTGTCCTAACTTCAGGATGAACCCCAGCAGTGTCCTTACTCCTGCTGAAGCATCTGTTCCTATGGCTTCCTGCCGGAGGCGGAGCCTTTCCATGGGAGGTTAGCGTGCTACCTCCGCTACAGCGTTCAGGGAACGGAAAGTGGGGAGCGGTGAGGCTCTGATAAACAGCAGGGGGCGCTGTCTGTGTTCAGAACCTCCAGTTTCTTAGACTTCAGATCAGTTTAGATCGGTTCTACTGTGGGACCCGCAGCTGACTGTATCACTAACCTACTGAATACCCTTTTACGGATTAGCTGTGTGCGGTTCCCCTGTGTACGGATTACCTGTGTGCGGTTCACCTGTGTACAGATTACCTGTGTGCGGTTCACCTGGGTACAGATTACCTGTGTGCGGTTCACCTGTGTACAGATTACCTGTGTGCGGTTCCCCTGTGTACGGATTACCTGTGTGCGGTTCACCTGTGTACAGATTACCTGTGTGCGGTTCCCCTGTGTTCAGATTACCTGTGTGCGGTTCACCTGGGTACAGATTACCTGTGTGCGGTTCACCTGGGTACAGATTACCTGTGTGCGGTTCACCTGGGTACAGATTACCTGTGTGCGGTTGACCTGTGGGCGTAGCCATTACCCTCAGTTAAAGCGTGTGGGCATTAGCCTTATTGATGCTAACTCATTAGCCTGTATTAATGGTAATGTAGCCCTGGATTAACACTGTGATGTTTGGGTTCATGATACTGAACTTGGTAACAGCGTTAGCATGACGTCCCAGAATGCCGCGGGCCTCTGAGCGGAGGTTCGGGTTCTACGCTCTTAAACGCAGAGCATCGCTCTGAGCAGCGCTGCAGCCTCCATAAATCCCCAGAGCGCTCTACATGGCTAACGCTAACGCTAACCACAATGAATTTACGGAGCGCTGCGACAGCCGCAGCACCAGCGTTCCAGATCCGCGTCCATCCCTCATTCTGTCAGTGATGTAAACGGAGACCCCATTACACCCCCCCCCCCCAGACTGACTGCCCATAAACCTCCCACCGCACTAGAGCCTTAGAACCGCACGCTAAACGGCACTCAGAGCGGAGTTCAGAGCGGCACCCACACACCTCTACAATAACCACAGACGCAATTAGAACACCACCGGATAACAGGCTAGCAGGAGAACCAGCCCTCAGGTTCCAAACGTTCTACTACAGTCATCCTCCAAAATGAGGTTCTACTACAATCATCCTCCAGGAGGAGAGAGAGGAAGAGAGAAAGAGAGAGAGAGAGAGAGTGAGAGACGGAGAGAGGGAGAGAGGGAGGTGGTGTAGTGGGGGGAGAGGGAGGTGGAGTAGAGAGAGAGACAGAGAGAGAGGGAGGTGGGGTAGAGAGAGAGAGAGAGAGAGAGAGAGAGAGAGAGAGAGAGAGAGAGAGAGAGAGAGAGAGGTGGGGTAGTGGGGGAGAGGGAGGTAGAGTAGAGAGCGAGACAGAGAGAGAGGTGGGGTAGAGAGAGAGGGAGGTGGGGTAGAGAGAGAGGGAGGTGGGGTAGAGAGAGAGAGAGGGAGGTGGGGTAGAGAGAGAGGGAGGTGGGGTAGAGAGAGAGGGAGGTGTGGTAGAGAGAGAGAGAGAGAGGTGTGGTAGAGAGAGAGGGAGGTGGGGTAGAGAGAGAGGGGGAGAGAGAGAGAGAGAGAGAGAGGTGGGGTAGAAAGAGAGAGGGAGGTGGGGTAGAGAGAGAGAGAGGGAGGTGAGGTAAAGAGAGAGAGGGAGGTGTGGTAGAGATAGAGAAGGAGGTGAGGTAGAGAGAGAGAGGGAGGTGGGGTAGAGAGAGAGAGAGAGAGAGAGGTGGGGTAGAGAGAGAGATAGGGAGAGGTGAGGTAGAGAAAGAGAGGTAAGGTAGAGAGAGAGGGAGTTTGGGTAGAGAGAGAGAGAGAGAGAGGGAGGTTGGGTAGAGATAGAGAGGGAGGTGAGGTAAAGAGAGAGAGGGAGGTGTGGTAGAGAGAGAGAGGGAGGTGAGGTAGAGAGAGAGGGAGGTGGAGTAGAGAGAGAGAGAGCGAGGTGAGGTAAAGAGAGAGAAGGAGGTGTGGTAGAGATAGAGAAGAAGGTGAGGTAGAGAGAGAGAGGGAGGTGGGGTAGAAAGAGAGAGGGAGGTGGGGTAGAGAGAGAGAAGGAGGTGAGGTAGAGAGAGAGAGGGAGGTGGGGTAGAGAGAGAGAGAGGGAGGTGAGGTAAAGAGAGAGAGGGAGGTGTGGTAGAGATAGAGAAGGAGGTGAGGTAGAGAGAGAGAGGGAGGTGGGGTAGAGAGAGAGGGAGGTTGGGTAGAGATAGAGAAGGAGGTGTGGTAGAGATAGAGAGGTGGGGTAGAGAGAGAGAGGAAGGTGAGGTAGAGAGAGAGAGAGAAGGAGGTGGTGTAGAGAGAGGGAGGTGGTGTAGAGAGAGAGAGAGAGAGAGAGAGAGGTGGGGTAGAGAGAGAGAGGAAGGTTGGGTAGAGATAGAGAAGAAGGTGAGGTAGAGAGAGAGAGAGGGAGGTGAGGTAAAGAGAGAGAGGGAGGTGTGGTAGAGATAGAGAAGGAGGTGAGGTAGAGAGAGAGAGGGAGGTGGTGTAGAGAGAGAAGGAGGTGGTGTAGAGAGAGAGGAAGGTTGGGTAGAGATAGAGAAGGAGGTGGGGTAGAGAGAGAGAGCGAGGTGTGGTGTAGAGAGAGAGGGAGGTGGTGTAGAGAGAGAGGGAGGAGGTGTAGAGAGAGAGGGAGGTGGGGTAGAGAGAGAGAAGGAGGTGGTGTAGAGAGAGAAGGAGGTGGTGTAGAGAGAGGGAGGTGTGGTAGAGAGAGAGAGCGAGGTGTGGTAGAGAGAGAGAGGGAGGTGGGGTAGAGAGAGAGGGAGGTGGTGTAGAGAGAGAGCGAGGTGTGGTAGAGAGAAAAGGAGGTGGTGTAGAGAGAGGGAGGTGGGGTAGAGAGAGAGAGAAGGAGGTGGTGTAGAGAGAGGGAGGTGGGGTAGAGAGAGAGAGAAGGAGGTGGTGTAGAGAGAGAGGAAGGTTGGGTAGAGATAGAGAAGGAGGTGGTAGAGAGAGAGAGCGAGGTGTGGTAGAGAGAGAGAGGGAGGTGGTGTAGAGAGAGAGGGAGGTGGTGTAGAGAGAGAGGGAGGTGGGGTAGAGAGAGAAAGAGAGAGGAAGGTGAGGTAGAGAGAGATAGAGAAGGAGGTGGGGTAGAGAGAGAGGGAGGTGGGGTAGAGAGAGAGAGAGAGAAAGGTGGGGTAGAGAGAGAGGGAGGTGGTGTAGAGAGAGAGGGAGGTTGGGTAGAGATAGAGAAGGAGGTGGGGTAGAGAGAGAGAGAAGGAGGTGGTGTAGAGAGAGGGAGGTGGTGTAGAGAGAGAGAGGAAGGTTGGGTAGAGATAGAGAAGGAGGTGGGGTAGAGAGAGAGAGCGAGGTGTGGTAGAGAGAGGGAGGTGGTGTAGAGAGAGAGGGAGGTGGGGTAGAGAGAGAAAGAAGGAGGTGGTGTAGAGAGAGGGAGGTGGTGTAGAGAGAGACGGAGGTGGTGTAGAGAGAGAGAGAGAGAGAGAGAGAGAGAGGTGGGGTAGAGAGAGAGAGAAGGAGGTGGTGTAGAGAGAGAAGGAGGTGGTGTAGAGAGAGAGGGAGGTGGGGTAGAGAGAGAGAAGGAGGTGGGGTAGAGAGAGAGAGGGAGGTGAGGTAGAGAGAGATAGAGAAGGAGGTGGGGTAGAGAGAGAAAGAAGGAGGTGGTGTAGAGAGAGGGAGGTGGTGTAGAGAGAGAAGGAGGTGGGGTAGAGAGAGGGAGGTGGTGTAGAGAGAGACGGAGGTGGTGTAGAGAGAGAGAGAGAAGGTGGGGTAGAGAGAGAGAGAAGGAGGTGGTGTAGAGAGAGAAGGAGGTGGGGTAGAGAGAGAGAGAGGGAGGTGGTGTAGAGAGAGAGAGGGAGGTGGGGTAGAGAGAGAGAGGGAGGTGTGGTAGAGAGAGATAGAGAAGGAGGTGGGGTAGAGAGAGAAAGAAGGAGGTGGTGTAGAGAGAGGGAGGTGGTGTAGAGAGAGGGAGGTGGTGTAGAGAGAGAAGGAGGTGGGGTAGAGAGAGAGGGAGGTGGTGTAGAGAGAGGGAGGTGGTGTAGAGAGAGAGAGGAAGCTCCGAGTCCCTCCTCCACCGAGACCAGTGTGGCTCAGTCACGTTAGCCGACAGCGCTCCATCACACATGGCTTTATTTATTCATCACCACTTCCTGGAAGAACACGCCGCCACACGGCTCAGCTTTCACACCGCAGAACATCGCTCCGCTACCGGCTCACCACGTCCGCCTCCGCCGCCGCGCTAGTCTGGACAGGAGGGTCAGCGCTAGCACGACTAGCCTACATCCCTGAAACACTCAGACACATAAATATCAGCACAGCTCGCAAATAGCTACACAGTTAGCTCCACCCATTTCCCACTGAACCTACAGTTACAGATTCTGTGACTAGCCGTTAGCAATGCTAGCCAGCACTAGCACACAGCTCTCATGTACTTAGCATAAGCAACATAAGGTACACTAATTTAAGTAATTCAGGGGTTAGGCTAGTTTTAGCATTCATATAGTGTAACTAGCTGTTAGCATGATTAGCCTAGCTGGCATCAACACTGATCACCGGTTAGCAGAGTGTATATTATCTAATGGGAATTCTACAGGTCCACACGTTAGCGTAGTTAGCACAGTCTGCCCTCACTAATACACACAGATCAGCATATAGCTGTATGTCTCGTCAATCAGATCAGATCAGATCAGTGGTTCTACTGTATCCGTCAGTCAGATCAGAGGTTCTACTGTATCCGTCAGTCAGATCAGATCAGAGGCTCTACTGTATCCGTCAGTCAGATCAGATCAGAGGTTCTACTGTATCCGTCAGTCAGATCAGAGGTTCTACTGTATCCGTGAGTCAGATCAGATCAGTGGTTCTACTGTATCTGTCAGATCAGATCAGAGGTTCTACTGTATCCGTCAGTCAGATCAGATCAGAGGCTCTACTGTATCTGTCAGATCAGATCAGTGGTTCTACTGTATCCGTCAGTCAGATCAGATCAGAGGCTCTACTGTATCTGTCAGTCAGATCAGACCAGTGGTTCTACTGTATCTGTCAGTCAGATCAGATCAGAGGTTCTACTGTATCCGTCAGTCAGATCAGATCAGTGGTTCTACTGTATCTGTCAGTCAGATCAGATCAGTGGTTCTACTGTATCCGTCAGTCAGATCAGATCAGTGGTTCTACTGTATCCGTCAGTCAGATCAGATCAGAGGTTCTACTGTATCCGTGAGTCAGATCAGATCAGTGGTTCTACTGTATCTGTCAGTCAGATCAGATTAGTGGTTCTACTGTATCTGTCAGTCAGATCAGACCAGTGGTTCTACTGTATCTGTCAGTCAGATCAGATCAGTGGTTCTACTGTATCTGTCAGTCAGATCAGATCAGTGGTTCTACTGTATCTGTCAGTCAGATCAGACCAGTGGTTCTACTGTATCCGTCAGTCAGATCAGATCAGAGGCTTTACTGTATCTGTCAGTCAGATCAGATCAGTGGTTCTACTGTATCCGTCAGTCAGATCAGATCAGAGGTTCTACTGTATCGTCAGTCAGATCACATCAGAGGTCCTACTGTATCCATCAGTCAGATCAGATCAGTGGTTCTACTGTATCCGTCAGTCAGATCAGATCAGAGGTTCTACTGTATCCGTCAGTCAGATCAGATCAGTGGTTCTACTGTATCCGTCAGTCAGATCAGATCAGTGGTTCTACTGTATCTGTCAGTCAGATCAGATCAGTGGTTCTACTGTATCCGTCAGTCAGATCAGATCAGTGGTTCTACTGTATCTGTCAGTCAGATCAGATCAGTGGTTCTACTGTATCTGTCAGTCAGATCAGACCAGTGGTTCTACTGTATCTGTCAGTCAGATCAGATCAGATCAGTGGTTCTACTGTATCTGTCAGTCAGTCAGATAAGATCAGATCAGATCAGAGGTTCTACTGTATCCATCAGATCAGATCAGACCAGTGGTTCTACTGTATCCATCAGTCAGATCAGACCAGTGGTTCTACTGTATCCGTCAGTCAGATCAGATCAGAGGTTCTACTGTATCTGTCAGTCAGATCAGACCAGTGGTTCTACTGTATCCGTCAGTCAGATCAGATCAGTGGTTCTACTGTATCCGTCAGTCAGATCAGACCAGTGGTTCTACTGTATCCGTCAGTCAGATCAGATCAGTGGTTCTACTGTATCTGTCAGTCAGATCAGACCAGTGGTTCTACTGTATCTGTCAGTCAGATCAGACCAGTGGTTCTACTGTATCCGTCAGTCAGATCAGATCAGAGGTTCTACTGTATCTGTCAGTCAGTCAGATAAGATCAGATCAGATCAGAGGTTCTACTGTATCTGTCAGTTAGATCAGACCAGTGGTTCTACTGTATCCGTCAGTCAGATCAGATCAGAGGTTCTACTGTATCCGTCAGTCAGATCAGACCAGTGGTTGTACTGTATCCGTCAGTCAGATCAGATCAGTGGTTCTACTGTATCCGTCAGTCAGATCAGATCAGAGGTTCTACTGTATCTGTCAGTCAGATCAGACCAGTGGTTCTACTGTATCCGTCAGTCAGATCAGATCAGTGGTTCTACTGTATCCGTCAGTCAGATCAGACCAGTGGTTCTACTGTATCCATCAGATCAGATCAGAGGTTCTACTGTATCCGTCAGTCAGATCAGATCAGTGGTTCTACTGTATCCGTCAGTCAGATCAGATCAGTGGTTCTACTGTATCTGTCAGTCAGTCAGATAAGATCAGATCAGATCAGTGGTTCTACTGTATCTGTCAGTCAGATCAGATCAGTGGTTCTACTGTATCTGTCAGTCAGATCAGATCAGAGGTTCTACTGTATCCGTCAGTCAGATCAGATCAGAGGTTCTACTGTATCCGTCAGTCAGATCAGATCAGAGGTTGTATATTTATCCTCCGCTGTGATTGGTAATAGCTCCTGGGAATAGACTGAACGTTCCGCGCTCAGTCGGTGCCGCGGTTAATGGGTTTACGTTCTAGGCGTGTGAGTAACGATGCTGTTTCACTACAGGCCACAGCTTCACACCTTAAAGCCCAGTCCCTCCGTACTGCAGCGGATCGGCTCCGGCTGCTTTCACTCGTCCCGTGACCAATTCCCTAATCATCCCCCCTTCCCGGAGCGCCAGTGTTGTGCAGGGAGCAGCAGCCGGAGCGCTGGAACTGTAAATAGTTGTTTTCCCCCTGACGGTCAAACGCGCCTCCTAATAACGCGACCCTGCCTTCAGTGGAAGTTAATGCGCTCCTTTATTCCCTGAATTCTCCGGTTCCGTTTGAAGTAAAAGAACCCAAACGCACCGTGAAATGTCCTCCAGCACCGAGACGTATGAGAACTCGTCTCTTTAATGCTGAAGCAGAGCTGGTTCTAACTGGTCCTGAGTCAGAACTGAGCTCCATACAGTTATCACCAGGAATAACCGGAACGTCGGCCAGACATGGATCAGCTGATCTCACAGTCTTGGCTACATGCCAGCCCCCTTAAATAAGCGGCCAGTAAAGCCCTGACCAAGAACCCTGAAGAAGAGCTGTCCAGCTCCGTGATCCTGGAGGAATCCAGCTACAGTCCGGCATGATCAGGATTTAGTCCCGAGGCAGCTCTGTGTCAGGGATGAGCCGGAATTCCCTGCCGGCGAGTCGGTGAGCTGCGACCGCGCCGTCAACGCTAACGGTGTCTAGGTGTTTACGAGGGAACGGCGGATCGACCTGTGACTAAGGCCGTGGTAAAGGAGTGTGAGGGCAGCATATAGGGGATCTGAGGAGGAGTAGGAAAACTGGGCCGAGCTGAGGAGCTAATCCGGAGACTGGTGTTTTGACGAGGGAACTGGGATCGACCTATGGGGTACTATGGCCGTTGGACCTGGATGTGTGAGGGCAAGCTACTTCTAATAGGCGGATGCTGAGGCCGCTAGTGAAAAGCTGGGCCTGTGTGCTCCGCCACCGCTAAACATTCTCGATAGCATCTCAATAGCATGGAACCCCGTCATATGGGGTACGACCTTTATGAACGTTGGACCTGGATGTTATTTAACTCCTCTACTTCTAATGGAGGCGGAGTGCTCGATAGCATCTCGATAGCATGTCTTTAGCATCTCGTTAGCATCTCGTTAGCATCTCGTTAGCATCTCGATAGCATCTCGTTAGCATCTCGATAGCATCTTGATAGCATCTCGATAGCATTTCGATAGCATCTCGATAGCGTCTCGTTAGCATCTCGTTAGCGTCTTGATAGCATCACCAACGCCACGACCATCAAGTTTTGGCACATTAAAAGATACATAGAGAGAGAGACAGGTAGGGAGAGAGAGAGACAGGTAGAGAGAGAGAGAGAGAGAGAGAGAGAGAGAGAGAGACAGGCAGAGAGAGAGAGAGAGAGAGAGAGAGAGAGAGAGAGAGAGAGAGAGAGAGAGAGAGACAGGTAGAGAGAGAGAGAGAGAGAGAGAGAGAGAGAGAGACAGGTAGAGAGAGAGAGAGGCAGAGAGAGAGAGAGAGAGATATACAGAGAGAGAGAGAGAGAGATATACAGAGAGAGAGAGAGAGAGAGACAGGCAGAGAGAGAGAGAGAGAGAGAGAGAGAGAGAGACAGGTAGGGAGAGAGAGAGACAGGTAGAGAGAGAGAGAGAGAGAGAGAGAGAGAGAGAGAGAGAGAGAGAGAGAGAGACAGGTAAAGAGAGAAAGAGAGAGGTAGAGAGAGAGACAGGTAGAGAGAGAGAGAGAGAGAGAGAGAGAGAGAGAGAGAGAGACAGGTAGAGAGAGAGAGAGAGACAGGTAGAGAGAGAGAGAGAGAGACAGGTAGAGAGAGAGAGAGAGACAGGTAGAGAGAGAGACAGGTAGAGAGAGAGAGAGACAGGTAGAGAGAGAGACAGGTAGAGAGAGAGACAGGTAGAGAGAGAGAGAGAGAGAGAGAGAGAGAGAGAGAGACAGGTAACCGATGTAGTAATAGTGAAGACCCGTCATTAACTGAATTCCTTCGTTGTTTTATTTCCCAGCACCTGGAGCGATAGTGACGGTGCAGTGCTACACCCAAACTCACTGGATGGTGCTAATGCCAAGACTGAACTCCGGCGACGTTCCTGAACTCCGACCCAATTCCACTTCCCACACACAGCCAGATTCTTCTGGTGGGAAGCAGAAGCCTGTTCTGACAAACCGCACCGGCGTCGTGTGTTTGTTCCAGCTGGAATCCTCGGGTGGAGGATCTGGGCCAGAGCTAATGAGGACCTGAGAGAGTGTTTTCTGATCTTCATCATCAGAAATGAGCGACGGCAGCGCGGCGCCGGCTCCTACTGTACGCAGTCCCGCTCCTTTCTTCCGTCCCAGCAAGGAAAACATGAAAGAGCGGGAGAAGTCGGCTTCGCGCTCGCGCCTCCTTCCACCCAGACGGGAGTGCCGCTCCTCCGAGTGCGGGACACGGGCCTGCGCTAGGCCGAGTTAGCGCTAGCCTTCACCTGAAAGGCCACAGTGAGGAGCCCACACGTGCTACTGCGCTGGCGCTGCCAGAGGGGGATGCTCAGCGAAGCGCTTCCCTCCCGGACTAATTGGACATGTTGCTCTGCGCCAGCGTCGGTTCTGCTCCACGTGTCAAAGAAGAAGAACTTCAACAAAAGGAGAAAAACGCTCGTTACATCGGAGATCAAACGGGAGGAGCCGGAGAACTGGGAGCGGAGGGCCCGACAGCTCCGCCACCCCCACCCGGAGACGCACACCGCCTTTATTTAGGAGTTCATACACTACCAACAAACTAGCTGGAGGTGGATGGAAGAGAATGGAATGTGAAATAACCGGAATGGAATGTACATGGAAGAGAATGGAATACCATAGAGTGGAATAGACTGGAAGTAAATAGCATGGAGAGGAATAGAATGGATTAGTGGAATAGAACTGAATGGAATTGAGTGGGATTGAAAATTAAGGAATAGCATAGCATGTAGTACAGAGGAGCAGAATGGAATGGAGTTCAGTTGAATGGAAGACCATGGAATAATATTTACCGGAATAGGATGTAGCAGAAGGGAAGGGAATGGGGCGGACTCATTTGGAACTGCTTGGAACTTCCCTGACGTCCCCTTAGCCCGAATGTCGTCCATCAGCTCCTTTAGCGTTAGCGCTGCAGCTACGAGGCTAATGTAGGGCAGAGGCGCTAGAAGCTAACACCACAGTGACTAGCAAAGACAAAGATGCAGCGTAGCGCAGCGGCTAACTCGTCTGTAGTTTGAGGCAGGTGTGATGACGCAGTTAGCACCATGCTAATCGGTGGTGGTACGCTCTCCCGGATCTATGGCGGTGGTGTGAACCTCCCTAAAAGGTGGTTAACTGAGCGATTCCAGAGGCTGTAGAGCCGAGCGGGGTAAGTTCATTAGCGCCGCATCCCCCCTGATCCCGCTTTAATCCTCCACTTCATCTTCAGTCAGCTTCTGGCAGAAGGACAGGTCGGGGGGTGGACAGGGACAGCAGGCTTGCGTAACTGGGCTTGAACATGCTAAGAACTTTAGCAGCTGCTCAGGCTGTCCTTTTGGGGCTTTGCGACGTATCCCGTGGTATTCCATGAGATTGACGTCGGGACTTTCTGATGACTTTCCAGACTCAGGAGAGCGCTAATCCTCCGAGAGGAGATTTACAGCAGATTAGACCCGAAGTCAAGTGACTCATTACTTCTCCGTCTATACCGCAAACACACATGTGCACGGGAGGCTAGCGCGCTAGGCTAGCGCGCCAGTTTGGATCTCTCTCAATATTCCTCTTTAACCGTGTGAGAATTCCCCTCCAAACTCCCACAGAGAGCGTCTGACACCTCTCAGTAGTGAAGCCACAGCAGACCCTCCCCGGCGGGAGGCGCAGGGAAATTAAAAAGTGAGTTATACCCGACCAGCTGAAATATGTGTTGTGGCTGATAGGAGAGAGAAGGAGCCGAGTGAGAAAGGATGAGGGTGATTTTTCCTCAGCAGGGAAAAAGCCCAGCCAGAAAACAGCTTTGGCTCTGATGTCATCAATCCTGAGGAGATTTCTGGCTATCGCTAACAGCTGTGATTCAGCGGCTCTTCCCACACAGGCCCGTCGCGCAAAGTGCCCGTATTTGTCTAGCGCCCAGGAACGCGAATTACTCATCCGCCCGGCCGTTAGAGAACCGGGCGCGGAAGCAGAGGGGCGAGGTTACGGCTCTTGCCACAGCCGGCGCGGCGAATGCATTAGCGGGAGGCCGGCGCTGGCTAATGGGCCCACACAGCCGGTTCAGGAGTTTAAAGCCGAGGGCCGCGCCGCAACAAAGCTTCCCAACATGAGCGTAAAAAGCCCATAATGAGTCTGAAGAGCTGTTAGAGCAGATAGACGGAGAGACGGAGCGAGAGAGAGCTGTGATTCAGACTTAATCCCACAGCACCGCAAAGACGCTAACAGCATCAGGATTAGCGGATAATGCGGCCTGAAACACAGCAACCCCGCGCGGCCGGGGCGGTAATCAAGCGGTGGGAGTTTAAGAGCTTCAACAGGCCAGAGGACACGTACGGAGGACGAGCCATCAGGAACGCCAACCGGGCTCTCAGAGAACCGGCAGCTTCATCGCAGAAGGCTAGCGCGGTTCTCCCTGAGCACGACCGAGAACTCCAGACATGCTACGGTAGCTAGCCGTGTCGGCTAGGACGCTAACAAAACTAGCAATGTTTACAAATCACAAACTCCAGCCACACTACGGTAGCTAGCCATGTAGGCTAGGACGCTAACAAAACTAGCAATGTTTACAAATCACAAACTCCAGACATGCCATGGTAGCTAGCCATGTAGGCTAGGACGCTAACGAAACACTACGGTAGCTAATGTTTACAACGAAACACAATGTTTACTCCAAACTCCAGACATGCCATGGTAGCTAGCCGTCGTCGGCTGTTTAAAAATCACACTCCACACTACGAAACGCTAACTAGCAATGCATGTTACATTTACAAATCACAAAACTAGCAATGACAAATGCCATGGTAGCTAGCCATGTCGGCTAGGACGCTAACGAAACTAGCAATGTTTACAAATCACAAACTCCAGCCACACTACGGTAGCTAGCCATGTCGGCTAGGACGCTAACGAAACTAGCAATGTTTACAAATCAAAAACTGCAGCCATGCTATGGTAGCTAGCCATGTCGGCTAGGACGCTAACGAAACTAGCAATGTTTACAAATCACAAACTCCAGACATGCTACGGTAGCTAGCCATGTCGGCTAGGACGCTAACAAAACTAGCAATGTTTACAAATCACAAACTCCAGCCACACTACGGTAGCTAGCCGTGTCGGCTAGGACGCTAACGAAACTAGCAATGTTTACAAATCACAAACTCCAGACATGCCATGGTAGCTAGCCATGTCGGCTAGGACGCTAACGAAACTAGCAATGTTTACAAATCACAAACTCCAGCCACACTACGGTAGCTAGCCATGTCAGCTAGGACGCTAACGAAACTGCTACGGTTAGCTGGCAGCCATGTATGGCTAGGACGGCTAGGACGCTAACGAAACTAGCAATGTTTACAAATCAAAAACTGCAGCCATGCTATGGTAGCTAGCCATGTCGGCTAGGACGCTAACGAAACTAGCAATGTTTACAAATCACAAACTCCAGACATGCCATCGTAGCTAGCCATGTCGGCTAGGACGCTAATGTAGCTAGCAATGTTTACAAATCACAAACTCCAGACATGCTACGGTAGCTAGCCATGTCGGCTAGGACGCTAACGAAACTAGCAATGTTTACAAATCAAAAACTGCAGCCATGCTATGGTAGCTAGCCATGTAGGCTAGGATGCTAACAAACTAGTAATGTTTACAAATCACAAACTGCAGCCATGCTACAGTAGCTAGCCATGTCGGCTAGGATGCTAACAAAACTAGCAAAGTTTACAAATCACAAAATCCAGCCACGCTACGGTAGCTAGCCATGTCGGCTAGGACGCTAACGAAAATAGCAATGTTTACAAATCACAAACTGCAGACATGCTACGGTAGCTAGCCATGTCGGCTAGGACGCTAACGAAACTAGCAATGTTTACAAATCACAAACTCCAGACATGCCATGGTAGCTAGCCATGTCGGCTAGGACGCTAACGAAACTAGCAATGTTTACAAATCACAAACTCCAGACATGCTACGGTAGCTAGCCATGTCGGCTAGGACCCTAACAAAACTAGCCATGTTTACAAATCACAAACTGCAGCCACACTACGGTAGCTAGCCGTGTCGGCTAGGACGCTAACAAAACTAGCAATGTTTACAAATCACAAACTCCAGACATGCCATGGTAGCTAGCCATGTCGGCTAGGACGCTAACAAAACTAGCCATGTTTACAAATCACAAACTGCAGCCATGCTACGGTAGCTAGCCATGTCGGCTAGGACCCTAACAAAACTAGCAATGTTTACAAATCACAAACTCCAGACATGCCATGGTAGCTAGCCATGTCGGCTAGGACGCTAATGTAACTAGCAATGTTTATAAATCACAAACTCCACGGCAGAGCAGCTCCTCCGGCTAACCCCCTCGACTCCTGCTGCTCCCCAGAAGCACTTTAATAATACCACGACAAGACATGTAGGTTCTCCACATCAATCCACCGCTCCTGCCTCTCTCCTGGGTTATACCTGTGACCACCTGGATCTGCAGGTATATACACACCTACACCGGACCCACTCAGGACCACCCCCTTCAACCTACACCCACCCATTCTCCAGGATGGTTCACCAGCTGGGGATCTACAGTGCCCACACTTCACCCAGCACCAACGCGGCCAATCACAGAGACCTCTGAGGAAGCTGATTACCTGGACCAGGTGAGGTGGACTGTGAGGTGATCTCCAGAACCAGAGCTGGCACACGGGCTCCACACTACAGACCAGAGGAGCAACACTGCCCAAACACAGCAGGACAGGTTCTCCAACCAGCCCGGGAACACGTCGAGAACCTGCTGTACCAACATGAACACCCCACAACCACTGCTGATCAGCAGGTCATTCCGGGACACAGCCCGGATCTCCGGAGCACTCCGGAGCGCTGGGAGAAGACGAAGCCAAGCTCTTACCGTCAAACTTCTTGTGTCTGGAGATGAAGGTGGATCGTAGTGTGCTGCTGGTCTCCTCCACCCAGGTCTCTAACTCCCCTTTACTCTGCTGTCCCAGCTTATCCTCCATCTCCGAGCTGCAGCAGGTGTGGCCCTGAGCACATACCCGCAGGTGATCACCTGGAACGAGGAGGCGGAGTCAGAGGGTCAGATAGACACACCTACACATGTTCTCCATGGTGTCAGGTACGTAGTGTTGGTGTGACTACTAGTGAGCTTCAACATTAGCATATCCCCGCACATACAGAGTGACTTGCTCTGGCTAATCATGCTAGCTTAGCTAGCAGTGTTAGCAAATCTCATAGTATAACCGGTTACCTCTACTCAACACTGTTCAACACTGGGGAACACTGATAAACACTGATTAACACTGATCAACACTTATTAACACTGATGAACACTGATTAAAACTGATCAACACTGATTAACATTGCTCAACACTGATGAACACTGATGAACACTGATGAACACTGATAAACACTGTTCAACACTGATGAACACTGATAAACACTACTCAACACTGATAAACACTGGGGAACACTTTTCAACACTGATTAACACTGATCAACACTGATGAACACTGATAAACACTGATGAACACTGATGAACACTGATAAACACTGCTCAACACTGATTAACACTGGGAAACACTTTTCAACAATGATTAACACTGCTCAACACTGATGAACAGTGGGGAACACTGATGAACACTGATAAACACTGCCCAACACTGATTAACACTGGGGAACACTTTTCAACACTGATTAACACTGATGAACAGTGGGGAACACTGATAAATACTGATAAACACTGATAAACACTGCTCAACACTGATTAACACTGGGGAACACTTTTCAACACTGATTAACACTGCTCAACACTGATGAACAGTGGGGAACACTGATAAATACTGATGAACACTGATGAACACTGCTCAACACTGATGAACAAACACTGATGAACACTGCTCAACACTGATGAACACTGCTCAACACTGATGAACACTGATAAATAAACACTGATTAACACTGATAAACACTGATGAACACTGCTCAACATTGCTCAACACTGATGAACAAACACTGATGAACACTGCTTAAGACTAATAAACACTGATGAACACTGCTCAACACTGATTATCACTGCCCAACACTGATAAACACTGATGAACACTGCTCAACACTGATAAACACTGCTCAACACTGCTTAACACTGATGAACACTGATTAACACTGCTCAACACTGATAAACAGTGGGGAACACTGATAAATACTAATAAACACTGAAGAACACTGCTCAACACTGATGAACACTGCTCAACACTGATGAACACTGATAAATAAACACTGATTAACACTGATAAACACTGATGAACACTGCTCAACATTGCTCAACACTGATGAACAAACACTGATGAACACCTCTCAACACTAATAAACACTGATGAACATTGCTCAACACTGATTATCACTGCCCAACACTGATTAACACTGCTCAACACTGATGAACACTGCTCAACACTGATAAACACTGCTCAACACTGCTTAACACTGATGAACACTGCTCAACACTGATAAAAACTGCTCAACACTGCTTAACACTGATGAACACTGATGAACACTGCTCAACACTGATAAACAAACACTGCTCAACACTGATAAACAAACACTGCTCAACACTGATAAACAAACACTGCTCAACACTGATAAACAAACACTGCTCAACACTGATAAACACTGCTCAACACTGATAAACAAACACTGATAAACACTGTTGAACACTGATGAACACTGATGAACACTGCTCAGAGACCCTCCAGCTGGAGATACACGAGCTCAGAGTGACATCTTCACTCTCACAGAGAGAGAATACCCACAATGCACTAGAACCAACAACAACATTCTCTGTGAAACACCACTCCTGTTACTCAACACGTTCTACAGAGAGTTCACAGCTCAGTTCCACATCAGCACTGAAAGAACATCCAGCGTTCTCCTCCACTCACAGCGGGAACCTTACAGAGAACCTTCTGAACTTTAAATGGACTGGTTCCACGCTGGTGGAAAAGTGCTGAAGTTAGCGTTTAGGTTTCCATCCACAGGAATTCCGGAAAACATTTTACCCCTCAGAATCGGAAACAGCCCATAATATGTTACATAACTTCATGGTGCTCCAGGTAGTTGTCACGGTGATACTGGGGAACCGCTATAGAATTCCTGGTGGTCACTAAGATAATGCTAAGCCATTGCTGTTTGCTATAGTATCCCAGGTGGTTGCTACTTCCTTAGCATTCCAAACATGACAAAACTCATCCCTCATAACCTGCTCAGGAAGTGGACGGGAATGTGGCTACTGTAGATTCCTTTGATCCGCCCACACGTTCAGCGTCCACACAGTCTGAGACCTGTCCTGCCGGTTCTGCTGTTCTGAGTAAATATGGCGGAGAACCCGCAGTCTGGAGGAGGCTGAGAGTGGAAAGGGTTTGTGAAGCCCAGGAGATGCTGGAGCGCTCACACAGGCGGAGAATCTGGGACAGCAGCCCGGACAGCTTCCGGATAATAACCACGTTTTTAATATTAGCTGAGGCTGAGCGGGAATCATGACCGCCATTAGAGAACCGTGGAGAACCGGGACCGGAGACGGGCCACCGAGTCCGCCACGGGCGAGACGGACACCGCCGTTAATGAAGACCTCGGGGGCTGTTAAAGGGTCCACGGCATGGGAACACACAGCAGGTTAGCCCCGCCCCTTCACCCTACAGCAGGTTAGCCCCGCCCCTTCACCCTACAGCAGGTTAGCCCTGCCCCTTCACCCTACAGCAGGTTAGCCCCGCCCCTTCACCCTACAGCAGGTTAGCCCTGCCCCTTCACCCTACAGCAGGTTAGCCCTGCCCCTTCACCCTACAGCAGTTTAGCCCCGCTCCTTCACCCTACAGCAGTTTAGCTCCACCCACTCGGCCTACACGGTTCCACCCTTTCCAGGAATTTCCGGTTCTACATTCCTGTCCCGTACATTTCCCCCCACTGGACATGATTCCCCATCATCCCTCACAGACAGTGATCAGCGTGTGGATGTGTGTGGAGGACAGACCAGCGGTGTGTGGAAGTGTTCACTCTGACAAGAGCTGGCACGCTGTTTAATCAGGGAGCGCTGGAGCGTGAACAACATCGCTAGCGCCTCATGCTCATTCCTTCATTCCTCTTTCCCCTCAGAGTGGCGTTCCGGGTCGCCCTGTTCCCAGCCCGATCGCGCCCGCCTGTGTGACTGCAGCTCTGACTTCTAATGCGCCTGAAGTGCCGAGCTGAGTGCCGGCTGAGTCCGGCCTGCCTGCTCGGGAGCTTCCTCGGCCCCTGAATCACGGGGGAGCGGGAAGGTGGAGCGGGAAAGTGGAGACAGGTGCGCTGCGCTGACGCTTTGTAGTGTAGGTGTGTCAGGAGATGTGCTCTGTGTGTTTGTCAGCTCCCTGGAAAGCCACGCTCCGGCTCGGCCAACAGTGTGGTTGTCCCGGTGTTTAGGAGCCGGCCGCTCCGCGCTGTCCTGCGGAGGTTACTCGTGGTTGCATCATTACAGGAAGAGCATGTGCGCAAACACGGAATTGAAAAAGCATCAAACCGGCTTCATCCTGCTCCGCAGGGATTCCCTCTAATATCTGCATCCTTTTGATGGATGTACGGAAGGCATTTCCGCTCGGATCGGCGCTCCGTGTCTGAACACACATCCGGCACGTACGTGTTTGTTTGTTTATTTATCCGGGAGCTGGAAAGGTAGACGAGCTCTTTTTTCATCATCTGCAACCGAAAATAGCTGTGGAAGCTCTGTACCTCGGGGAACGGAGTGGGCTGGAGCTAGCATACATGCTAATAATGTTAGCATTAGCGACCTGCAATGTTGCCCCAGAACACCTGTTCCAAAGGTCTATTCCAACAGCAACTGACACATCAGCATACTCCAACTGGGAGTTAGCAGGAATAGGCTGGAGCTAAGGGTGGAGCTAGCATACATGCTAAAAAAGGTGGTGTTGGCTACCTGGCACTCTGCTGTTATCTTAGCAGTGTCATTACAAAGTGCTAATTCTAACTAGAGCCATCAACATACTGGGGACACTGGTGGCACAGATCATCTCTCCAGTAGAAGTGAGCCAGAACTGCATGGAAGGACGTCTGGTTCCATTGACTCACATTATAATGAAACCGGGGTTGTGCCCTCCCCTGTAAAGCTGCCCCTCCGGAGATCCTGGCTGTTCCCGTGTTGGGTGACGATATCCTCACCTGGAGGAGTACAGAACCCACTATGCTGTGCTTAACGGTTCTAAATGATAGCTGACACATGGATAGAAGTGAAGAGAAGTGAAGTGGGCTGATCAGAAGGTTCTAGACGGTGTTCTAAACTGAAACACAGTCATTTTTAAAGCTTCTGTCGGAGACGCGTGGAGACTCCCGCTCAGATCCTCAGCTCTTTGATTACAGCAGGAATAAACACAGAGTCACACTGCCACAGGCTACAGACAGACAGACAGCGTTCCGATGGAAACCAGAGCCATTAAATTCCTCACAGCGCAGCATTACTCACCACGCTGTGTGCAGCAACACTTCAGCTCTAATAACCCAAACAGAGACGGTCTATCACTACTACACCCTCCACACATCCGTCTCTCAGACACCAGGAGCTTCAGCACAAACCAGCACCAGAGACGAACCGCGTGAGCCGGCGGATCTGATTCAGCTCAGAGGAACCACCAGATCTCCTGATAAAGCTCAGAGGAACCACCAGATCTCCTGATAAAGCTCAGAGGAACCACCAGATCTCCTGATTCAGCTCAGAGGAACCACCAGATCTCCTGATACAGCTCATAGTAACCACCAGATCTGATATAGCTCAGAGGAACCACCAGATCTCCTGATAAAGCTCAGAGGAACCACCAGATCTCCTGATTCAGCTCAGAGGAACCACCAGATCTCCTGATACAGCTCATAGTAACCACCAGATCTGATATAGCTCAGAGGAACCACCAGATCTCCTGATAAAGCTCAGAGGAACCACCAGATCTCCTGATTCAGCTCAGAGGAACCACCAGATCTCCTGATACAGCTCAGAGGAACCACCAGATCTCCTGATTCAGCTCAGAGGAACCCTCAGATCTCCTGATACAGCTCATAGTAACCACCAGATCTGATATAGCTCAGAGGAACCACCAGATCTCCTGATAAAGCTCAGAGGAACCACCAGATCTCCTGATAAAGCTCAGAGGAACCACCAGATCTCCTGATACAGCTCAGAGGAACCACCAGATCTCCTGATTCAGCTCAGAGGAACCACCAGATCTCCTGATACAGCTCAGAGGAACCACCAGATCTCCTGATTCAGCTCAGAGGAACCACCAGATCTCCTGATAAAGCTCAGAGGAACTACCAGATCTCCTGATAAAGCTCAGAGGAACCACCAGATCTCCTGATTCAGCTCAGAGGAACCCTCAGATCTCCTTTTACAGCTCAGAGGAACCACCAGATCTCCTGATAAAGCTCAGAGGAACCCTCAGATCTCCTGATACAGCTCAGAGGAACCACCAGATCTCCTGATTCAGCTCAGAGGAACCCTCAGATCTCCTGATACAGCTCATAGTAACCACCAGATCTGATATAGCTCAGAGGAACCACCAGATCTCCTGATAAAGCTCAGAGGAACCACCAGATCTCCTGATAAAGCTCAGAGGAACCACAAGATCTCCTGATTCAGCTCAGAGGAACCACCAGATCTCCTGATAAAGCTCAGAGGAACCACCAGATCTCCTGATACAGCTCAGAGGAACCACCAGATCTCCTGATTCAGCTCAGAGGAACCCTCAGATCTCCTGATACAGCTCATAGTAACCACCAGATCTGATATAGCTCAGAGGAACCACCAGATCTCCTGATTCAGCTCAGAGGAACCCTCAGATCTCCTGATAAAGCTCAGAGGAACCACCAGATCTGATATAGCTCAGAGGAATCACCAGATCTCCTGATACAGCTCAGAGGAACCCTCAGATCTCCTTTTACAGCTCAGAGGAACCACCAGATCTCCTGATACAGCTCAGAGGAACCACCAGATCTCCTGATACAGCTCAGAGGAACCCTCAGATCTCCTTTTACAGCTCAGAGGAACCACCAGATCTCCTGATACAGCTCAGAGGAACCCTCAGATCTCCTTTTACAGCTCAGAGGAACCACCAGATCTCCTGATACAGCTCAGAGGAACCCTCAGATCTCCTTTTACAGCTCAGAGGAACCACCAGATCTCCTGATACAGCTCAGAGGAACCACCAGATCTCCTGATACAGCTCAGAGGAACCACCAGATCTCCTGATTCAGCTCAGAGGAACCACCAGATCTCCTGATAAAGCTCAGAGGAACCACCAGATCTCCTGATACAGCTCAGAGGAACCACCAGATCTCCTGATTCAGCTCAGAGGAACCCTCAGATCTCCTGATACAGCTCATAGTAACCACCAGATCTGATATAGCTCAGAGGAACCACCAGATCTCCTGATTCAGCTCAGAGGAACCCTCAGATCTCCTGATAAAGCTCAGAGGAACCACCAGATCTGATATAGCTCAGAGGAATCACCAGATCTCCTGATACAGCTCAGAGGAACCCTCAGATCTCCTTTTACAGCTCAGAGGAACCACCAGATCTCCTGATACAGCTCAGAGGAACCACCAGATCTCCTGATACAGCTCAGAGGAACCCTCAGATCTCCTTTTACAGCTCAGAGGAACCACCAGATCTCCTGATACAGCTCAGAGGAACCCTCAGATCTCCTTTTACAGCTCAGAGGAACCACCAGATCTCCTGATACAGCTCAGAGGAACCCTCAGATCTCCTTTTACAGCTCAGAGGAACCACCAGATCTCCTGATACAGCTCAGAGGAACCACCAGATCTCCTGATACAGCTCAGAGGAACCCTCAGATCTCCTGATACAGCTCAGAGGAACCACCAGATCTGCTGATACAGCTCAGAGGAACTACCAGATCTCCTGATACAGCTCAGAGGAACCCTCAGATCTCATTTTACAGCTCAGAGAAACCACAAGATCTCCTTATACAGCTCAGAGGAATCACCAGATCTCCTGATTCAGCTCAGAGGAATCACCAGATCTCCTGATTCAGCTCAGAGGAATCACCAGATCTCCTGATACAGCTCAGAGAAACCACCAGATCTCCTGATACAGCTCAGAGGAACCACCAGATCTCCTGATACAGCTCAGAGGAACCACCAGATCTCCTGATACAGCTCAGAGGAACCCTCAGATCTTTATTACTGGTTGATCCTCAGTACTGGTTGGTCTTCAGAACTGGCTGATGCTCAGTACTGGTTGATCCTCAGTACTTGTTGATCCTCAGTATTGGTTGATCCTCAGTTCTGGTTGATCCTCAGTTCTGGTTGATCCTCGGTACTGTGCTCCACGCGCCGAGGGCAGGAGGCAGCTTCACCAAGTGCAGGGCTGACACCAAACACCACAGGTGGGGAACATGAATCAAACATCCCTCTCCACCTCACCCTCTCTGCCTCTCTGTGTGAGGAGATGTGGACGCTCAGAAGAAGCGACTGCTGCATGGTTGTCTTCACCTGTAGGTGACCTCTGTATCACACCTGCTCCAGCCTCTGGAGGTTTTCCTTCAGCGTCTTCTGCCTCTAAGGCAGCGCTGTTGTCGCCATCTGCTCCAGGTATTCTGGTGGCACCTGCTGGATCTTCACCTGCATCACAGATCCATCATCATCACCCTAACCCTAACCCATCGTCTGGAGTGCACGCTGCTGTTCTGATGGGTCTGTGATGGGCTGATGGAACCCGTAGAGCTCCGCAGACCCAGAGAGAGCTGCAGCAGAACTCAGCGGGGTTCATTAGTCCTCCTGGCCTGCTCTCCTGCACGGGCCCCCTGCCATATGCTGGAATCCCTCCCATACTGCAACACCAGGGCCAAAACTGAACTCCAATCCAGCATACAGTCAACTCAGTCTATACCACAGTACCTACATTTAGAGTTATACACTCCACCTAATGAGGAACTGTAGAACAGACTCAGTCTATACCACAGTACCTACATTTAGAGTTTAGAGTTATACACTCCACCTAATGAGAACCTGTAGAACAGACCCAGTCTATACCACAGTACCTACATTTAGAGCTTAGAGTTATACACTCCACCTAATGAGGAACTGTAGAACAGACTCGGTCTATACCACAGTACCTACATTTAGAGCTTAGAGTTATACACTCCACCTAATGAGAAACTGTAGAACAGACCCAGTCTATACCACAGTACCTACATTTAGAGCTTAGAGTTATACACTCCACCTAATGAGAAACTGTAGAACAGACTCAGTCTATACCACAGTACCTACATTAGAGCTTAGAGTTATACACTCCACCTAATGAGAAACTGTAGAACAGACTCAGTCTATACCACAGTACCTACATTTAGAGCTTAGAGTTATACACTCCACCTAATGAGAAACTGTAGAACAGACTCAGTCTATACCACAGTACCTACATTTAGAGCTTAGAGTTATACACTCCACCTAATGAGAAACTGTAGAACAGACTCAGTCTATACCACAGTACCTACATTTAGAGCTTAGAGTTATACACTCCACCTAATGAGGAACTGTAGAACAGACTCAGTCTATACCACAGTACCTACATTTAGAGCTTAGAGTTATACACTCCACCTAACTGAGGAACTGTAGAACAGAACTCAGTCTATACCACAGTACCTACATTTAGAGTTTAGAGTTATACACTCCACCTAATGAGAAACTGTAGAACAGACTCAGTCTATACCACAGTACCTACATTTAGAGTTTAGAGTTATACACTCCACCTAATGAGAAACTGTAGAACAGACTCAGTCTATACCACAGTACCTACATTTAGAGCTTAGAGTTATACACTCCACCTAATGAGAAACTGTAGATCAGACTCAGTCTATACCACAGTACCTACATTTAGAGCTTAGAGTTATACACTCCACCTAATGAGGAACTGTAGAACAGACTCAGTCTATACCACAGTACCTACATTTAGAGCTTAGAGTTATACACTCCACCTAATGAGAAACTGTAGAACAGACTCAGTCTATACCACAGTACCTACATTTAGAGCTTAGAGTTATACACTCCACCTAATGGGGAACTGTAGAACAGACTGAGAGCCCTGTTCCTACCCCACAGTCCTCTCTCCAGAATGTCCAATGGGCTTTACAGCACTGAGGGAACGCCGCACAAACCACCTGTGATCCCCCGTTCCGGTTTGCGGTGGTGTGCGCGCGGAATCAATAGTGATTGTTGTTTATTGCCTGCATGAGAAGCGGAGACTTCGGTCAGCCTCCGCCCAATAAAGCATCCATCATGTGGAGGGACACAGCGGTCAGGAACCGCAGAGAGCCGGCGGGCTGCTCGCTCTCCTGCAGGGGAAACCTGAGCCCTCCGCTAATTCAGGGCTAATTCGGAGGCTAATCAGCTCACAGCCGGCTGCTGTTCTCACGCTGAAACAGAAGCTGCAGCACAACAGCACAGCTAACTCTGCCGCAGACCAGTCCAGCATCGATTAGCCATCAGATACGGCTCCATCAGACCCCCACCCGGAGGAGCGCCAACCGAATCACACAACAGTGGAATACAGACACCACCTGGTCAGCACAGAGAACAGAGAACCTCAACGCTTACACTGCTAACCTGGTTTGTTCCTGTAGCTAATATAGAAAACAGAAAGAACCGTAACTGAATAGATCTAGAACCATTATAAAGTATTAGTATTGTTGTTATTAGTGATATTATTATTGTTATTATTAGTGATATTAGTATTGTTATTATTAGTGTTATTAGTATTAGTATTGTTTTTATTAGTGATATTAATATTGTTATTATTAGTGATATTAGTATTGTTATTATTAGTGTTATTAGTATTAGTATTGTTTTTATTAGTGATATTAGTGTAATTAGCATTAGTGTTATTAGTATTGGTATTGTTATTATTAGTAATATTAATATTGTTATTAGTGTTATTAGTATTAGTATTGTTATTATTAGTGATATTAATATTGTTATTATTAGTGATATTAATGTTGTTATTATTAGTGATATTAGTATTGTTATTATTAGTGTTATTAGTATTAGTATTGTTTTTATTAGTGATATTAGTGTAATTAGAATTAGTGTTATTAGTATTGGTATTGTTATTATTAGTAATATTAGTATTGGTATTGATATTAGTGTTATTAGTATTATTAGTATTAGTATTGTTATTATTATGGTTATAAGTATTAGTATTGTTATTATTAGTGATATTAATATTGTTATTATTAGTGTTGGTGTTATTACTCCTGAGGAGTCAGTCTCTGTGCTCCTGGGCTGCAGCTCTATCAGCTCCTTCCTGACGGGAGAGGGAGGGAGAGTGAAGGATGAGTCTGAAGCCTGGATTGATTCGTCACCGAGAGCAACTCTGGGAGAGGAGGGAGGAGGGAGGTGGAGGGGGGCTACTGGCTCACTCTTTACTCTCTCTCTATCATCTCTCTCTCGCTGTGTCCTCTTTCTCTCTGTTATTCTCTCTCTTTCCCTCCATACTCGTCTGTACTCAATATCACCATCTTCACCATGATCACCACCATCACCATCATCATCATCACCATCATTACCATTACCATCACCATCACCACCATCATCATCATCATCATCATCACCATCACCATCACCATCACCATCACCATCACCATCATCATCACAATCACCACCACCATCACCATAGCCATCATCATCATCAACATTACCACCATCACCACCATCACCATCATCACCATCATCACCATCATCATCATCACCACCATCATCACCATAGCCATCATCATCATCATCAACATTACCACCATCACCACCATCACCACATCACCATCACTATTACCATCACCACTATCACCATCATCGCCACCATCACCACCACCATCACCACATCACCATCATCATCATCATCATCATCATCACTATCACCATAGCCATCATCATCACCATCATTACCATTACCATCACCATCACCACCATCACCACCATCACCATCATCACCATCATCACCATCACCACCATCACCATCATCATCATCATCATCATCATCATCATCATCACCACCACCATCACCATAGCCATCATCATCATCATCAACATTACCACCACCATCATCATCACCACATCACCATCACTATTACCATCATCACTATCACCATCATCGCCACCATCACCACCATCACCACATCACCATCATCATCATCATCATCATCACCACCATCATTACCATCACCATCACCATCATCATCACCATCACCATAGTCATCATCATCATCAACATTACCACCATCACCACCATCACCATTACCATCATCACCATCACCATCATCGCCACCATCACCACCATCACCACATTACCATCATCATCATCATCATCATCATCATCACCATCATTACCATCACCATCACCATCACCATCATCATCATCATCACCACCACCATCACCATAGCCATCATCATCATCATCATCAACATTACCACCATCACCACCATCACCAAATCACCATCACTATTACCATCATCACTATCACCATCATCGCCACCATCACCACCATCACCACATCACCATCACCATAGCCATCATCATCATCAACATTACCACCATCACCACCATCACCACATCACCATTACCATCATCACCATCACCACCACCACCACCACCACCATTACCATCACCATCACCACCACTATAGCCATCATCATCAACATTATCACCATCACCACAATCACCACATCACCATCATCACCACCATCATCACCATCACAACCATCATCACCCCCATCAGCACCATTATCACCATCACCACCATCATCACCACCATCACAATCACCACCATCCCCACCATCATCACCACCATCACCACCATCATCACCATCATCACCACCATCATCATCCCCATCACACCATCATAACCATCACCACCATCATCAACACCATCATCATCATCACCATCACCATCACCACCATCATCATGACCATCACCACCATCATCATCACCATCATCACCATCATAACCATCACCATCAGCACCCTCACGACCATCATCACCATCATCACCACCATCACCACCACCATCATCATCATCATCACCACCATCATCGTCATCCCCATCACACCATCATAACCATCACCACCATCATCACCACCATCACTACTATCACCATCAACACCATCATCACCATCACCACCATCATCACCACCATCATCACCACCACCATCACCACCATCATCACCATCCCCACCATCATCTCCATCCCCACCATCATCTCCATCCTCACCATCACCATCATCACCATCATCATTATCATTATCACTCTTGTTATGACATCATCCCTGTCATGATCACCATGACATGTCATCATCATTATTATTCCTGTCACCATTGCATCATCTAGGGTTAGGGTTAGGGATCGTACATTAAACCAGTAAACCAGTAACAGGGATTCTAAACTGCGGCCGTACGGCGAATAACCAGTCCCACTCAGGGACCTCAGCCTGTAACGTCCCACTGCAGCCACTTGCTACCATATGGAGCCCCCCTCCTCCTCCTGCTCCTCTGAGATTCCAGACCGGAGTTTAAAGTGTCCAAACACAGAGAATTCCCCAAACCCAACACTGCCATATGCCTCCCTGACTGGAGCTTCATAAAGGAGCTTTCTGAACTTTCAGATGAACTTCCAGTGCTGGAGCTCAGTCAGGCCTTTTCCCTCTCCAGCCCTCAGGAACACCCAGCCTAATCGGATCTGGAGCAGTAAATGGGAACACTGGCAGACTCAGTCATATAAACCTCAGGTGGAGGTGTGAATCATCCTGAACAGCAGCAGAGGATTCGGATCATCAGTAGGTCCCCAGTGCTGTGTTCACAAATCTGATTTTCCACATATCCAGATGATCCCGTCTGATAGTGCGGATAGCCTTTTTTGCAAATCCTGGAGTTCTAGTCGGACTTTTACAGACGAGTCTCGTCTGGACACTCTGCATCACAACCCAACCCACAGCAGCGAGGCCGTATCCTAAGCGATGAAGTGCTGGGATTCCGGAGGAGTGCCAAGCAGTTACTGTGACTGGGTGGAGTTCCTGAGGTGATGACGAACCTCCTAATTCTTTAATCCCGCTCCCGCTGGAATCCGTCCCACCCCCTCAGATAGGGGAACATTTGTCCCGCTCCCGCCCACAACACTGCAAACCGCATGAGTCACCCAGGGTAACACGGGAAGGCAGAGCAGGGTCCGGCCAGGGTCCACAAACCGTCACCCACCAGCAGGGGCATCAGCACTGCGGTGACACTGACGTGGCGGTGGAGCTACTTCAGTCCAGGAAGCTCATCCAGAGCCAAACTTCCCAAACAGCTGGAAAACAGCGGGACTTTAAAGACGAGCTGATCTGATATCATATCCCCCATTCCGGACCGCGCCCGTGGTTGAGCAGGAGGTGAGGAGGTGCAGCAGGAGCGCTGTTTAGGCGGCGCTGTGCTGGATTCGGCTCTGCTGCAGGAGGATCATGTGTTGGATCAATAAAGGAAACTGGGCTTTTATAGATACACATACATAACGTTTATCACAGGAGGGGTAATATAGAGTAATATAACCCCGCCCCCCATCCTCGTCCCCCCGTCCCCCCGTCCCGTCCCCCCGTCCCGTCTGTGTACTGCAGGATATAAACACCCGGAGCTCCAGCTGCTATTCCAGAAACGAGCACTCACATTTACACTCCATTAACCACACTGTAATGTCCTGATGGGCTTTTTACAGCCCCCCGGCCCCCCGGCCCCCCGGCCCCCCGCTCACACCTCCACTAATGCTAATTACCACTCACTCTGCACTCACCGCAGCAGCCCACAGCAATTGTTGAAAAGTCCAAGGCTCAAGAACGAATACGCCTACTAACCCCTGCAGATATACACATACAGCCCGTAAAGCGGTGCAACACATCCCCGGACCATACAGCCTACAGCGGTGCAACCCCACCCATACAGCCTACAGCGGTGCAACCCCACCCATACAGCCTACAGCGGTGCAACCCCACCCATACAGCCTACAGCGGTGCAACCCCACCCATACAGCCTACAGCAGTGTAACCCCACCCATACAGCCTACAGCAGTGTAACCCCACCCATACAGCCTACAGCAGTGCAACCCCACCCATACAGCACACAGCGGTGTAACCCCACCCATACAGCACACAGCGGTGTAACCCCACCCATACAGCACACAGCAGTGTAACCCCACCCATACAGCACACAGCGGTGTAACCCCACCCATACAGCACACAGTGGTGTAACCCCACCCATACAGCCTACAGCGGTGCAACCCCACCCATACAGCCTACAGCGGTGCAACCCCACCCATACAGCCTACAGCGGTGCAACCCCACCCATACAGCCACCCATACAGCCTACAGTGGTATAACCCCACCCATACAGCCACCCATACAGCCTACAGCGGTGCAACCCCACCCATACAGCCACCCATACAGCCTACAGTGGTATAACCCCACCCATACAGCCACCCATACAGCCTACAGCAGTGCAACCCCACCCATACAGCCTACAACGGTGCAACCCCACCCATACAGCCTACAGCGGTGCAACCCCACCCATACAGCACACAGTGGTGTAACCCCACCCATACAGCCACCCATACAGCCTACAGCGGTGCAACCCCACCCATACAGCCTACAGCAGTGTAACCCCACCCATACAGCCTACAGCGGTGCAACCCCACCCATACAGCCTACAGCGGTGTAACCCCACCCATACAGCACACAGTGGTGTAACCCCACCCATACAGCACACAGTGGTGTAACCCCACCCATACCCAGCAAGTTGTAACCCCCACCCTACCGTAGCCTACAGCGGTGCAACCCCACCCCATTACAGCCTACAGCCATTGTAACCCCACCATGCAAGCTGTGTTAACCCCATCCATACACACCGCCCCACTACAGCGGTGCAACCCCCACCCATACAAGAGCCACAGTGGTGGCAACCCCACCCATTACGCATACACAGTGGTGCAACCCCACCTATACGACACGCCCCCACCCATACAGCGGGTGCAACCCCACCCATACAGCCTACAGCGGTGCAACCCCACCCATACAGCCTACAGCAGTGCCAGCGGTGCAACCCCACTCATACACAGCACCAGCTGTTGTACCCCATTCATCAACAGCCTACAGCAGTGTAACCCCACCCATACAGCCTACAGCTGTGTAACCCCACCCATACAGCACACAGCTGTGTAACCCCACCCATACAGCCTACAGCTGTGTAACCCCACCCATACAGCACACAGCTGTGTAACCCCACTCATACAGCCTACAGCTGTGTAACCCCACCCATACAGCACACCCCCTCCAGACACCCCTCCACAGATGCCCTGTTACAGACGACCCTTACAGGCTGATGTTAACCTCTGGACTTCACCTGAAGCTCCGGATCTCCTCTCCGGGTCTCTGAAGGCTGTAAGGAGCGTCAGAGAGGAGCCGTGAGGAGGTTCAGATGAAGGTGCGGAGCTCCATCTGTTCATCCTGGCCTTTATCGTTATGTGTGAGTGAGTGATGCTCCTGCGCAGATGTTCAGCCTGATCCCACATTACTGCAGCAGCTGGAGTTTATATCACCCCCCGCACACACACTCCACACACACTACACACACACCCTACACACACTCCACACACACCCTATACACACACACAAAAACACTACACACACACACACACCCTATACACACACTCCACACACACACCCTACACACACTACACACACACCCTATACACACACTACACACACACACTACACACACACACTCCACACACACCCTATACACACACTCCACACACACCCTATACACACACTCCACACACACCCTATACACACACACTCCACACACACCCTATACACACACTCCACACACATACACTACACACACACCCTCTACACACATACACTACACACACACTCTACACACTACACACACTACACACACACACACTACACACACACCCTCTACACACTACACACACACTCTACACACACATACACTACACACACACCCTATACACACATACACTACACACACACACTACACACTACACACACACACACACACACACTCCACACACACCCTATACACACACACACAAAAACACTACACACACACCCTACACACACTCCACACACATACACTACACACACATACACTACACACACACACACTACACACACACTCCACACACACACACTCCACACACATACACTACACACACACACACACCCTATACACACCCACACAAAAACACTACACACACACCCTACACACACTCCACACACATACACTACACACACATACACTACACACACACACACTCCACATACACACACTCCACACACATACACTACACACACACACACACCCTATACACACCCACACAAAAACACTACACACACATACACTACACACACACACTACACACACCCTATACACACACTCCACACACACCCTATACACACACTCCACACACCCTATACACACACTCCACACACATACACTACACACACAAACACTACACACACACCCTCTACACACACATACACTACACACACACCCTTTACACACTCTACACACACACTCCACACACACCCTATATACACACACACACAAAAACACTACACACACTACACACACACATACCTATACACACACTCCACACACACTCCACACACACCCTATACACACCCACACAAAAACACTACACACACACACTCCACACACACTCTATACACACACTCTATACACACCCACACAAAAACACTACACACACACACACTCCACACACACCCTATACACACACTCCACACACATACACTACACACACAAACACTACACACACACCCTCTACACACATACACTACACACACACCCTATACACACTCTACACACACACTCCACACACACCCGGTATACTACACACTACAACACAACACATACACACACTCTATAACACAAACACTACAAACCTACACACACACCCTCTACACACATACACCCACACACACACTCCACACACACTCTATACACACACTCTATACACACCCACACAAAAAACACTACACACACACACTCCACACACACCCTATACACACACTCCACACACACCCTATACACACACTCCACACACATACACTACACACACAAACACTACACACACACCCTCTACACACATACACTACACACACACCCTATACACACACACACCCTATACACACTCTACACACACACACCCCCTAAACACACTACACACACACACCCTACACACACACACCCTATACACACTCTACACACACACACCCCCTAAACACACTACACACACACACCCCCTAAACACACTACACACACACACCCTACACACACACACACACACACACACACCCTACACACACACACACCCTATACACACTCTACACACACACACCCCCTAAACACACTACACACACACACCCTATACACACTCTACACACACACACACCCTAAACACACTACACACACATACACTACACACACACACACCCTACACACAGGATCTTTATTAATACAGCTCCATATACCTCCGTCTGATACAGGCCAGGAATATGATCCATAATCAATAATCAATCACCAGCTCCTTTACTGTTCCGACTGGAGCTACGGCTCACCACCAGGACCAAGAACAGGTACACACTCCACACACTCCACACACACACACTACACACACATACACTCACACACACACCCTACACACACACACACACACACACACCCTACACACTACACACACACACTCCACACACACACACACACTCCACACACATACACACTCTATACACACATACACTACACACACTCTACACAATACACACACTCCACACACACACTCCACACACACTCTACACACTACACACACACCCTATACACACACACCCTATACACACTCTACACACACACACACCCTAAACATCACTACACACACATACACTACACACACCCCCTACACACACATACACTACACACACCCCCTACACACAGGATCGTTATTAATACAGCTCCATATGCCATCC
>JAMWET010001024.1:37500-52212 GCA_024036415.1 Prochilodus magdalenae | reverse complement strand
AGGCTATATAATGCTAAAAGACCATACACTTCCTGTCAGTTTTCCTCCCTGTCTGTAAATAAGGCCCATCTACATTCAAGCTTCACTAATCAAGACTGCTTGAACCCGTAGCTTGCTGTTCATGGCAACGTTATGATTATAATTCAGTTTTTCTGTTAATGTGACGTATATGTTTACGTTTTTAATGTAGAATATGAACTAAACTCACATCTGACTCTGAGGTTCTGATCAGTAGAGCGGAGATGTTGATATCCTCCTACAGAACAGCTATAACTGCCTGCATCCTCACTGCTGACTGGCTGCAGGTGGAGCTGGTTGTAGGTCTTTGTGGTTAAAGGACGTCCATTTTTGTACCAGGTGAATGTTGGATCAGTCAGACTGCAGGTGGTCCTACATGTCAGAACTGCTGTTCCTCCCTCTGTCACTTCTCCAGGAGCTTCCACATGGAGATCTAAGATATTATAAAAATCATCTCAGTTGTTTACTGTACTCTAACTTAACTGTTTTAAATTCCATTGCTGGTTATTTGTATGGAATAACCACATCTCTGAGGTAAAACAGCATGTAGATAAAGTCAACACTAAATCAATTTTACTACCCTGAAGTCATTCTGGCTTCAGAGAGATTATGGGTTTATGGAACAAATTTTAACTCACCTGTAACTCTGAGCTGAACTACAGGTGTACCCAGCCATCTTTGTCCTTCTACATTTGTTCTGATTCTAAAGCCGTACTGATGCTCATCCTTCTTCATTACATCACTCAGTCTGAGGGAGAAGTGTTTCTGTTTATCAGTTAAATACTTCACTCTGCCTGAGTAATCCGGGTCTGTACTCAGATCAGTCGGCTCTTTACCCGGAACTGGATCTATAGCCCAGAAAGTCTCTTTCACTGTGAGACCATCTGGGTGAGTATAAGATCCATTCATAAACACTGTGGATCCTTCTAAAGCACATATCTCCTGTTGGTTGTACGTCACACTCCACTCTGTTCCAGAAGCTCCTGAAACACATGATGCAGGAAAGACCTGATTACAGAGTCTGGAGCCCATAAGACACACATCTGTGGGCAGCGTCCCGTGACCACTGATGAAGGACTAGAGGATGACCAACACTGCACTGTGCAGCCGCAGATGAGCTAACGTCTCTGACTGTCCATCTACAAGGTGGACCAGCAAGGTAAGAGTGTCTAATAGTGGACACAGTGTCTAAACACCACCCAAAGAAATTAAACAGACCTGCAACGTCCATCCAATGAAAACGTTGTGTATGTGTGTGTGTGTGTATGTGTGTGTGTGTTGTGTGTATGTATGTGTGTGTGTGTGTGTGTGTGTTGTGTGTATATATGTGTGTGTGTGTGTGTATGTATGTGTGTGTGTGTGTGTGTGTGTGTTTGTGTTTATGTATGTGTGTGTGTATTTATGTGTGTGTGTGTGTATGTGTGTATGTATGTGTGTGTGTGTGTATGTGTGTGTGTGTGTGTGAGTGTGTGTTGCATGTGTATGTGTGTGTGTGTATGTGTACGTGTGTGTGTGTCTATGTGTGTGTGTGTGTGTATGTATGTGTGTGTGTGTGTATGTGTTTATGTATGTGTGTGTGTATTTATGTGTGTGTGTGTGTGTGTGTATGTGTGTATGTATGTGTGTGTGTGTGTATGTGTGTGTGTGTGTGAGTGTGTGTTGCATGTGTATGTGTGTGTGTATTTATGTGTGTGTGTGTGTGTGTGTGTGTGTGTCTATGTGTGTGTGTGTGTGTGTTTGTGTGTGTGTGTGTGTGTACGTCTGTGTCTGTTGTGTTGTGTATGTTGTGTGTCTATGTGTGTGTGTATGTGTGTGTGTGTGTGTATGTGTGTATGTGTGTGTGTTGCATGTGTACGTGTGTTTGTGTGTGTGTGTGTATGTGTGTGTTGTGTGTGTACATGTGTGTGTGTGCACGTGTGTGTGGGTGTTAGTGTGTGTGTCTCTGTTGTGCGTTGTGTATGTGTTGTGTGGGCGCGTGTGTGCGTGTTTGTGTGTGTGTGTGTGCCTGTTGTGTGTTGTGTGTGTGTGTTGTGTGTGTGCGTGGGTGTGTGTGTGCGTGTGTTGTGTGTGTGTTGCATGTGTACGTGTGTGTCTGTTGTGTGTACATGTGTGTGTTGCGTGTGTGTATGTGTGTGCGTTTTGTGTGTGTGTTTGTTGCGTGTGTACATGTGTGTGTACGTGTGTGTGTTGTGTATGTTGTGTGTGTGTGTGTGTGTGCATGTTTGTGTGAGTATGTGTGTCTCTGTTGTGCGTTGTGTGTGTTGCGTTTTTACGTGTGTGTTGTGTGTATGTGTGTGTTGTGTGTGTACATGTGTGTGTTGTGTGTATGTTGTGCGTTGTGTACGTGTGTGTGTGTGTTGCGTGTGTATGTGTGTGTGTGTGTGTGTGTGTGTTGCGTGTGTATATGTGTGTGTACGTGTGTGTACATTTACGTGTGTGTGTGTGTGTGTGTGTGTGTACCACATGCTATTCTAGTGTTGATATTGCTATAGAAGGATCTGATGACTCACCCACAACCATGAATAGGAAGGTCAGAGGAAGAGCCATTCTTAATGATGTCATCACATCAAAGCCTACAATATCAAATCAAACATGAAAGTTAATTCTGTCTAGTACATCAATTACACTGATACAGGTCTATGGCAAAAGCATACTGAACTGTATAAAAGCTGGACACTGCAGTGATGAACATTTCCCAGCACTTACAACTCTATAAAAGCACTTTATTCTGTATGTTAAAATATTATAACCACCAGGTCAAATGGCATTTAGTGAGAACAGAGATTAAAGTGTTAAACTGAATATGATCAGCATTTCTAACTGGTACATAAAATAAAATACTAAAATACCCAGGCTCATTTACACACTTCCTCTTACAGGGCGTACTTTCTGACCTGCTATGGTAACTTTATCATAGAGAGATCTGGACTCTATGACATGCCACATGTTGTCATTTTCAGGAGGCCTCAGAATGATTTACCCAATAGAAACGGTTTCTACCAGAAGTCTTTATCCTCACCTATATATAATAGCTGCATATGGAGTTTTAAAAATACTTTGGGCACTGTTATTATTTAGTTTCGTAGTTTGCTGGACAATGCAGATTATTCAGCTAGCTCTCTTAATAGCACCAGCTAGATGGGTAAAGTAAATTAGCTTGTAAGCTTCCCTGATGAGTCCCCTCTGTGATGACCCCAATGTAGCATTGGTATAGAAGAAGAAGGCGTTGCACATACGGGCATCTCCTTTTTTAGTTACAGCAGGCAGCAAGAAATGCCTACCTCAATGATCTTTAACATAAATTACCGAGGGCAGACACTTCTAACCGCTAGTAACACTACAAAGCACAAGTACGCTAATAAGCATCTTGTTATACATGACGGTGCCTCCTGAGAACATCTTTGCTTGGCCATATCCCCCAAGATCCTCATTGTAGCATGGCCTGTGGCAAAAATAACAGCACAGCGTACAGAGTGCCACATCACACACACACTGAAGTGGCTCCCTGTAGCATATCACATCTACATGTTTCATATACAGGAATGCAGATATCAAATATCAGACGCAGTAAAGGGTCAGTCACGATCCGGAAAGTCCTACAACCTATAAACAAGCGGCCTGACTGAAACAGACTTGAGGGTAAACCCATGTATCAGGACTGAATACGCATTACACAACGTCTGTAACGTCTCTAAGCTGAATAATGGTGAACAAAACCTCTTTAATCTGAAGATTGATTAATCGAATGATCTTACCCTCCAGTGTTCAGGTTTATCATCTAGGTCCAAATGGTTTTCACAAATGACAAGACAACGAGCAGCACTGATGTGTTAACCTAGATGTCCCTTCTCATACTCAAGAAAAAAAAAACAGGTCCCCCCCTCTACAGGATGTAATATCATATATTTAGATATGTGCATCTCTCTCTCTCTCTCTCTCTCTCTCTCTCTCTCTCTCTCTCTTTCTCTCTCTCTCTGCATGAGTAGAGGTTGTGGTTTGTTGCACCAAGCAGCTCACCCAGCTACCAGCGAGCAGGGCACTCATCTACTCTCCTTTTAGCCTCTGACTCTGTTGGTCAAGCCAATCGAGAGTCCAGGATTGGGCACTTGGTATCCCTTTCCTCCAGCCCACATCTTTTTTTTCTATTCATTTAGGGAATGGGGACAGAAGACTCCAGGAGTGGGTCCTCGGTATTCCCTTCCTCCAGTCCACTTCTTTTTTGTAGTCATTTGGGGAAATGGGAACCAAAGGGTCCGGGAGTGGGCTCTTGGTATTCCCTTGGTATTCTGTTTGGGGGAACGGGGACAAAAATAGGCCAGCATTTGAAATTACCAGTAAAGACATTTTAAAAGGGAGGAGGTGGTTGGTGTATCTCAGCGAATAACACCACTACCTGCCAAGTAGCCACCACCAGACGTGGGAGACTGGGATTCAAATCCCAGGCTCAGTGACTACGCTGTGCTACACCAATAAGAGTCTGTGGGCAAGACTCCTAACACTACATTGGCCTACTTGTAAAATGATTAACCTTGTACGTCGCTCTGGATAAGAGCATCAGCTAAATACCGTAAATGTAAAAGTGTGGAACAGTGGACATTTTCCAGCAGAGGGAAGTGTCTACATTTCGCCCCCACATACAGTAAGGAGGAAGCTCAAACAGACAAAGAGAAGCCCAAGATCACAATTTCACAACTGCAAAGTGTAGATGCATCTTGGGTGGTCACCATATACACGCAGCAGTGAGGCATCACTTCCATGAGCAGGAGCTTTTTGGACAAGTGGTCCGAGGCATAAATCCCAGTGTCTGAAGTTTGTCCAGCAACATTTGAATTACAACCGGAATCACATGAATTGTGATCAGATAGAACAAAAGTTGGTGTTTTGAAGAAGCTGCCTGACTTTTTTTTTTTAAATATGTGTGTACTGGTTCAGAGTCGGAGCCCTAAACTCTAATAACTATATTAGCTACTACAACACTGATCTCAGATCATCTTTACCCAGCAACCATAACAGAGGAAGTGGTTGCCTGGGGACTGTGTGTTTGTTTGTGTGTGGGAGTACCAGGTTTGTGCTACATTGTGGGAACCTAAACCTTTTTGCGCTCAAGTTGTGGGGATCTTTCTTTTTTGTGCGCCTCCACAATGTAAATCAGTGAACTTTAAGGTGAGGTTTGTTTTAAGGTTAAGCTTAAGTTAGGCTAGTAGCAGCTGTCGTTAAATAAATGGAACTCTATGCAACGTCCCCACAAATCAATGAAACAAATGTGTGTGTGTGTGTGACAGAGAGAGAGAGAGAGCGTGAAAGTGTGTGAGAGAGAGAGGGAGAGAGAGTAAGACAGAGAGAGAGTGAGACAGAGAGTGTGAGAGCGAGAGAGAGCAATAGAGAGCGAGAGAGAGAGCATGAGACAGAGAGAGAGAGAGAAAGAGAGAGAGAGAGTGTGAGAGTGTGTGTGAGAGAGAGGGAGAGAGAGGAAGAGAGAGAGAGAGCATGAGAGTGTGTGAGAGAGAGTGTGCGAGAGAGAGAGAGAAAGAGAGAGTGAGTAAGAGAGAGAGAGAGTGTGTGAGAGAGAGTGTGAGAGAGAGTGTGAGAGAGAGAGAGTGTGAGAGCGAGAGAGAATGAGAGAGCGAGAGAGTGTGTAAAAGAGAGAGAGAGAGAGAGAGAGTAAGAGAGAGAGAGAGAATGCGTGAGAGTGTGTGTGGAAGAAAGAGAGAAAGTGCGTGTGTGAGAGAGAGAGAAAGAGCGATAGAGTGTGTGAGGAAGAGAGTGAGAGAGAGAGTGTGAGAGTGTGTGAGAAAGAGAGTGAGAGAGAGAGTGTGAGACAGAGAGAGAGTGTAAAAGAGAGAGAGAGAGAGAGAGAGTAAGAGAGAGTGAGAGAGAGATTGAGAGAGAGAGAGAGAGAGAGAGAGAGAGAGAGAGTGAGAGAGAGAGTGAGAGAGAGAGTGTGAGACAGAAAGAGAGAGAGAGAGAGAATGAGAGAGCGAGAGAGTGTGAGACAGAGAGAGAGTGTGAGAGCGAGAGAGAATGAGAGAGCGAGAGAGTGTGTAAAAGAGAGAGAGAGAGAGAGAGAGAGAGAGAGAGAGAGAGAGAGAGAGAGAGAGAGAGAGAGAGAGAGAGTGAGACAGAGAGAGTGAGAGAGAGAGTGTGAGACAGAAAGAGTGAGAGAGAGAGATGGCTGGGCCCTCAAAGGGAAATTCCATGCTCTAAAATTTTTATATAATTCAGCAGCTGAAATGTAATAAGTCATTCTGAGCCCTTCTTCACCAACATGGAACAGGTTTCAATGTGTGTACCTGATTTTGAACCATTTGAGGCATTCTCACCAAAAATAAATAACAAGTTCGGAAACTGAAAAGTGAATTCCCAGCTGGAACCAAAGAATAATAGGTTTTTCAGCACATCTCCGGAAGCGTCTGTTATCGAGGAAAGTGAAGGCAACACTGGTGCCACCCAGTGATCTGCTGAGGAACCTCTTCTGGGCCTTATCTCCAGTACAACAACCATCTGGAATAACAGCTCGCAGGTCATCTATATGCCCTGCCATCTTGGTAATACAAAGCTTGAACAGAACCCGTTCAAGAATCGCGGTTCGTTTGATAAAACAGGGCTATCAGATGTTCTTTACCATGATGGTGATGGGAACCAAAGGACAGCATGTCTACAACACACCTACTGACAGTCACATAGTGAACCTACACATGCACTCTGAGCTTTATATCTAATGTTGATGATGGGCAATAGTTATAAATCAAGACTAAATAGGTTTTCCTCCGTAGTCTCTTTGTGTTGTATGAACCTCTCCACCAAGAACATCTTAGAAATGACCTTTAAGGCCAAAACCTTAATAGAACTATGGTAAAACAATGTGTCAGCACTCAGGCTGTATTATATTCATACCCATTTCAATGGAACCTATGTTATAGCCTTACATTAAATAAAATTTACATTAAAGCCATTAAATACCTGGAAGTTCTGACTCTATAAACCAGAACAATCCACACCAAACCCCCTCGGAATGACTTTGTTTACATGTGAACCATTTAACAAAGCCACAAAGTTTGACAACTGGATAGGATTTCCCTTTTTTAAGGCTCTGCTGAATGAGGAAGTGGCAAAAGGTCTCGTAATAATCTCCTACTTGAGCCCCATGTGCAAGAACAGCTCGTCATGTGCAAGCTGACCTGTAAGACAGTTTAAATAAGTTCATCTATAAGCATGGCCATCGCTTCAGTCATCACCGTCATCCTGGTTGTCCTCGCAGGTGGTGAGTTCTATCCTCTAGTTTCCTGTGTTTAGTTTTAGACCAGCTATTAAAAACTCCTACAGGGGTTTAGTTTAATGACGGAGAAGCAACGGAACTGTTTCTCCTTCTCACTCGTGCACTTCGCGATCTGTGCTACTATTATCGTGGCTGCTATACAACTGTACAGAGATTTTCGTGTTCAGAGAATTCACGTGTTCATCAGTCTCTAATGTATCTTCTTCTCCAGCTGGAATCAGAGCTCTAATTACTGTCACTGGACACAGAGGACACTCGGTTCAGTTTAGATGTCCCTACGAGTCTGGATATAAAGCCTACTCAAAGTATCTCTGTAGAGGAGCATGTTCTGCTGGAAAAAAAGACATCCCTGTTCAGTCTGGATCTACTGCTAAGGATCAGAGATTCTCTCTGGTAGACGACACAGCAGCCAGAGTCTTCACCATCACCATCACTGATCTGAGATCAGAGGATGGAGGAACATACTGGTGTGGGATACTAAGGCCTTCGCGTCCTGATATCTACACACAGATTCTATTACTAGTTGAACCAGGTGAGTTCAGAGTGATTTCAACAACTCTACACGCTCAAGCCAGAAATAAAATTAACTGGGTTGTCAAACTTATTTACGTTGTGTCTATCACACTAGATTCCCCTCCTGCTACCTCCGGCTCCACACATTCTCCTCCATTACTGCAGACACCAGCCACAGATCGTCCGCCTTTCTTAACTACAGGTATGTGCTCTCGGTCACCGCCTCTATATGTACTTGATATAGCCAGGGTTTCTCGTGGAGAGCTGAGTTTGGTTAACTGAAGACTTCATTCATTCATTCATTCATTTATTCATTCATTCATCTTCTGAGCCACTTACCCTATCAGATTGGGTGTGGTGCTGAAGTCTATCCCAGTCCATCACAGGGCCTGCAGAGTTCAGTTTCTCCTTTATTAAAGACCCATTTGAAAGGCCCTCCAGTGGTCTGTGGGCCTGAACTCAAGAGGAGGCGGTTTGTAATGGCCTCTAAAATGTCACTGTAAGTCATATATGTAAACAAGAAGCTCAGTGGTTTAGAACCGAGGGCGAGATATCTTCAAACTACTACATAAATATCAATTATTAATTTAGCATCATTAGTTTGAGACGACACAGTCCTGGCTTGGAGGTTAGGCAACCAGCCTTGTGACCCAGTGCTCCCTGGGCGCTATGGATAGGGCCTCCCACTGGTCCGGACAAGTGTGTTTGTTTACTAGTGTATATGCGTATATGCGTAATTCTTTCACAGGCAAGGCAGAGCAAGATTATATATACAGTGTAAAGCTAGTGTATACCTCCACTTCAAATGTACATGCATAATGTATTTTGGGTCTGTTTTAGAAACGTTCCAATACAACGCATGTGTTATTTAGAAGCGTGAACAAAGACATGGAAACTTCTGACCTATCCAGATCAGGCAAACTCCTGATTTGACAAGTTTTGAAATTGCAACAGCTCTTTAAACTGTAAGCGCCAAAGATAGCTTCACACTTTTTTAGGCTGAAAGAAACTATTTGTAAGTTGGAACATTTCATACTCCAAACAACAGGGGGCAGCATATTACTAGACAATTGTGCTGTCCACACCTATTGTCAGAAACAAAGGGAATAAAGGGGAGCAGCACCTCCAACATGACTGATAAGAGATTAGAATACACCGTCAGGGCAGCAGAGCTACTTCTACATCCTCTCATGTTGGTCTCCTACAGCTCTAGAATGACTCAGTTCCGCCTCTTCAGGTACAAAGTGGATTTACAGGACAGGACAGACTGAGGCTACCTGGTTAGCATGCTAACTTAAGTAGATATCACTGATACTCCATAGATACACATAGATGCCTTGAACACATGGTCAGCATTGGTATTTCTTCACATTCTGTTGAACATTTCAGTTCATTTTAGAACCTTTTAAAGTAGAAATCTAAATATTGCACTTTTAAACATACTGTGCATGCACTGTGTTCAAATTTGAAGCATAAAAAAAAAATATTTTTTAAGTTTCCACAACGAGAGTTAATGTATTCATCTTTTCCAATGTTCAGACTTTTCTAGCACCTTAAGAGAAAACGCTTCATACTTTAATGTAAAATAAAACCGAGGATGTGAATCAATCCTTGGGTAACCGTGCTAGCATTAGCATCCAAGAGCGTTCATTAAACCTAGCATAAACATCATCTGAGCAATGGATAGACTCTCGGATGAAACCCCAGAGAAAATAAACTTTTAAATGCAGATAAAACAATATAGAAATGAATATAAATAAAATAAAAGCTCAGTCTTAGCACCGCTTTATGCACTACATAGCACGCACTACAATAAAAAGCTTGTTTGGTTTTCTCAATATGGTTTTCTCAATATGCAGAACATTAACCATAACTTGCTTCATAATTGGTTAGCTATGGAGAACTGCTTTCTTGACTGAAGTGGTCAGATATTGAGCAAGTATTGCAATACAAGCAAGTTGCTTTTAGGTTTTCCATCTCTACCTACAGATTTTAACTGCACTAATGTAGACGAATAAAACAAACAACTGAGGGAAAAATAAGAGCTTTATGGTTTGATGTAAGGGGGGAAGGAGGCGAGGAAGCAGGATGCAAGTCAGGATGAAAAAAAACTGGCATTGAGAGAAAACACTAAGCAACCAAAAGGGGAACAACTACACAAGGGCAAACTATGAACACCTGATAAAGGGAGGAGCCACAAACTAAGGACAGGTGAGCGGAGTGACAAGGGTAGAGACAGGGAGGAGCTATGTTATATTGTGTCCCTTAGTGAGTATCTTCAGGGTCCTGCAGATGGCGCTGCTGAGGATGATGTGGCTATATGTAGTGTACTTGACAGGTTTCTGGATGTAGACCACACTAGTGTTCAGACACTCTTGCATTAAAGAATTGGTCTGTTGGGCCAGATTTGGTGGCCCCTGAGGTTTGTGTTTCAGAGCCAAAGCAAAGGAAATATCGGACATGCTAATTGAAGCGCTTTCTCTCTTTCACTGTGCACCAACTGTTTTGGTACAACAGTAACTTTAATATGCTCTCCAAAAACAGAAACATAGACATAACATTTCATATTTGCATATACACATCTTATTAATGTTTAAGTCGTGTATATTGCTATCTTATATTTTTGTATTTGTATATATTTTTGTATTACTTCTGTCTTTCATGTCTGCGTTTGCCGCAGCTGAAATTAACTGAATGATCTCTAATTGCAGGTTTCATCTTTCTGTATGTGTGTGTTTCACTGCTGGTCTTGGGAATCGCTCTAATCGTTTTAATCCTGTTCCACAAACGATGGAAGAAAATAACAACATTAGCAGGTCATATACATACATATATATACATCCATATATATTAGCAATATACAGATCTGTCTATCTATCCATCCATCCATCCATTAATTTCCTGGACACATACCTAAAACACAACCATAGCTACTTCTTACCCTACCCTAACCCTGACCTGACCCTAACCCTAAAACATGTTTTCACCTTATAATTGAAATATTTATAGACTGGAAGCACAAGAAGGAGTAAACTGTAGTTTTCTTTTTTTTACTTCCAGACTATCTTAGCTTGTTTATACTACAGAGGAATACCAGAAGACATGGGGTAAGTTATCACACTAATTTGTATTCATCTATTTATTTGGAATACTATCCACTGCTCTGTAACTTGACCGTGGTTGTGGTTATACAGGACCAAGCCTACTATGAAAACAATCTACCTGGAACTGACGACTCCATGAAAATCCGTACAGTCTACGAGAGTGTGAAGGCCACCCGCCAGACTGATTCAGGATTTTCAAGTGTTAACAGCAGTATCAAGCAACCAGACGAAGTCTTTCAGAGCGTAACCCCCAGCAGCAGCACCATCCAACCAGATTCACTCTACTGCACTGTTATGACCAGGGTTAACCATCTGTATCCAGACTACCAAAGCTTGATCCCCAGCACCAGGCAATCTAATTCAGACTACCAGACCCTAAACCCCAATGCTACCAAATCAGATTCCGTCTACCAGAGCCTAACCCCTCATACCAAACAAGTAAATTCCATTTACCACACGCTAAACCCCATCAACAATCAGATTCAGTCTACGAAAACCCAACCACAAATATCAACCAATTAGATTCAATTCAATTATTCAATCTAGCAGAGCTTAAACGCCAACTCATTGGGTTTGGTCTACAAGAGCCTGAACCCCAAAACCAACCAGTCAGATTCAATCTACCAGAGCCTCAACTCTAACACCATTCAATCACATTGGGTGTATGAGAGCCTAAAGCCTAACCCAAACCAAAAAGATTCAGTATACCAGAGCCTTAACCCCAGAACCAACCAATCAGATTCGGTCTACCAGAGCCAAAAACCCAAACAAACCTAAATCCCAACATCAGCCAAGCAGGTTCTGATCACATGTGGTTCACGTTTCCTGTCCAGGTTTCCGAGGTGTCTTGCTCTGGTTGGGCCAGTAGTAATAACACATGGTGATAAAAGGAAGAATCCTGTGTCCCACTTTTTACTTATTAGTACCATATTTTAAAAATGCTTTATTTTAAAGTTTCACGAAAGCTTACGCACTTGTGCATTTATTCTTTTTTTTTTTTTTTATTGTACAAAATGTTAACAAATACGAGTTATTTGTATATCTTGGTTTTAAATGTGTATTGCTTTCAAATTAAATGCTGTTTGTAAATAAAACATTTTAATGACTTAAATTGTTGTGCTATTATTTGAACTGTCTTGAAGCAGGTTGATATGATACATAGTTTTGACTGATTAATATGGTTTTCATCTGAGATGTAATGCTACCATTCACAAATGTTTCCGTAAATGTAACTTTGACCATTAAACTGTGCCAGGATCATGGTTATGTCATTGTGGTAGGCCTCAAATCATCCCTGTGGCCAGTTCCCATAACCATGGGTGAAATGCAATATGTTAACAAGCATCAGAGCTGACGGCAGTTGGCTAATGAGGTATTAGCATGCCTAGCTATTACTCTGGAGAACATTTGTCAGGCACTGATGTTGGACAAGAAGGCCTGGTTTGCAGTCATCAAGTTCATCCCAAAGGTGTTCAGTGGGGGTGAAGACAAGTCTTTATACAGATCCCTGGAGTTCCCACACACCAAACACATCAAACTATATCTTTAGGGAGCTGGAGTTGTGTACAGAAAGGGAAAGTTTGTGGTTGTGGCTATGTGGTTGCAGAAGATGTGAATGAAAGCCCTAAACCCAAATAGAAGACTTTCGGTCATATAGTGTAACTGTAGCTCATGCCAAGTCTTTATTTTTTGTGGTCTTTTGGTCTTTCTCTTCTCTGATTTTAGCTTGCTGAGGTCATGCAAACCCTCTCTGAAGTCAGGGTACACCCTTTATCTTCTAATGAACTTGCTGTAGGCTGTTATGACACAAACTGCTCCTATATTCACCTATTTTCATGGTGACCACTTATTCCTGATTAAAATCAGTGTACGCTTGTTTACTACTCAGTTTAAGAATTGCCTAGTATGCACCTTTTCAGTATTTACAGCATGGCCAAATTAGGAAATACTGGCTGATTTTCCACTTACAGCATGTTTGCTTCTAACATTCCTATATTCTCACACTCATAATCAGTTTTTAGAGCTTGTTTTTAAATGTAAACCACAGATAGACGAGATGTGACGTCAATTTGGGGAGAACGCTGTTGAAAAACAGAAGTTAGCATATTACAACACTGCATACATGAGGGATGTCTAAGCGTCACCCTTATGCTGATGAGTAACACTGTGGCGTCACTGAAAAAACAGAAGTGGGAAACATTCTGTTTTGAAGGCAAGAGGTCTTATTGAACAGGCGGTAAAGGAGAACCACTGAAACACAGTAACCACCGGTCATTTCCAGCCACACAGAGTCTCAACCCACTAAACTACTTTACAGCGGCACAACAAAGCACATCAGATACACATACACAAGACGGATCAGATTCAGTCTACTAGAGTCTTAACCCCAACACCAGTTAATCAGATTCAGTCTACCAGAGTCTAAACCTCAACACCAATTAATCAGATTCAGTTCACCAGAATCTAAACCTCAACACCAATTAATCAGATTCAGTTCACCAGAATCTAAACCCCAACAGCAATTAATCAGATTCAGTCTACCAGAGTGTAAACCCCAACACCAATTAATCAGATTCAGTCTACCAGAGTGTAAACCCCAACACCAGTTAATCAGATTCAGTCTACCAGAGTCTAAATCCCAACACTGATTAATCAAATTCAGTCTACCAGAGTCTAAACCCCAACACCAATTAAACAGATTCAACCTACCAGAGTCTAAACCCCAACACCAATTAATCAGATTCAGTCTACCGGAGTCTAAATCCCAACACTGATTAATCAGATTCAGTCTACCAGAGTCTAAACCCCAACACCAATTAAAAAGATTCAGTCTACCAGAGTCTAAACCCCAACACCAATTAATCAGATTCAGTCTACCAGAGTCTAAACCCCAACACCAATTAATCAGATTCAGTCTACCGGAGTCTAAACTCCAACACTGATTAATCAGATTCAGTCTACCAGAGTCTAAACCCCAGCACCAATTAATCAGATTCAGTTTACCAGAGTCTAAACCCCATTACAAAGATTTTAAAGGCAAGTCAAGGTAAATAAACTCAGTGACTCAATTTTAAATTAAATTATAAAAATACAAAAAAAAAAAAAAACAAAACCTGAACATATTAAATGTGAAACTGTTGGAGCAACATACTGCATTGCTTAATAAAATGAGCATGTCTTTTTTGAGACCTGCACTTCCTCTTGATGAACACTTGAGGGCACTGTTTGGCTAATGCATTGTGTGATCCAGTGTTGCCAGATTGGCAGAAGTAAAACTTCTTTCAGTGCTTGCAATATATTTGCCACTCTGATTGGATGCTCTGAAAACACTGATAAGATTGTTTGCAGGTAATCAGGTAGACCGCAACGGTTAAAATGTCCTTCATTAATTTAAACAGTCATGCTGTGCTTGAACAGTGTAATTTTTATTTAATGTTGTTGTCAAGTCTGGGAGTTAATGTCAACTCTAAAAACTGCCATAATCCCTATTTGGACCGGATTAGTTTTAGTTCTACATAGGGAGGTGGGGTAATGTAATTTTACTACAGGATGTAGGTCAAATCTATGACCGAGTCCCACTGGATAAAACATCTAAACATGAATAACAGAGATGGGAGTGGCTACGCGATTTACACACGTAACCTCCAAGAAAATGTGCGTCATACATAGGATGACAATCTTATATTTTATAATCCATTATTAATACTATATGAATGGTGAAATTTCAGTTTAAAGAATAGCAGCTACATATTTACAACCTCTCTGTAGTCTATTGGCTAAAAGACGCAGTGACTTACCCGT
>JAMWET010001024.1:0-32500 GCA_024036415.1 Prochilodus magdalenae | reverse complement strand
GAGCTCACTGGGTCGTCCCTTCTTGGGTACTGGAACAAGGCATGATGTCTTCCACAGTGTGGGAACCCTGCCCAAGCGCAGACTCAGGTTGAAGATGTGCTGTAGGGGTGCCCCTAGCTCGGCGGCACAGGACTTCAGTAGCCTGGGACACACCCTGTCCGGTCCAGCTGCCTTCCTAGTGTGGAGTCTCCTCAGCTCCCCTCTAACCTGGTCTGCGGTGAAGGTGTGCAGAAGGGGAGAGGTGTGGGCTTCAGTGGTGCTGCAGGTCAGGTCTGGTGAGATGAGGTGTGAAAAAGGTGGAACGGGGGCCGTGTTGTCTGAGCTATCAGCCTGTGGGAGGGGAGCATGAATAACAAAAGAAGGTTATTATTGGTCCTTCACTGACAGCAGTTCTTCTATGGCAAATCTCCAAAGGTTTTCTGGAATGTGTGCATAAGAGTGCAAAAGAGTGTATTATGGGCTCCAGACTCTGTAATCAGATCTTTCCTGCATCATGTGTTTCAGGAGCTTCTGGAACAAAGTGGAGTGTGACGTACAACCAACAGGAGATATGTGCTTTAGAAGGATCCACAGTGTTTATGAATGGATCTTATACTCACCCGGAACGTCTTACAGTAAGAGAGGCTTTCTGGATTATAGATCCAGTTAAGGATAAAGAGCTGACTCATCTGACTAAATCCCCAGATTACTCACATAGGGTCGAGTCTTTAACTGATGGACAGAATCACTTCTCCCTCAGACTGAGTGATGTAATAAAAAAGGATGAACGTCATCGGTTCTTCTTCAGAATCATAACAAATGAAGAACAAGAGAAATGGCTGGGTTATCCTGAAGTTCGTCTCAGAGTTACAGGTGAGTTGCGTCACCCATGTACCAGATAATAGTGTACTTTGTTATATGGTGACCCTTTAGGTTCTTGACCCCGGATTAATCTGAATGTGACTGAAGGTTCTTTAGCATTGGACCTGAAAATAATACTACATTGAAAATACTTAAATATGTCTAATAAATGTGTAATTGCATATTAACAATACATCATCCATGTAATTACTGGTAATGTATTTGCTGTTAAAGATGGATTTTTTTCTGTTTGTTTTTTTCTGAACTTTTTGATTGAGGTTTTTTTATTGACAACTCTGTAGAGGGGTGTGATTAGCTACATTAGGAGAGCACAGGAAAAACTATATTTCCTAATATCTAGCTAGTGGGAGCTTTATGCTAATAATGCAGTGTGACAGTGTTTACCCTATAACAGCAAATAGCCCCTGTATCTTCTAAAACGTGATGTATAATTGTTATTAATTTAAATTGGCACATATATTCCACAGTAACAATGTAAACATGTGCTTTATAATAACTGGACAGTTCCTCTGTAGCTGTTGTAAATTTACAGATTGTTGATCCATACGTTTTGGCATACATGATACAATAAAATTATACATGTGTAATTACAAGACAGGAAATACACTTTTACCAACGATCATGTCACATAACTGTAACTGTAGGAGTGGGAACTGAACTTGATTGATGTATTTCCATAAGCTATGTTACTATAATACACAGTGGATTCACATTATTATGACCACTTCCTATTTTCGACTGCAGCTGTATGTAGCTAATGAAGGCAGTGACGTTATCGTGGTATCCTCTGGGCTCTCTCATCCATGCGGAAGGCACTTTTTACTGAATCGGGAATTAATTTATCCTTGCAGGTGACTAGAAATGTCCAACACTGACCAAGACTTCCAAGTACTATTCTGCCCCCTTAATTCCCCAGACTTGTACCCAACTGAGCATCTATGGGACCACCTTGATCATGTGCTCACTCTGTGGATCCTCCTCCATTCACCCTCCAGCAAGCTGTGGGATACCCTTCAGTCAGCATGGCTCCAGATACCTGTGACAAACCTACCAGGATCTTACTAAGTCATGGCCAGCCCGTCTAGCTGCTGTCTGTGCTGCACACGGCCGTTACTCTGGATATTAGCTCAAAATAATATGATCACATCTGTATGTGTGTGTGTGTACATCTGTGAATACATCACCTGTAGTTACATTGTTATTAGATGTTTTGATAACCTGAACATACACACTTACTTGAGACCCTTAATATAAAGTGGGCTGAATAAAAAAGGGACCAATAGGAATTGTTGAGAAAGTAAGGTTTAATGAAAACGTCCCTGTCTAACTGTCTGATCTGATGTTTTTCCAAATGTCATAGATCTCCAGGTGGAAGCTCCTGGAGAAGTGACAGAGGGAGGAACAGCAGATCTGACATGTAGAACCACCTGCAGTCTGACTGATCCAACATTCATCTGGTACAAAAATGGACGTCCTTTACCCACAAAGACCATCAACCAGCTCCACCTGCAGAATGTCAGCAGTGAGGATGCAGGCAGTTATAGCTGTGCTGTAGAAGGATATCGACATCTCCGCTCTACTGATCAGAACCTCACAGTCAGATGTGAGTGTAGTTCATATTCTACACTTTACACTGTAAAAAGTACAACTATAAGATAATGGACATCTTGGTAGCATCATGTTATCTCTCTCTAGATGCTCCAAAGAAGGTCTCAGTGTCCATCAGTCCTCCTGGTGACATAGTGGAGAACAGTTCAGTGACTCTGACCTGCAGCAGTGATGGAAACCCACCTGTGAAGAACTACACCTGGTTTAAGGGATCTACATCAGTAGGAAATGGAGACACCTACAACATTCCCCACATCAGATCTGAGGACAGTGGAGGATATACATGCCAGAGCTGTAATGAACATGGAGAGAGAAGATCCACTGCTGTGCAGATCAATGTTCAGTGTAAGTTATTAACATTCTATAATGTTTTGCGGCTCAGTTGAAGGGCATTTGCCTAGACCATTTCTTTGTCTACGGTAGATCCTCCAAAGAACGTCTCGATCAGCTTCTCTGGTGAAACAGTGGAAGGCAGCTCAGCGAATCTGACCTGCAGCAGTGATGCAAAGCCACCTGTGGAGATCTACACCTGGTTTAAAGAAGGTGCATCCTCACCTGTAGGATCCGGAGACAGTTTCAGTCCTCTACAGCGTGGATCCTACTATTGCAAGGCTCAGAACAAGCATGGAGCCCAGAAGTCAACAGCTGTGGTGGTATTGAAAGGTAACAGCAACTCAGTTCTGTTAATGGTGCAGACTGTGGGCACTATGGTACAGTAGTTATTCCATCACCCACCTGTTACTGAGGTTCTTTTTCATGCAGGATCCCCAAATACTGTTATTTATGCTGTTGCTGGAGGTGGATGTGGAGTAATTGTCCTGATTGTCATCTGCATTTTCTTCATATGGTATTTGAATATCTTAATTCCTCATGAATAGTTTATTCCTGCATGTAGATGTACATACCATTAGTATATAAGATCTGTTAGACCTGTTGAAGAAGCATTTCCGTAAGGAACTTGAAGGATCCTGTAGTGATAATGTCATTCTCTCTTTCAACTCCAGGAATAAAAGAAGAGTTAAAAAGAAAGAAGAGATCATGGTGGTAAGTTTTACATTGTCCTGAACCTGTAGTTATTCCTCTCAGCCTCTAGAGGGCAGTATTATGTTAACATCTTCGTTTCTTTAAGGACTAAAAGAAAAGCTCCAGTCTTTTTTTCCCATGTACTGTTAAAGGCATACCCCAGGTTAAACTAGCACAAATGAGACATAAAAAAATCTGCTTGTAGATTTAAGATCTTGAACTACATGAAACATTTTTGTTTAAGTGGAACTAATTAAGCACTTTTTACAGCGTACTACACATAATAGGCATGCTAATATAGCTAGCTAAATTATGGAAAAATTGACACGTCCTGTGGAGACACTGTGCAAATGCTCTGATGATGGGAATAACTTCTGGTTAATATCAGAAGAGGCTTGTAGGAAAATCAGAATTTCAAACAAATGGAAAAAACCCTTAACCTGTTACACGTGTAATTACGTAAGTTGGTGCATGTATTATTAATATGTAACTACATGGTAATTGGAGACAATATGAAATGGGATGATAAAATCTTACATGAAACTCATTTTAGCTCTCACACATTCACCCTGCATCCACTCATTAACTCATCTAACATCTTGTGTTTTGTCTTTTCACAGAATACTGTCTATGCAGAGATCTGGGGAGTACCTGCAAACGACGATGCAGCGCCATACAGTTCAGACTCTTCGGACGCTGTTTATGCCAATGTTGTTCAACCGAATCTCTATGAAACCATCCAAGCTGAGAGTTCTCCAGTGAAAACGTCTGTCTGTATGGCTGCTGCAGAGGAGGATGTGAAAGAGAAGTCTCTGGAAGCTGATGTTCTTTATTCCACCATCAGATTTCCCCATGTTTCAATGGCTAACAGGTGAGAGGCATGTGCACGATTAGCAAACGTACAGAAAGACTGTAACACAGCTTTAGCCCAGAAATCTTTGGGCTGTAGAGAATAAAACTTCTGGCTTGAGTCGTGTGTTAGTTAGGTGTTGTTGTTGTTACATACTGTGAGTGTGTGATTGCTTTACGTTGGTTTAAGTCATCTACAGGCAGGACCAGACTCTGTTTTTGGGTTAGATCCCCACACTTTAAACATGTATGTGCTGATTCATCTTCTGGATTGGTTTCTTCTGTTGCTCATGGGAAGAACATGCACTGGATACATGCGCCACACCGAAAGTAGCCTTGACTCAAACCCAGGCCCTTCTATCTGTCTGGTAACAGTGCTACTGAGTGCGCCATTATGTAGCATCTCACTAAATGCACTGTATATTAATAATGTAAAGTACATGGAACTGTAAAAACATCAACCCCAATTATTAGATTTTTATTTGGATTTGATGCAAGCAGCACATTTCATTAACATTGGGTCAGAAGTCTGGGATCATTTTTTAATTGGAAAAACACCACCAGGTGAAACATCTCACAACAAATTAGCTAAATAGCAGCAGGTCAGTAGCACTATTAAATATAAAGAGCCTCCCAGAGAGGCGGAGACTTTCAGAAGCAAAGATCAGGAGGGGTCACCACTCTGTGAAAGACTATGCTGGCAAATAGTGTAGTAATTCAAGAACAACGTTCCTTAAAGTAACACAGCATAAAACAGTAAGATGATCATCATCTACACTACATGACTACAAGATCCGGACAATCTGGAGAACCTCTGTATACAAGGAACCAGAACCCGAACCAGTACTGGATGGATAGATTTAAAGAATCTTGCATGTTCAGCTTCATGTATAGTTACATTTAAAAGCTACTTAGTTGAGCATCTACTGTGGACCATCGAAGTGTTACCATCTCAGTAGCTACAAAACCACTAATTATTTTTCTCCTCCTTCAGCTGATGAATTGTAATGAGAGATAAAATAGATTCAAACCGAGTTTTTAATGTTTATTGTTTCTGCAGAAGTAATGACGAAACGGAGGACAGTTCCTTAGGAATCTACAGCTGTGTGAAATGAAAAGCTTCATCCACCTGTCATCCACTCTTCCAAGACCTCAACAGGTTTATCTTCCCCTTTAAATGACCCAAAACAGACTGCTGAATGCTTTCAATATGTTCATCCCTGTCATGTGTGCTGTGATGAGTCTTTGTCTGGCACCAGATTAATTAATATGCATCTTAATATTCTAAACAGTTCATTCACATTATTATGACCCTATGAACTAATAGCCAGAGTAACCACAGAGGATCCTCATAGCTAACAGAGGATCGAGGTGGTCCCACAGACTGGGTTCATGTCTATTAGGGGGCCAGGATATTACTTGGAAGTCTTGGTCATGCTCTTCCTACCAGTATTGGGCATTTCTGCATCGTCTTGCTGGAAAATCCCATCTCCCCCGGGGAAGACAATCAGTATGTATAGGTGTACGTGACCTGCAAGGATGGTTTCATATCCGAGTCAGACAAGAGCTTGTAACATATGCTATATAACCACCAAACTAGCTCACGAGATGTGGCTTCCTTAACCGAAAGTAGGAAGTGGTCATAATGACGTGACTCCACTGTATTTATGGGTCTGTGTGTAAAACTGCTGTACTGAATGCTTGTGTTATAAAAAACAAAAAACATAGTGAATAAGATCCCCAGACAACCCCCCCCCCTCTGTGATGTTCCAGATGTCCAGGGTTTGCCATATGCTCATCATTTTACAAAGCATACAAACAATATTCCAATCCCTGTATTTTAAGAGGACAAATCCTGGATTCACATGGCTGCAGATGTGACTGATTGGCATGATGAACATTAAGGAGCATTCATACATCCGGGCCCAGATTTGAATCCTCCTAATAATCTGTGGGACTACCATGAACAACCAGTAAAATTCCAGAGAAGGCATCCACCAAATCTGACCCAACTGGCCAATCCTTTGATGTACGAGTGTCTGAACTCTGATGTAGGCTACAAACTTGTTCAGTCCATGTCAAATCCAATTGCAGCTCTTATTGGAGCTCATGGAGTTGTTACACACTATTAGGTACATTCCAAATACAGAGGTTTCATTTTTGGAGATCTTATGATACATAGAGACACTTTATACCTCTATGCTCTGAGAATTCACTGTAGATTAGTAGGTTGCAACGCCCTCTGGTGCCTTGTATGGTATATGCCAGCCCCAGCCACCTATGAAACATGCACAGATGTGTGGTAAAGTCATGAAAAGCCCAGTTTGTTTGTATCTCATTCCACACACTGAAATGCCAGTGTGTGAGAATCTGGTTCATTATAACAACTCACCCTGAAGGAATTAACCGACAGGAGAGAAACTTGGTGGGTGGCTTTGACATCATGAAGCATGCAAATGATTTAAATTTCATGCTCGGCTGTGCATGTGGCATAATCAAGAACGGCCCTGATCACTGTACCTGACTGACCCAGCTGGCATGAGTGCGGACATTCAGTGAGCAGTGATCCCCTCCATGAGTCATCCTGTTTGTGCCAGCACCAGACAGCAATGGTGTTGTGCCATACTGTCATGGAGTAACTCAGAATGGCAGCAAGTCATCGTCAGTGTTGAGTCATGCTTCTGTCTTGGTGGAAACGACCAGTGGATCCATGTGTCACCATTAGAACCCTCTACAACACCATGCAGCTATTATGTTGCACATGGACAAACTGTCTGATTCCAAAGTTTTATGGAACAGATTTATTAATATTTACACCCCAAACATTTACATACAGCCACAATAGTAGAGCTACAGAAACCATCATGGTGGACTAAGTGGAGAAATCTAGTGTTCCAGGCTTGTAATTGAAAATCAGCACTTTTCATTCCCTTCCCAAGGAGCCCATCTTTCAGCGGCACATGGCTGATGTTCATCTCCAAACCAGGCTTAAGTTCCTATTCACAGTTTCATATTCCCATGTGCTGCTCCACCTTAAATGCTGTTTTTTGTCTTTATATCTATGTAATAAATGTATTTGCTCATTCAGCAGAGGCATGTGTGTGGGTTCCTCATTCTCTTCAGTAAGGCCTCTACAAAGCCTGTAACATACAGCTGGTGTGGTCTGAGCTCAGGCTCAAAATAAGGTCAGGCTTTTATAGCAGTGCCATAGACCAGCAAGAGTAGGCCTCTAAACTAGCACAGCAGAAGTCTGGCAGAAACCGACTTTGATTTGCATACAGCTGCTTTTAGGAATTACTTTAAGGAGCTAAGCCCACAGTAGAACTGAGAGGAAGCAGGTGTTGTACCGCCTTATAAAGACAGGATCCAATATCAACCTTTTGGCATTTAAAGACATTTGTGCCTCTATGGGCTAGCATTAGCTTTGGTAAAGGTATTGAAGGAGCTGGTTAGCTACTATGCTTATGGATTACCATATGGAAATCTGCCATGGATGTATTTTCAAATGTGCATTGTGTACATACAGGTAATGGGACAATGAAACTGAAACACCTGGTTTTAGACCACAATCATTTATTATTATGGTGTAGGGCCTCCTTTTGCGGCCAATACAGCGTCAGTTCGTCTTGGGAATGACATATACTGCGTCCTGCACAGTGGTCAGAGGGAGTTTAAGCCATTCTTCTTGCAGGATAGTGGCCAGGTCACTATGTGATGCTGGTGGAGGTTCGTCCTTCTTGGTGGTATGCTGACATTACCCTGGATACCGTGGCTCTTGATACATCACAAAGACTTGCTGTCTTGGTCACAGATGCGCCAGCAAGACGTGCACCAACAGTTTGTCCTCTTTGAACTCTGGTATGTCACCCATAATGTTGTGTGCATTGCAGTATTTTGAGCAGCACTGTGCTCTTACCTGCTAACTGAACCTTCACACTCTGCTCTTACTGGTGCAATGTGCAATTAATGAAGATTGGCCACCAGACTGGTCCAATTTAGCCATGAGACCTCCCACACTAAAATGACAGGGGTTTCAGTTTCATTGTCCAACCCCTGTATACGTAGGTGTCAAAGATTGGGCATACATGCAGGATATGAGTAAGATATGTGGTTGAAACCAAACTTTCATTAGTTTCATGCTTAAATGATTTCACCTCATAACCTGCATTCTTTTAGAGTTAAGTCATTTAGCTTGTATGCTAATGTTCACTTCACTAAGAAGTTGTGCAGAAAAAAACACAAAAGATGAATAAAACATATGGTACAATGCTAATATAAGCTATTATCATATATTGTTAATCGTGTTATACACACATATATGTTGATATATGGCTTAAATATAAATACCACATTTGTAAACGTATAAATACTTATAAAAAACTTATAAAAACTTATAAATAATGTGATATTTATGACATATGTGACAGCTTCTGAAATACTGGTACACCACGGGAGAGTTGAACAAGACCCGACTAGTGTTTTCAAGCCACTATGGGTCATTCTCACACTGGGGAAACCCCAGCAAACACTGAAATCTGAGTTTTGGGTGAGAAACATATTACCATACATTAATATACATTAATTTAAGCCCAAAATATAACTCATCACTCATGTGTGGCTCAATTTGTATGTGAACTCTAGCTCATTTCTAATGAAGGGGGCCAATATTTCTGAACCTGACTGCATATTATATATTTATAACCCATATTTTGCCAAAAAAATGAATTAGATTTTCATTCTGCTTTTTCCTTGCTGCTAGTATTATGGTATGTCCTAGATATTAATATTTGTTGACTGAATTCTGTGAAAACATTTAGAACATCATTAGCATTTAAAAGGCAAACTACAGCAGAGCTGGTTTCTATGAGTCAGGACAGCAAGAGCTCTGACTGTGGTTGGTATGATGCACATGAATAGGAGGGACTGCGCATATAGCGGAGTGAAGACCACGACTACTGTACACGAGGAAACTGTCATATGGCGCACGGCTTAGGCACTTCAGACTGCTGACCATTATTGGGATGCTCAGAAAGCAGCTCGTCCTGAAACGGTAGGCCTAATACGTATCGCCTTTATGACTGATCTGTAACTGCACATACCTCTATTAATAAATGGTGCTGAATTTAGTTCAGTTCTACGTTATTGACACCATGGAAGTCCACAGAAGACACTTTTTGTCATTTTAGTAATACAGCAATAATGTAAATTAGAGTGAAAGTCCATAGTACAGCAACATGCAGTGGTTTCAGCAGATCAGTTCTACATATACATGTCCTATGAGCCTATAAAGAGAAATACAGACTGAATAAACACTTGTATCCGCTGTGCAGATTGGTGTAATGATGTCTTTCAGAGCGGCTCTTCTACACTTCCCTCTGATTCTGGGTGAGTCTGTAATCTTCAGTAAGATCTAATAAGCCTCTCAAAACAATGAAGCTGAAAACTGTTCTATACATTACGCAGCTTACCATGAAGTTCTCAGAACTGATATGGCCTACACGGTTCACACTTAATGAAGCTCATTACTCATTGGTTTGCTGAAGCCCCCTCATTTCCTCCCCCTGTGCGACTGCAAACCTCGCCGAGCTGTATGCACTTTGTGGTCTGCTAAAATTTAGGTCAGCTTTTATTACAGTGGCACAGAGTGGCACGACTAGATGAATCTGTACACTGAAGGTTCTTAGCTTAGCTTCTTAGCTCTTAGCTAGAACATGGTATTGAACTTTTCATGTGATAACTGCGCGGTTGATGCACAGCTCAATGTGGACTCGAGCGTATTAAGGACCACAGCTGCTCAGCTGCATATTTGAGGCTGGTAATCCAGGAATCCCCCACTTCTGTAAACTTGAGGGATACAGCGACTTGGTTGCCAGCTGCTCTTCTTCTGCATTTGCTTTTAATGCTTCATTTTGTTCTAGAGTGTTTTAAGCTTCCCTCAGTATTTGGTATACGGTGACTCACTGGCTAGAGGCTGGTGTGTTTTAATGTTGTAGTTAGTTTGTCTGCTTCTATTTTGTGGATATTGTATTTCAGTTGTGGATTTGGGGTACCAACAGGGTGTATATGTATACGGTGTACACTAGTGTGGTAGAAGTTGCAATATAGCGTGAGAGACTGCTGTGTATTGCAAAACCACTTTTTACTCATTTCAGAATATTTAATAAAAAATGTGTTTTGTATTTCCCTACACTTTGAAAGTGTGTGAGATTGTTGTACACAGAGCTCCCATTTGCTCTAGGCCTAAACCAAGGTGTGGCGTAGTCTGGTATCTAGAATATAGGGGGCGCCACAAGAGCAAGAATGTGTTTCAGACCCAGAAATGTATTATATCAAGTTCCAATAACACAAAATATTAAGGTGTGCAAAGAAACATTTTCAAAAAAAAAAAAAAAGATTCAATGGAACCAGCACACTTTCCATCAATCTGAAGGACCTTTAGGTTATGCAAAGAATGCTTTGTTCTCACTTAATCTACTTTGTAAATTCTCATTTTGGTCTCTGTAGTGGAACCATTTAATGTACTACATAATCCCTGAAGACTCATTTTAAGTACATAGTTTTTTTGATCCTTCTGTGACAGTTTCTTTAAGGAGCCAAAAGTGGTTCTTCTATGGCAGGTTTTCAGGAATGTGTGTATAGTAACTCTAAGTGACTACTGTGCTTGAAACTCTGTACTCAGATCTTTCTGCATCATTTCAGTTTCAGGAGCTTTTGGAACAAAGTGGAGTGTGAAGTACAACCAGCAGGAGATATGTGCTTTAGAAGGATCCACAGTGTTTATGAATGGATCTTATACTCACCCAGAACATCTCACAGTAAGAGAGATATATTGGGGTATAAATCCTGTTCCCGGAGTGACGCTAAATGATCTGAATAAAAACCCAGATTACTCAGGCAGAGTGGAGTATTTACATAAAGAACCGAAACACTTCTCCCTCAGACTGAGTAAAGTAAAGAAAACGGATGAACATCAGTACGTCTCCAGAATAACAACGAATGATGAAACACAAAAATGGGTGGGTACCCCCGGAGTCCAGCTCACCGTTACAGGTAAATTACCTCATTACAGTTTGCTTTGTTATATGATGATCGTTTAGGTTGTTGACCCAACATTGACCTGTATGTGGCTTAAAATGAAAATGAATAACTGAGTGCTTACATATTAACAATGCGTCAACCATCTTATTGTTAGTGCTGATGTTACTGTTACAGATGGATTACAGACATGCAGTTGGTAATTACACATCCAACATTTATGTTCATGTAATATTATCAAAGTGCTTGTGCCGTTCTGAGCTTTCTGATTGAGCTTTCAGATTGACCGTTCTGTAGAGATGTTTGATTAGCAACATTAGGAGAGTTCTTACACAGCATTACTGCAATAAACACCATGTTTACTAACGTATAGCTAGCTGTAGCTTCAGGCTAACACTTTAATATACAGTATATATGACAGTATGTACCCAGTGTCAGCAAATGGCCAATTTATATTCTAAAAACATATTGTATAATTGTTATTGATTTAAACTGGCACAGATATTCTCAGTAACTATGTAAAACTTTACTTTGTAATGTTGGGGCAGTTCCTCTTCAGCTGTTGCAAACTTACAGATTGGTGATGCAGACTTTTTCAGTCTTTTGCAATAATATTTTAGTTTATTTTAATTACATGACAGAAAATATAACTGTCACATGAAACTACTGTAACTGCAGGAGTGGGAACTGAAGGTGCTACATGCATGTATTTCCGTTAGCTATGTTACTGTAATACACAGCAGAGTCATGTTATGATGACCACTTCCTACTTTCAAAGATGGCTGTGCATAGCTCATGAAGGAAGTCACGTTTTCTGCCATTCTCTGGGCCCACTCTTCTATGGCACTTTCAACTAATTTCGGTATGAATCCATCCTAGCAGATCATGGTCACCCATACATGCTGATTGTCGTCCCTGGGGCGGATGGGATCTTCCAGTTGGATGAGCACAATCTAGATTTCCAAGTGCTACCCTTGTCCCTTAATTCCACAGACTTGTACACAACTGAAAATCTATGGGACCAGCTCAATCGTTGTTTTCCCCCCACACTCCTTCCAGCATCTGTGGGATGCACTCCACTGCCTCCTTCTCTAGATCCTCTGCAGTTTGCGTACCATCCTAACCGCTCAACGGACGACGCCATATCCACCACCTTTCACCTGGTGCTCACCCACCTGGACAATAGGGACATGTTCGAATGCTGTTCATAGACTTTTGTTCAGCATTCAACACAATCATTCCTCAGCACCTGATCGGAAAGCTGAGTCTGAACTCTGTCTGGGTCTGAACACTTCTCTCTCTAACTGGATCCTGGACTTCCTGACTGGGAGACCTCAGTCAGTCCGGATCGGACAAAACACCTCCAGCACCACCACGCTGAGCATCGGGGCCCCCCAGGGCTGTGTGCTCAGCCCTCTGTTGTTCACTCTGCTGACTCACGACTGTACAGCAATGCACAGCTCAAACCGAGCGGAAGTGCAAAGGTTAACGGACTGGTGTAGAACCAACAACCTGTCTCTGAATGTAGACAAGACCAAAGAGATGGTTGTTGACTTCAGAAGGACAAGGCGTGACCACTCTCCACTACACATCGACGGCTCCACTGTGGAGATCGTCAAGAGCACCAAGTTCCTTGGAGTTCACCTGGCAGAGGATCTCACCTGGTCCCTCAACACCAGCACCATAACCAAGAAAGCCCAGCACCGTCTCTACTTCCTGCGAAGGCTGAGGAAGGCACATCTCCCACCTCCTATCCTCACCACCTTCTACAGAGGAACCATTGAGAGCATCCTGAGCAGCTGCATCACTGCCTGGTTTGGGAACTGCACCGCATCGGATCGCAAGTCCCTGCAGCGGGTAGTGAGGACGGCTGAGAAGATCATCGGTGTCTCTCTTCCCACCGTCATGGACATTTACACCACACGCTGCATCCGCAAAGCAACCAGCATCGTGGATGACCACACACACCCCTCACACACTCTCTTCACCACACACACCCCTCACACACACTCTTCACCACACACACACTCTTCACCCTCCTACCATCTGGAAAAAGGTACCGAAGCATCCGGGCCCTCACATCCAGACTAGGCAACAGCTTCTTTCCCCAAACCATCAGACTCCTTAACACCCAGAGTCTGGTCTGAATAACTGAACACATACAATGACTGGACTGAACACCCACACATAACCTCATATTTTAAATCTGTCCACACATTACACTTAAAGTATACAATGTTTACATTTATGCCAAATATGGACATAACTGCTGCTAAAAACAATGTTCATCTTTAATGACAAAAAAAATTAATAATGGACACAACTACACTTTACTGCTCCCACTACCAGTGAGCTATCTGCACTGTCCCCTCCCTGTACTTATTGTTTGCTGTTTAGTGTATTGTAAATTGTCTTGTGTATTTATTGTATTTATTGTTCTATGTAGCAGCTCGGTCCTGGAGGAACGGTGTTTTGATTCGCTGTGTACTGTACACCACTGTATATGGTTAAAATGACAATAAAAAACTACTTGACTTCAAAAACCTGTGAAAACCTACCAGGATGTTACTGAGTCACTCCCAGCCTGTCTAGCTGCTGTCTGGGCTACATAGGATGGTTACTTTGGATATTGGACATAATAATGTGACTCGACTGTTTAATCTGTAACAGTGAATACATCACCTGTAGTTACATAGTTATTAGATGTTTTGATAACCTGTACCTACACAACAATTAGAGACCCTTCATATTTAATGGACTGAATAAAAAGGGACTAATAGAGGAATTGTTGAGAAAGTAAGGTTTAATGCATTTATCCCTGACTAACTGTCTGATCCAATGTTTTTCCAAACATCCTAGATCTCCGTGTGGAAGCTCCTGGAGAAGTGATAGAGGGAGAAACAGCCGTTCTGACATGTAGAACCACCTGCAGTCTGACTGATCCAACATTCATCTGGTACAAAAATGGACGTCCTTTACCCACAAAGACCATCAAGAACAACCAGCTCCACCTGCAGCCAGTCAGCAGTGAGGATGCAGGCAGTTATAGCTGTGCTGTAGGAGGATATCAACATCTCCGCTCTACTGATCAGAACCTCAGAGTCAGATGTGAGTTTAGTTCATATCCTACACTATACACTGTAAATACTACACAGTGCTAATAACAGGAAAACAGGACAGTAGACATCTTGGTAACATCATGATATCTCTCTCTAGACCCTCCAAAGAGAGTCTCAGTGTCCGTCAGTCCCTCTGGTGAAATAGTGGAGAACAGTTCAGTGACTCTCACCTGCAGCAGTGATGGAAACCCACCTGTGAAGATCTACACCTGGTTTAAGGGATCTAGATCAGTAGGAAACGGGGACACCTACAACATTCCCAACATCAGATCTGAGCACAGTGGAGGATATACATGCTAGAGTCGTAATGAATATGGAGAGAGAAGATCCACTGCTGTGCAGATCAATGTTCAGTGTAAGTTATTAACATTGTATAATGTTTTGAGGCTCAGTTGAAGCGCATTTCCTTAGACCTTTCCTTTGTCTATTGTAGATCCTCCAAAGAACGTCTTCATCAATCCCACTGGTCAAACAGTGGAGGGCAGTTCGGTGACACTGACCTGCAGCAGTGATGCAAACCCACCTGTGAAGATCTACACCTGGTTTAAAGAAGGTGAATCCTCGCCTGTAGGATCTGGAGACAGGTACAGTCCTCTACAGAGTGGATCCTACTACTGCGAGGCTCAGAACAAGCATGGAGCTCAGAACTCAACAGCTGTGTCGGTGGTAGTGAAAGGTAACAGCAGTTCAGTTCTGTTAATGGTGCAGACTGTAAGCACTATGGCACAGTAGTAGGCACTTTCATCCACCCGGTTTTATGTGCTTTTGGTTATTATTTTTTTTATTTTATTGAGGTTCTTTATCATGCAGGATCCCCAAATACTGTTATTTATGCTGTTGCTGGAGGTGGATGTGGAGTAATTGTCCTGGTTGTCATCTGCATTTTCTTCATATGGTATTTGATTATCTTATTCCCTCATGAATAGTTTATTCCTCCATGTATGTGCACATACCATTAGTATAGAATATCTGTTAGACCTGTTGAAGAGGCATTTCCTTATGGATCCTGTACTGATAATGTCATTTTCTCTGTTGACTTAAGGAATAAAAGAAGAGTTAAAAAGAAAGAAGAGATCATGGTGGTAAGTTTTACATACTTATAAACCTATAAATACTGCCTCTAGAGGGCAATATTATATTAACATCTGAATTTCTGTACAGACTAAAAGGACAACTCCAGTCTCTTTTTATATCCTACTGTTAAGTGCATTCTCCAGGTTAAAACCAATGTCAATGTCAATTTTATTTACAAAGCACATTTTAAAACAACAAATGTTGACCAAAGTGCTGTCCAGCAATAAATAGACAAAAACATACATAAAAAAACAAACAAACAAACAAACACACAAAGACCACAACATTAACTCTCAACTACATTAAAAGCCAAAGAATAAAAATGAAATTTCAGACGGGATTTAAAAACTAGCAGTGTAGGGGCCAGCCTAACATGTAGTGGCAACTCATTCTATAGTTTAGGGGCTATAACTGAAAAGGCACGATCACCCCTGTGCTTCAGCCTGGATTTAGGGACCACCAGAAAAAGCTGATCAGCAGATCTGAGTGACCTTGATGGAATGTATGGCTGCAAAAGCTCAGAGAGATAGGCTGGAGCCAAGCCATTCAATGACTTATAAACAAAGAGCAATATCTTAAAATCAATCCTAAAATGGACAGGAAGCCAATGAAGGGAAGCCAATATGGGCAATGTGTGTTCTCTTGTGTTTTTGTTATGAGACGAGCAGCAGCATTCTGAACCAACTGTAGCCGTGCGATGGAGGCCTGACCAACACCAGCATAAAGCCTGTTACAATAATCAAGTCTGGATGAAATAAAAGCATGTATAACCCTTTCAAAATCATTGAAGGATAAAAATGGCTTGACCTTAGTTAAAAGCCTCAGCTGAAAGAAACTGGATTTAATGACAGAATTTATCTGTTTGTCTAACTTAAAATCACTGTCTATCATCACGATAGATCACGCTCAGCAAGATTTTTTGCATAAGGTCTTACATAGGTGTCCAAAGAACATAGGTCCTTACAGGGGGCATTAGTGACACTACTGGGTCCAAAAATCAACACTTCAGTTTTACTTGAAATGTAAAAAATTTAAAGCCATCCACCCTTTGACGTCTTCAAGACAGTCTAGCAGCATTTTTAAGGAATTTGTATCTCTTCGTCGTAGAGGCCAATAGATTTGGGTATCATCTGCATACATATGAAAAGAGATACCATAGACCCCAAGGGACGCATGTACAATGAAAATAAAACTGGACCCAAACTGGAAACCTGGGGAACCCCACATGTGAGAGGTGCTGAAGAGGATACAAGATCACCAAGGCTAACAGAGAAACTTCTGTCAGATAGAAAAGATCTGAACCATTCTAAAGCAGTGCCTTGTATGCCAGCACATTGCTCCAGCCGAGACATAAGAATGCTGTGGTCCACCGTGTCAAAAGCAGCTGTAGGTCTAAAAGCATAAGAATGGCAGAATCTAAGTCATTAATTAATAAAAGGTCATTAAACACTCTTAACAGTGCAGTTTCAGTGCAATGAAGAGGTTTAAACCCAGACTGGAACACCTCCAGAATACCATTTCTATCAAAATAATTTCGCAGCTGCAAGAATACAACTTTCTCCAAAATCTTTGAGAGAAACGCGAGTTTGGAAATGGGACTAAAATTAGACAGCACTGAGGGATCTAAATTAGATTTTTTAATCAAACGTTCCACCACTGCATGCTTAAAATCAGTTGGCACGATTGCTGATGCAAGGCTGCTGTTCACAATGGCATGAATATTTGGCCCAATAGTGTCAAAAATATCTTTAAGAAAATGAGGGGGGAGGGCATCTTTAGGAGAAGCTGAAGGTTTCAAATGAATGATAATTTCCTTTAAAAGAGAAAGAGAGACCGGCTCAAACTGGTCAAAAACAGCAGAGCAAGTGACTACAATAGATGTGTCTTTTCACAGTTGTGCAAAGAAATATCAGGACAATGAGATCTGGGGGCATTAAGAACAGCACTGATGGTATTAAAGAGAACTTGAGGGTTATGACCATTATTTGTAACAAGAGCAATATTTCACCTTTTCAGCTTTTGCAACTATCTGGTATTTCTTCCAGCTATCCTTTAAAATATCAAAAGACACCTGCAGCCTGTCTTTCTTCCACTTGCGCTCAGCTCTCCTACATTCTCGTCTAGCGACACGAGTGGTGACATTCAGCCAAGGTTCAGATTTATGTTTGGAATGCATAATTTGTACTGGAGCAACCATATCCAAAATACTTCGGCATGAGGAATGAAACAAAGATATTAGTTCCTCTGTATTAGGACACGAGAGGGACCCTGAAATAATCTGCACATCTTTTAAAACGTCCGAGAACCGTACAGCAGTGGTAGGAGTAAAAACACAACGGCGATGACTCAGAGCACATGGTTTGGTAGCATGGGGAAAAGAAATTTCAAATAAGACAGGCATATGATCAGAAAACACTGCATCGCATATCTCGATGTTAAAAACCGACAGACCATAAGATAAAACGAGATCTAATGTGTGTCCATGCTCTTGTGTGGGACCAGCCACAGAATGCACAAGATTAAAAGAGTCAATAATGCCTAAAAACTCTTTGACCAGCGGCTTAGTGGGGCAACATACATGAATATTAAAATCTCCGACAACTAAAACACTGTCATACTTTGGCATAATTCCAGCCAGAAACTCTAAAAAGTCATTGATAAAATCCTTATTATATTTAGGAGGTCGATAAATCACGACGCATAGTATTGAATGAGATCGGCCCAGCGCGAATATATTCAGTTCAAAGCTGGAGTAGATCACTGGCGACAATTGCAGACAGGTAAATGTATCTTTAAAAATAGTTGCTACTCCACCTCCATGTCCAGTCGTCCTTGGGGAATTAAAATATGTACAGCCTCCAGCGTTTACCCAAGTTTCAGTCATGCACAACAGATCCAACCCGTGAGAAGTGAAAAAATCCTTTAAAATAAACGTCTTATTTGCCAGAGATCTAGCATTGATCAAGGCTACCTTGGTAGAAGCAGGGCCATTTACTGTCCGAGGTGCTCGATCCAGCGATCAAAAGTTTTGAAAGTTCACCCCTCTTCCTCGAAGATGGGCAGATCGAACAACGGGTGTCTGGTTCTCCCGGTCAGGACCGACAACAGGTACCAACCAGGTGTATCCAGGGCTAAGAGAGCACCAAAGAGTAAAAGACGGACGATCCGATGCATGTTCTGCGAAAACAGGGCAGATGTTAGGTCCAGGAGAAACTAAGCCGGATTTCATTCTCACCAACAGCCTGCCGCGTTTACCGCGGCGTCTTTGACGCTTCCGCCAAGGCAGCAGGCCAGGTGTGCGGCAAAGGTGAGCAGGTATTCCCGACAGAAACGGTGGAGCAGAAGATTTCTGCCCATCAGGGTCGTACCTCACCAGGTTTTTAGCCGCAGACCAAAGATCAAGGAGCGCTTGTCGATCATAGACGAGAAGAGAGTCTCCATATTTAATGACAACAAACAGCAACAAAACAAACACAGACCAAACGAACAGCGGCAGAAAGCATGCCACACACACTGGCGCCATCTTTCCACAACCAACACAAATGAGACTTCTTGCCTTTAGATATTAATGTAAACGGTTTAGCCAGTGATGCATCTGACCTCTAAAGACAAAGTGACTTTGTGGCAAAAGCTTATTGTGCAAGGCAATTTATTGTTGTTTGTGATGCATGTGATTAATTTATCTGTGTTTATTGATCTGATGTCATTTTTGCCATGGTGTGGAAGACCCAAGTGCAGGGACACAGGGCCAGCCAAACCGGTCCTTTACTGTAGTAGTGGTGATTTTATGGATACTTTTAGAATTATTTATTATTTGTCATTCCAGCTCAGGATTTCATTCTCTTTCCCTGCTTTCTCTCTTTGTGTTTCCTTTTCCTTTCTACTTAGTCTGTAGTTTTTTTCTCGTTTTCTCTTTAGAGGCGGAGGTCCTTTTTTCCCCCTTTCTTTTAAGTTACACTCAGCTTGGCTTTGCTGGCTTGCTTGCTTGCTCTTATCTTTTCTTAGACCTCTACAACACCGTTCACCCCTCTAAATGTGCAACAAAGAGTTTTGTTTGGCACGGTCTTAAATAGAGCACCCGGCAGGGGTCTCTAATCAATACTGATTGACCTGGAAGTGCTCTCACATCAGTTATAAATGTAAAAACTACTTATCAAAACAAATTTGAACCATCAAGTTAGAAATATTGGGCTGTGGCGGGAAAACCCTCATGATGTACATAATCTCTAATACCAGAAGATTCTTGTAGGAAAATTAGCATTTCAAACAAATAAAAAACCCTTACCCTGTTACACAAGTGTAATATCATAATAGACATTTGTAATTACGTAGGTATAAAATATAATAAGTGTATTTATATAAGCTGTTCTACTGTAATCTATCTACAACAGAGTGCTGCAGGAAACTCAGTTTAGCTCTCACACATTCACCCTGCATCCACTCATTAACTCTATCTAACATCTTAGTGTTTTGTCTTTTCACAGAATACGGTCTATGCAGAGATCTGGGAAATACTTGCAAACGATGAGGCATCACTAAACAGTTCAGAATATTCGAAAATTGTTTATGCCGATGTCTCACAACAGAGTCCCAACTAAACCAGCCAAGCTGAGAGTTCTCCATTCTCCATCTGCCTTTATGAAAAAAGAATAGAAGAAAAAGAATAGTCTTTAGAAGCTGATGTTCATTATGCCACTGTCAGATTTCCCCATGTTTCAATGGGTAACAGGTGAGAGGCATGTGCCCGATTAGCAAACGTACAGCAAGAACATAAAACAGTTTTAGCTTCAAAATTGTTGGGCTATAGAGAAGAAAACTTCTGGCTTGAATCATGTGTTATGATAACAGTGCTATTGAGTGCGCCATCATGACACCTCCACTAAATGTACATTAATAATGTAGACTAAAATTACTAAAACTCTCGCAATTCCAAAAATATCAGCCCGAATTACAACCCTGATTCCAGAAGAAAGGTTGGGACACTTTGCAAAATGTAAAATAAACAGAATGCAATGATGTTCAGTGAAGCCCTATGTGCAATTGAAACTAAATAGCACAAAGACAACAAATAGTTAATTTGAGAAATTTTATTTTAGTTTTTTATTTGGATTTAATGACAGCAGCACTTTTCTTTAACATTGGGTCTGGGATAGTTTGTGTAATGCTAAACCCCCACCTGGTGAAACATCTCACATCCTTATTTTATAAGTAGTTCAGAATCTCACATGTGTAATTGTAGTTACTGGAACTGTGTGAACTGAATTATGATTTAGAACATGCTCACCTGAAGTATGTTTTACCTCATGGATTTTACTGAGCTCTTGTTTGTAACACCTTAGCATCCAATGTAACGTATCTGCACCTCCTGTTATGCATATATTAATGCCACTAATCATTTAATGTGTTATTTACATTGTTATTAAATGTGCTGTAAATAAATTGCTTTTCCTAAACCTAGTCGGGATATATGACTCAATATTGTTGTGACAAGAGTGCAGATAACTAGATGTCGCGTAAATGAACTCTCACCCTGCGATTGGATCAGATGGCAGTTATTGTTTGTGCTTAAATGAGGCTAAACTACATCCTTTAATATCCTAATAAGAAATTCATTAATTAATTGATTTATTAATTGGTTAATTAATTATACCCATATCCCCCTACACATTTCTGAAATTCCTAAAAAAGAATTTATCAAGTGCATAACAACTTAATTTGTGAAGTAGAAGCATTGTCAAAAAAATAGCTCCGCCCAGAAGGAATCAACCGACAGAAATGAAACTTGGTGGGTGGCTTTGACATCATGAAGCATGCAAATGATTTAAGTTTCATGCTCGGCTGTGTATGTGGCATAATCAAGAACGGCCCTGATCGCTGTACCTGACTGACCCAGCTGGCATGAATGCGGACATTCAGTGAGCAGTGATCCCCTCCATGAGTCATCCTGTTTGTGCCAGCACCAGACAGCAATGGTGTTGTGCCACACTGTCATGGAGAATGGCAGCGGGTCATGGTCAGTGTTGAGTCACGCTTCTGTCTTGGTGGAAATGACCAGTCGATCCATGTGTGGAGGCACCGTAGTCAGCGATGGATAATCACCATTAGAAACCTCTACAACTCCATGCAGCTGTTATGCTGCATACGGAAAAACTGTCTGATTACAAAATTTTACAGAACAGACCCAAACATTTACATACACCCACAATAGTAGAGCTACAGAAACCATCATGGTGGACTAGATGGAGAAATTCAGTGTTCCAGGCCTGGAATTGGACATGAGCACTTTCCTTTCCCTTCTCAAGGAGCCCAGCTGTCAGCGGCACATGGCTGATGTCCAAACCAGGCTTAGGTTTCTATTCACCAGTTTCTTATTCCCATGTGCTGTTCCACCTTAAATGCTGTTTTGTGTCTTTATATCTATGTAATAAATGTATTTGCTCATTCAGCAGAGGCATGTGTGTGGGTTCCTCATTCTCTTCAGTAAGGCCTCTACAAAGCCTGTAACATACAGCTGGTGTGGTCTGAGCTCAGGCTCAAAATAAGGTCAGGCTTTTATAGCAGTGCCATAGACCAGCGAGAGTAGGCCTCTAAACTAGCACAGCAGAAGTCTGGCAGAAACTGACTTTGATTTGCATACAGCTGCTTTTAGGAATTACTTTAAGGAGCTAAGCCCACAGTAGCACTGAGAGGAAGCAGGTGTTGTACCGCCTTATAAAGACAAGATCCAATATCAACCTTTTGGCATTTAAAGACATTTGTGTCTCTATGGGATAGCATTAGCTTTGGTAAAGGTACTGAAGGAGCTGGTTAGCTACCATGCTTATGGATTACCATATGGAAATCTGCCACGGACGTATTTTCAAATGTGCATTGTGTACATATATGTAGGTATCAAATATTGGGCATACATGCAGGATATGAGTAAGATATATGATTGAAACCAAACTGTCATTCATTTCATGCTTAAATGATTTCACTTCATAACCTGCATTCTTTTAGAGTTAGCTCATTTAGCTTATATGCTAATGTTCACTTCACTAAGAAGTTGTGCAGAAAAAAACACAGAAGATGAATAAAACCTATTAACATATGGTACAATGCTAATAAGCTATTATCATATATCGTTAAATGTGTTATACACATATATGTTGATATATGGCTTAAATATAAATACCATATTTGTAAACTTATAAAAAATGTGATATTTATGGCATATGTGACAGCTTCAGAAATACTGGTACCCCTCGGAAGAGTTGAACAAGACCCCACTAGTGTTCTCAAGCCACTATCGGTCATTCTCACACTGGGGAAACCCCAGCAAACACTGAAATCTGAGTTTTGGGTGAGATACTTATTACTACACATTCATTTAAATCCAAAAAGTAACTCATCACTCATGTGTGGCTCAATTTGTATGTGAACTCTAGCTCATTTCTAATGAAGGGGGCCAATATTTCTGAACCTGACTGCATATTATATATTTATATTTATATATTTTAATCCAAATTTTGCTGCTTCAGCAACCAAGTTGCTGCTAGTATTATGGTATGTCCTAGATATTAATATTTGTTAACAAAATTCTGTGAAAACATTCAGAACATCATTAGCATTTAAAAGGCAAACTACAGCAGAGCTAAAAAAAAGGCTGCTATGAGGGGGAAAGAAGAGCTCTGACTGTGGTTGGTATGATGCACATGAATAGGAGGGGCTGCGCATATAGCGGAGGAAGACCACGACTACCATACACGAGGGAACTGTCATATGGCGCAGGGCTTAGGCACTTCAGACTGCTGACCATTATTGGGATGCTCAGAAAGCAGCTCGTCCTGAAACGGTAGGCCTAATACGTATTGCCTTTATGACTGATCTGTAACTGCACAAACCTCTATTAATAAATGATGCTGAAATGTTTTCAATTTTACGTTATTGACACCATGGAAGTCCACAGAAGACACGTTTTTTCCTTTAAGTAATACAGCAGTAATGTAAATTAGAGTGAAAGTCCATAGTACAGAAACATGCAGTGGTTTCAGCAGATCAGTTCTACATATACATGTCCTATGAGCCTATAAAGAGAAATACAGACTGAATAAACACTTTCCGCTGTGCAGATTGGTGTAACAATGTCTTTCAGAGCGGCTCTTCTACACTTCCCTCTGATTCTGGGTGAGTCTGTATTCTTCAGTAAGATCTAATAAATCTCTCAAAACAGTGAAGCTGAAAATTGTTCTATATGTTATGTGGCATACCATGAAGTTCTCAGAACTGATATGGCCTACACGGTTCACACTTAATGAAGCTCATTACTCATTGGTTTGCTGAAGCCCCTTCACTTCCTCCCCCTGTGCGACTGCAAACCTCACAGAGCTGTATGCACTTTGTGGTCTGCTAAAATTTAGGTCAGCTTTTATTACAGTAGCACACAGTGGCACGACTATATGAATCTGTACACTGAAGGTTCTTAGCTTAGCTTCCTAGCTCTTAGCTAGAACATGGTATTGAACTTTTCATATACTCTGTAAAGAACTATGTAGTTGTAACTGCCGTTACATCTTTGAGTTAATTAAATATCAGTTGGCGAGTTAACAGAATGTAGCCTTGTATAGGTGTTGCTATGGGGACCTGGTAAAATGGGGGTAGACACTTACTGTGTCAACTCGGGGTCTACATTTACATGGACGCCCCGGGGCCCTTAGAGCAGTTCAGCTTAGAGCAGTCAAGGTGGTGTAGCATTGGCAGCATCTGGAGGATTGGGCTGTTGTATTGATATTTCACCGGTTTGAAGCGAAGGACAGGCACGGGTGTATGCCCTGGGTCCCGGTTCAAGTCACTGGCTTGGGGCAACTTTAAACTATTGCATGTGATAACAGCGCAGTTGATGGACGTGGATGTGAGCGTATTAACTTCTGTAAACTTGAGGGATACAACGACTTGGTTGGCAGCTGCTCTTCTTCTGCTTTTGCTTTTTTATGCTTTATTTCGTTTTGTTTTGTTGCTGCTCAAAAGGGGTTTTAGAGTGTTTTAAGCTTCCCTCTAGCCCATGGACCATAGTCAATCAATCAATCAATCAATGCTTATTTGTATAGCGCTTTTTACAACCAGCGTTGTCTCAAAGCAGCTTCACAGAAAATCAGTTTGTTGTAAAGAAAAAAAGAAAAAAAAAAACACACAGTTAATGTACAGACATTTGAGGGTGCGGGGGTGGGGAAAAACCAGGTCCAAGACCCCCTTGAGCAAGCCAGAGGCAACAGTGGCGAGGAAAAACTCCGGTGAGAAGTAGGAAACCTCGAGAGGAACCAGGCCCAAGGGCGGAACCCAACCTCCTTAGGTCGAACCTGGATAAGATAAGAAAGACAGAACTAACAAGAGAAGAACACTATTGGATCCAATCTGATTAGATCCAGTCTGATTAGTCCAGGAGGGAGAAACTGCAAGAAGGAGTCGACGCAAAGATAGAGTTCATGATCAGAGCCAGACCCTGGTCAGTGTAAAGGTTATGGTCATGCCGGGGCGATGAAACAAGGCAGGAGACCCACGGTGGCGCTGATGTTTAGGTGCCTGGGGGTTCTGATGTGATCGCTCCGGAGAAATTCTAATGCTTAACTAAGAAGAGGAGAGAAAGAAGGAAGGAGAGAAAGAAGGAAGGAGAGAGAGAGAGAGAGATACAGAGAGTGATTAGGAGGATTAAGGATTTAGAGGTAGATATTGTAACTCGTTGGATTGAGTGTGTGTAGTCCTGAGAGTCCTGTAGAGGATTCCTCTGCGCTGGCTGCCCCTCAGTGTTGTCCAGTGTTGATACATAGTGAGTATCAAGATCAGTATTTGGTATACGGTGACTCACTGGCTAGAGGCTGGTGTGTTTAATGTTGTAGTTAGTTTGTCTGCTTTTATTTTGTGGATACTGTATTTCAGTTGTGGATTTGGAGTACCAACAGGGTGTATATGTATACGGTGTTCACTAGTGTGGTAGAAGTTGCAATATATTGTGAGAGACTGCTGTGTATTGCAGAGTGTATCTTTGTCTTGATCTAGAAAATATTCATGTGTGTTACTGAGAATACATCTGGCTGGCCTCCCAACTCCAGTAGCGTGTTTGTCCAGTGGCTGTCAGGGCAAAAGACTCTGCAATGAAGAGTTAGGAGTTAAAAGTCAAAGGGGTTCATTTACAAGAGATGAAATCCAAACAAGCAACAATACAAGACAACGCAAGAGGGGAATAAATAAACCAGAATCTGGGACAGGCACAGGTCAGAAACCAGAGGAGGCTAGCAGCGGAGGCAGACAGGTTGGAAGGGCAAGGCTAGAGAGAGAGAGAGAGAGAGAGAGAGAGAGGAAGCGATGGTTGGTAACAACAGGTGAATACTAGGTCAGAGAGGGAACGATCAAAGAGAGTAGTCGAGAAATCAGAAAAGGGTCAAAACCAGCAAAGTACAGATCAGAATTAAACTCTCAGGGTTGTAAAATAAGTTTGGCAAAGATTTGCAGAGAACCACCAGAAGACATGGGGCTTATATGTGTATGGGTAAATGAGAATCAGCTGTGTTAAAACTCCAGAGAGTCGGATCGAATCAGAGATGGCGATCGGGAGCACGTAGGAGCAACACCCTCAAGTGTAGCACTCTGGGAAATGGTTCCGTGAGAGCAAAGAAGACAGGGAAACTCGGAAGCGTGACAGTGGCGTAGTTTTAAAGCTATTTTACTTTTTTTAAAACCAAACTGACAGTGACCACTTTTTAATCATTTCAGATATTTAATAGACATTGTGTTTTGTATTTCCCTACACTTTGAAAGTGTGTGAAATTGTTGTACACAGAGCTCCCCTTTGCTCTAGACCTAAACCAAGGTGTGGCGTAGTCTGGCATCTAGTATATAGGGGGCGCCACTAAAGCAAGAAGGGGTTTCATACCCAAAAAAGTATTATATCAAGTTCAAATAACACAAAATATTAAGGCAGCCTTTAAAGGTTCTTTAAGGTGTGCAATGTAGAACCATTTTCAGAAAGATCCTATGTAACCAGCATATTTCAATCTGAAGAACCTTTACGTAATGTAAAGAATACTTTGTTCTCACTTAATCTACTTTGTAAATTCTCATTTTGGTCTCTGTAGCAGAACCATTTCCTGTACTACATAATCCCTGAAGACTCATTTTAAGTATATAGTTTTATTGGTCCTTCTGTGACAATTTCTTTAAGGAACCAAAAGTGGTTCTTCTATGGCACCCTTCCAAAGCAGGTTTTCGGGAATGTGTGTATAGGAACTCTAAGTGTCACCTGTGCTTCATACTCTGTAATCAGATCTTTCTGCATCATTTCAGTTTCAAGAGCTTTTGGAACAGAGTGGAGTGTGAAGTACAACCCACAGGAGATATGTGCTTTAGAAGGATCCACAGTATTTATGAATGGATCTTATACTCACCCAGAACGTCTTACAGTGACAGAGGCATTCTGGATTATAGATCCAGTTCTGGGTAAAGAACTGACTGATCTGAGTAAAGACCCAGGTTACTCAGGCAGGGTGGAGACTTTAACTGATAGACAGAAACACTTCTCCCTCAGACTGAGTTATGTCATGAAGAAGGATGAACATCAGTACGTCTGCAGAATCATTACGAATGATAAAACACAAAAATGGGCGGGTACACCCGGAGTCCAGCTCACCGTTACAGGTAAATTACCTCATTACAGTTTGCTTTGTTATATGATGATCTTTTAGGTTGTTGACCCAAGATTAACCTCTATATGGCTTAAAATGAAAATGAATAACTGAGTACTTACATATTAAAATAAAGCCGTTCTAAACTAATGCGTCAACTCCCCAATATCTAATTTTTGGTGCTCAGGTTTTACACAGAAATTATACTGTTACAGCATGGATTACAGAACATACGGTTTGTGTAATTACACATCCACCGTTTATTATCATGTAATATTTTATCAAAGTGCTTGTTGCCTTTACTGACCTTACTTCTTGACCTTTGACCTTTCTGTGGAGAAGGAATGTTTGATTACCATACAAAAAAAAAAAAAAAAAAAAAAAAAAAAAAGGTTTCACCTTTTCAGCCTTCATGTTGGTACGATGCTACAATCTAAACACCCCATGTTTTTCCTAACATATAGCTCACTGTAGCTTTAGGCTAATACTCTTACTTGACAGTATATACCCAGAGACAGCAAATGGCCCATGTATCTTCTAAAAACATGTTGTATAATGGTTATTGATTCAAATTGGCACAAATATTAACAACTATGTAAAACTTTACTTCATAATAATGGGACGGTTTTCTCCAACCTACAATTTGGTGATCCAAACTATTTCAGTCCTTTGCAATAATATTATACATGAGTTTAATTACATGACAGGAAATACGCTTTTACAACCATCATGTCACACTACTGTAACTGCAGGAGTGGGAACTGATAGTGATACATGTATTTCTGTAAGCTATTTGCTGTAATACATGTTGTGTCACGTTATGATGACCACTTCCTACTTTCAAAGATGGCTGTGCATAGCTCATGAAGGAAGTCACGTTTTCTGCCATTCTGTGGGCCCACTCATCTATGGCGCTCTCAACTGATTTCGATATGAAACCTAGCAGTTCATTTCCCCCTATACTTGCTGATTGTCATCCCTGAGGCAGATAGGATTTTCCAGCGAGATAATGTGACATGTCACATGACTAGAAATATCCAACATTTGTAACAGCAAGGAAAAAGCAGTATGACAATCTAATTCATTTTTTTGGCAAAAAAAAGGGTTATAAGAGCACAATCGATGTTTTGATAACCTGTACCTACACAACTATTAGGGACCCTTAATATAAAGTGTGATGAATAAAAAGGGACTAATAGAGGAGTTGTTGAGAAAGCATGGTTTAATGCATTCATCCCTGACTAACTGTCTGATCCAATGTTTTTCCAAATGTCATAGATCTCCATGTGGAAGCTCCTGGAGAAGTGACAGAGGGCGGAACAGCAGTTCTGACATGTAACACCACCTGCAGTCTGACTGATCCAACATTCATCTGGTACAAAAATGGACGTCCTTTAACCACAAAGACCATCAAGAACAACCAGCTCCACCTGCAGACAGTCAGCAGTGAGGATGCAGGCAGTTATAGCTGTGCTGTAAGAGGATATCAACATCTCCGCTCTACTGATCAAAACCTCAGAGTCAGATGTGAGTGTAGTTCATATCCTACACTATACACTGTAAATACTACACAGTGCTACTAACAGGAAAACGGGACAGTAGACATCTTGGTAACATCATAATAGCTCTCTCTAGATGCTCCAAAGAAGGTCTCAGTGTCCATCAGTCCTCCTGGTGACATAGTGGAGAACAGTTCAGTGACTCTGACCTGCAGCAGTGATGGAAACCCACCTGTGAAGATCTACACCTGGTTTAAGGGATCTACATCAGTAGGAAATGGAGACACCTACAACATTCCCAACATCAGATCTGAGGATAGTGGAGGATATACATGCCAGAGTTGTAATGAACATGGAGAGAAAAGATCCACTGCTGTGCAGATCAATGTTCAGTGTAAGTTATTAACATTGTATAATGTTTTGAGGCTCAGTTGAAGCGCATTCCCTTAAGCCTTTCCTTTGTCTACTGTAGATCCTCCAAAGAACGTCTCCATCAACTCCTCTCATGAAATAGTGGAGATCAGTTCAGTGACTCTGACCTGCAGCAGTGATGCAAACCCACCTGTGAAGATCTTTACCTGGTTTAAAGAAAGTGGCACCTCACCTGTAGGATCTGGACACAGGTACAGTCCTCTACAGAGTGGATCTTACTACTGCAAGGCTCAGAACAAGCATGGAGCTCAGAAGTCAACAGCTGTGTCGGTGGTAGTGAAAGGTAACAGCAGTTGAGTTCTGTTAATGGTGCAGACTGTGGGCACTATGGTACCGTAGTTATTCTTATTGTTTATTTTTAAAGTGATTTTTGAGTTTCGCTTTTCATGCAGGATCTCCAAATACTGTTATTTATGCTGTTGCTGGAGGTGGATGTGGAGTAATTGTCCTGATTGTCATCTGCATTTTCTTCATATGGTATTTGAATATCTCATTCCCTCATGAATAGTTTATTCCTGCATGTATATGTACATACCTTTAGCATAGAGGATTTGTTAGACCTGCTGAAAAAGCATTTCCTTAAGGAACTTGAAGGATCTTGTAGTGATAATGACATTCTCTCTTTCGACTCCAGGAATAAAAGAAGAGTTAAAAAGAAGGAAGAGATCATGGTGGTAAGTTTTACATACTTATAAACCTGTACCTATTTCTCTAAGCCTCTTGAGGGCAGTATTATGTTAAAGTCTGAATTTCTTTACAGACTAAAAGGAAAACACTGTTAAATGCATTCTCCAGGTTAAAACACAAATGAGACTTCTTGCCTTTAGATATTAATATAAATGGTCAGTTCAGAGTTTAGCCAGTGATGCATCTGACCTCTAAAAACAAAATGACTTTGTGGCAAAAGCTTGTTGTGCAAGGCAATTTATTGTTGTTTGTGATGCATGTGATTAATTTATCTATGTTTATCTGATGTCATTTCTATCATGTTGTGGAAGACAACATGACAGCAGTAGTTTTTGGTGCATGTATTATTAATCTGTAACTACATAGTTATTAGAGACAATATGAAGTGGGATGATACAGTGCTGCATGAAACTCAGTTTAGCTCTCACACATTCATCCTGCATCCACTCATTAACTCATCTAACATCTTGTTTTGTCTTCACAGAATACTGTCTATTCAGAGATCTGGGAAATACTTGCAAACGACGAGGCATCACTAAACAGTTCAGAATATTCAAAAGTTGTTTATGCCAATGTCTCACAACAGAATCCCAACTAAACCAGCCAAGTTGAGAGTTCTCCAGTGAAGACATCTGCCTGTCTGGCTGCTGTAGAGGAGGATGTGAAAGAATAGTCTTTGGAAGCTAATGTTAATATTGCCACTGTCAGATTTCCCAATGTTTCAATGGGTAACAGGTGAGAGGCATGTGCATGATTAGCAAACGTACAGCAAGACCACAAAACAATTTTAGCTTTGAAATTGTTGGGCTATAGAGAAGAAAACTTCTGGCTTGAGTCGTGTGTTTCGATGAATACAGTGCCTACTGAGTGTGTAGCCAATCATGACACACTTCCACTAAATAGTACATTAAAATGTAGACTAAAATTACTAAAACTCTCGCATCCAAAAAATATCAGCCCGAATTAGCAACCCTGATTCCAAGAAGAAAGGTTGGGGACACTTATGCCAAAAATGTAAAATAAACAGAATGCATGGATGTTCAGTGAAGCGCCCTATGTGCAATTGAAAAACTAAATAGCACAAAGACCAACAAATAGTAATTTGATTTGAGAGAATTTTATTTTAAAACTTGTTTTGTTTTTATTTTGGATTTAATGACATGCAGAACTTTATTCTTTACACGTTGGGTTCTGGGATAGTCTGGTGTAATGCTAAAACCCCACCATGGTGAAACATCTCACATCCTTATTTTATAAAGTAGTTCAGAATCTCACATGTGTAAGTTTGTAGTTAACTGGGAAACTGTGTGGAACTTGAATCATGGTTTAGAACATGCCTCACTGAAGTATGTTTTAGCCTCATTGATTTTACTGAGTGCTCTTTTCCTGTTTGTAACACCTTAGCATCCAAATTTGGTTTAAAAACACAAACCCCCCGTTTAATCTGCACCTCCTGTTATGCCATATATTAATGCACTACTAATCATTTTAAGTGTTATTTACATTGTTATTAACATGTGCTGTAAATAAATTGGCTTTTTCCTAAAACCTAGCGGGATATATGACTCAATATTGTTGTGACAAGAGTGCAGATCACTGGATGTCGCGTAAATGAACTCTCACCCTGAGATTGGATCTGATGGCAGTTATTGTTTGTGCTTAAATGAGGCTAAACTACACCCTTTAATATCCTAATAAGTAATTCATTAATTAATTGATTGACTGATTGGTTAATTAATTATACCCTTATCTCCCTTAATACACATTTCTGAAATTCCTCAAAAAGAATTTATCAAGTGCAAAACAACTTCATTTGTAATGTAGATGCATTGTCAAAAAAAATAAAAAATAGCTGCACTCAAAAGGAGTCAACCGATAGGAATAAAATTTGATTCAAGTTTCATGCTTGGCTGTGCATGTGGCATAAGTAAGGATGGCCGTTATCACTGTACCTGACTGACCCAACAGCCACGAATATGAACATTCAGTGAGCAGTGATGTCCACCATGAGTCATCCTGTTTGTGCCAGCATCAGACTGCCCTTAACACCACATCACCACCAACAAAGATGGCAGTGGTGTCGTGCCTCACTGTCATCAAGTGACTCAGAATGGCAGATGGTCATTGTCACTGATGAGTCAGGCTTTTGTCTCAGTGGAAACGACCAATGGATCCATGTGTGGAGGGACCATGGTCAACATCCAGATGAACGGTTTGTTGTTACACGTCACATGTCTAAAAGGCCTAGTGTCAGTCTGCACATTCTGCAGGAACTGTGTGAGGATGTTCAAGCTGCATGGGATGGATTATCACAGGGCACCATTAGGAACCTCTACAACTCCATGCTGAGACATCTGGCGTGTTGGGTTAGCAAACACGTAGGCAGACCCCACACTGAGAGACAGACTTCTGTATGTTTACCTGTATTGCCCATATAAGTCTAAATGTATCATCATTTATAGATGATGATGGAATATGATGGAATATTTACTCAAATGTCTATTTGCATGTGATTAACATAACCAGGGTTATTGTTGTTGCTTTTTTTCAGAGGGGTTTAAAAAAGCCAGAACCTTTACAGGCAAAGATTAGGGTTAGGGTTAGAAGTCGTTTTCCAAAATAACATAAGATGCGACCATTCAGAAGGTCTATAATTACT
>JAMWET010001023.1:32500-37500 GCA_024036415.1 Prochilodus magdalenae | reverse complement strand
GACTTAGCGTTCAGTCAGAGTATGTATCCTAGCTAGTATCTTAGCTAGCTAGTATTAAATTGGCCATACTGTGCGGTACTGGTGTGTAGTACAGAACCAAGACAGGCCTGTGTGAAAATCTTCTTTATTTATTTATTTAATTATTTAATTATTTATGTAATTTATTATTTATTTAATTATTTATTCACTTTTCTTAACATTAGTACGTTAGTCTTACCTCAGTCAGCGAAGAGGTTCATGTCCGGGATGAAGCGGCTCAACACGAAGGCCTGGAATCCAGACAGAGAGAGCTTTATTAATACAGCATGTTTATAAATGTGGGCTGTATATTAAAATTAGAGTCGTTATTAATGAGGGCAGCTTTCCAACACGAGCCAGGGCCAATGAACGTCAATCGTCAAACGTCAATCAATCAGTCACAATTCATTAACGAAGGAAGATAAACATCGTTTGGTGTCTGTGGGCTGTAATGTTAGCACGCTAGCTAACCTTGCTAACGTTAGCAGGTTCTTTGTGGACACACTGTTGATGTAGTCTGTGGGTTTTCTAGGGTGGCTCCTGTTGTGAGCCCACTTCTTCAGGATTCGGGTACTGGCCCCTTGTTGGTGCTGCCCAGCTCAGACACCTTTACCCCTTTATCCGTGCCGCCTGGAGGGGCTACTCTGCTGAGGCTAAATGCTGTATGGTTGTTTGTGACATCACAACACTGAAGTGATAAACTCTGATTCCAGAAAGGTACGTTCGGTTTTCCATGATGCTGGCCCTTTAAAGTCAGTGCTCCTACACAGATGGGAGCGTACAGAGCGAGATGTGATCCGGTGGGATGTGTGGAGAGAGCAGGGATGTGGTTATTGACCGGTGCTGTGATCTCTCTCTGCCTCCTGAATGATTAATGTCTGTGCGACCCCTGATCCCGCGCTCAGTTCTCTCCTGAGGCCTGCTGCCTCCGCCGTTGGGTAAGACTCAGATATTGGACTGCAGGACTGAGTAAGGGTGTAGTGAAGAGCTCTGAGGATGATTCACCATTTTGGAGCATTAGCATGCGTGTAAATGAAGCTACAGTTTTTAAAAACAAACACGTTTCTCACTGTGCAGGATCCTACTCTAAAGCAGGGTCAGCTCAAGGGTTAGCTTTAGTGCTACTGAGAGCTGATTGGTTAGCATTACTGCTACTGAGAGCTGATTGGTTAGCATTACTGTTACTAAGAACTGATTGGTTAGCATAACTGCTACTGAGAGCTGATTGGTTAGTATTAATGTTACTGAGAGCTGATTGGTTAGCATTACTGTTACTGAGAACTGATTGGTTAGCATTACTGCTACTGAGAGCTGATTGGTTAGTATTACTGTTACTGAGAGCTGATTGGTTAGCATTACTGCTACTGAGAGCTGATTGGTTAGTATTACTGTTACTGAGAGCTGATTGGTTAGTATTACTGTTACTGAGAGCTGATTGGTTAGCATTACTGCTACTGAGAGCTGATTGGTTAGTATTACTGTTACTGAGAACTGATTGGTTAGCATTACTGTTACTGAGAACTGATTGGTTAGCATTACTGTTACTAAGAACTGATTGGTTAGCATAACTGCTACTGAGAGCTGATTGGTTAGCGTTACTGCTACTGAGAGCTGATTGGTTAGTATTACTGTTACTGAGAGCTGATTGGTTAGTATTACTGCTACTGAGAACTGATTGGTTAGCATTACTGCTACTGAGAGCTGATTGGTTAGTATCACTGTTACTGAGAGCTGATTGCTTAGCATTACTGCTACTGAGAGCTGATTGGTTAGTATTACTGTTACTGAGAGCTGATTGGTTAGCATTACTGCTACTGAGAGCTGATTGGTTAGTATTACTGTTACTGAGAGCTGATTGGTTAGTATTACTGTTACTGAGAGCTGATTGGTTAGCATTACTGCTACTGAGAGCTGATTGGTTAGTATTACTGCTACTGAGAGCTGATTGGTTAGTATTACTGTTACTGAGAGCTGATTGGTTAGTATTACTGTTACTGAGAGCTGATTGGTTAGCATTACTGCTACTGAGAGCTGATTGGTTAGTATTACTGTTACTGAGAGCTGATTGGTTAGTATTACTGTTACTGAGAGCTGATTTATTATGGTTTATTATGCCTTGCAATGCACAACTTTACTGTTATTCTAGTTTTCTTTTTCTCCCGTTTCATCACGGACTAACTCGTCCCGCAGCTTTCAAGATATCGACTTTGTTCCAACTCCAGTTAGCCAGCTTGCTAAGGTTTGCTAGCATGTGTTTCTATGCCATCATCTTCTGCTCCGGCCTCATTTTACAAACTATTCCGTTCATATTATATATCATATACATATACATATTAATGTCAGACTGAATCTAGAGGTAAACCCAAGTTCAGCACCAAGATGACCAACATGACGCTGCAAATTCACCAGTCTATACAGTCCCGCCGCTCGTTAAATATGTATCCATAAGGCCGTGCTGTGTTTAGAACGTTAGGTAACACAAGCTGTCGTGTGTTTCTCAGGCTGGCTGCCTCCCCGAGTCTTCACTCTGAAGCAAGAAACAGCTTTTGTTCAGATCCGCTGTTCTCCACGATTATTTATAGCCCCTGCAGCTGCTGGAGAACCGAGCCGCCGCTCTGTGATTAAGGAGAGGTTTGCTCAGACAGCATCATCCGCTTCCACGGAAACAGAACCAGAACACTAGTCGGAGGAGTAGCGATGATGAAGCTCTTCTGTGTAAGCATCGCTTAATAACTCCCGTGAATATAAAACTATCAAAGACACTGAGTTCCTTTAGGCCCCGCCTTCTGATGTGCCCTACGTGCTCTGATTGGTCAGCTCACCTGTTACAGGACCCGCCCCCACACAGCTGTGGCCATTCTCGCAATGGTGTAGGAGATACCGTGTCGTCACGTTAGCTTAGCCTAGCAGGAAAGCGGAATCCGGTAGCATTAGCTTAGCTAGGAGGCTACAGCTCCAAACACCACAAGCAGGTTCTGCTTTTGGGCCCCTGAGCTGCTCGGGCTCCCTTCCTCTGAGTTAAGGTGTTATCATCTAATCCTCCACCACTAGCAGCATGCTAGCTAAGCTAATCAGCGCAGTGTACTCACAGTAGGCAATCCGTACCATGCCTGAGCACGTTTGATCCCAGAAGTCCAGTTCATATGACCAGTGCGATAGCTGAACCACACCCCGGCCCGCTGAAGAGGTGAGCACAGGGATGGTTAAGTTGGGCATGCAGGCATAGTGTTAATATGCCCCTTCAGAAACTGGCACTAGATTGAGGACCCCTGCACTCCTTTCCTTCACCGCTAATTCTGCTAACTAATGATGGTTTGTAATGGTTTTCCGGTTTGCCATAATTCCGACATGCATAGCTATGCTGATGGCCAACACACCGGACAGTTCTGTGGCCCTGGGTACCGCGCTGGGTGCTGGATAACCACGCTAAGCCCGCTTTAGGTGTTTCATCATGGAGGGTAAACATAAACGAGTGACTCTTCTCCATGGAAAATCATGTATGTGCTTCCAGAGTGCAGTAGACCACTGACAGGGAATCGTGGGTATCTTTATCCTGGCATTATGTAACCAGCACACACCAGAAGTTTGTACGGGGAAGGTGAATCTGCTGTCCTGCCGTTTCCCACGTCACCAGGAGAAGGAGAGGAACCGAGCCCTAAAAATATCCCTCTGCATCTTACAGTGTGTGCATCTGAGCAACCCTCTCACCCTCACACGCCTCACACTCCCCTCGCTCCCTTACATAACATCCCACAGCAGTTACTATGGTGAAGGAGACAGTGCAGTCCGCCTCCCTGAACCACGGCAAAGAGCAATGCAGCCTCAGCGGTGTACTGCACACTGACACTCCACAGTGTGTACCCTGCAGGCTAGCACACACAGTATTAGCATAGCCTTACGGACAGGAAGTGATGAACACCATGACTACCATAGTCAGATCCATAGTAACACACCATATCTAGTACCACCACACCACCATTTAGGACGACAGTGTCCATCATGACCATACTCAAAAATCAACTGGTTCAACAAAGTCGAGTCACATTATTATGACCACCAGCTTATGTCATACTAACGATCGAGGTGGTCCCACAGATGCTCAACTGGGAAATTAGGGGTTCAGGGTAGCACTTGGAAGTCTTGGTCATGCTCTTCCAACCAATGTCGGACATTCTCGCCGTGTGACATGCCGCATTGTCTTCCTGGCAGATCCCATCCACTCCAGGGAAGACAATCAGGATGTATGGGTGTACGTGATCTGCATGGATGGATCGGTTGAGAGTGGCTCCCACATGGATGAGTGGGCCCAGAGTACGAAAGCGGGACGTTCTTCATGAGTTGCACGCTGCTGCCGTCGACAGTAGGAATAATGGTGGTCATAATAATGTGACTCGTCTGTGTAAGTGTGCACTGTGGATTTTTGAGTATGCTTATCTTTCACACTTGTACCATATACTACATCCTCAAAAACTAGCTAGCATTAAGTGTGCTGTTGGGACCCGCCCCTAGTTTGAGCCTCAGAAGCTCCACCCACACAGAGCATGTGATATGTTTGGCACATGAGCCTATAATGTCTATAAGAAAAAACAAGAACACTATTCATGTGTGCACATCCAGTATAAGCATGGATGTACTTATGTTAGCAACCACCTGGGATAGCATAGCACATGCCTAGCAACGCCTTAACAACTGTCTCGGGTACCATAGCAACAACCAAGCTAACACATGGAATACAACCTGCAACAACCACCTGGAAAACCACAGCAACTGCCAAGCAACACCCTGGTAACCATCAGAAATACCATATTAGCCACTTACCAAGACCTTAGCAACAACTTGGCATACCTAGCAGCAACCTTTAAACACTTTACCAATTCCTTTGGATACTATAGCAGTCACCTGGCAACACCATGGCAACCACATGAAACACCACAGCGATAACCGGCCTAGTAATGCTATAGCAACCACCTGGAATACTATAC
>JAMWET010001023.1:7500-27500 GCA_024036415.1 Prochilodus magdalenae | reverse complement strand
CTGCGGACCAGGGAGACCAAACAGGAGCGTTTCACCTCTCTGTAAGATCCAGCTCAGCACCGCACACACTGAGTGACAGGGCTATGTACCAGCTGAGCCCGATCCGGTTCTGTATACGGTTCATATGAACTCATATCCCATACGGGGGATCTATAGAGATCAGCTATTACAGTCCACAGTGCAGACATGGGCCACTGGCCACTTTATTAGAAACACCCACCTTATGTTTTGCACTCACTGGCCACTTTATTAGAAACACCTGCCTTGTACTTCCACTAACTGGCCACTTTATTGGAAACACCCACCTTGTGCTTCCACTAACTGGCCACTTTATTAGAAACACCCACCTTGTGCTTCCACTAACTGGCCACTTTATTAGAAACACCCACCTTGTGCTCTTCTCCACTTCAATTAATAGTAACTGTGTGGTGGGAACTTTCTAAAAGTTCCAGGGCAGCTCCCAGCCCTGTGTAGCTCTCTGTTCGAGTGTTCAGGTCTTTAGCTTCTGTGACTGAAATGAAAAGTGATATAAATATTGGGATTAATTTTAATTTAGTATTTGTTAATATTATAATTATCTCAGGACTCCCGGCTCGTCCTGACTGACTTATCTCAGGGGAACAAGATCAGGCCACACCCAGTGCGAGTGCCGCCACCGTGGTTACACTGTTCTGATTGGCTGAGGGAGTGCATGCATCACCTCTGGCAGGCCTCGCTCTCTGCAGTGCCCGCACACACTCAGTGCAAAACACCGGCAAGCTGCTCACGGAGATAAGGCTCGCCCGCACACGCGCCGTCTCAGTGTCCCACTAACGCAGACTCTCACCGAGCTCCTGTTTTGCAACACAAGTTACCCAAACACACGTGCCGTGACATCACAACCACGACTGACTGGCAGTCTGGTCCAGGAAACGCGGATACCGTCACTGTGTAACCATAGCAACAAATCTACCTCCGGCGTTCTGTCAATCCGGCCTCAACATCCTAAATACCAATCCCACCCAGGACCTCCCCACCGCAGCCCCCCTCCGTCTCTCATTCCTCTCCATTCATTCCTCCCCAGGTCTCCCCCTGAAAGGGTATCACTCCCATTTTAATTAAATCTTCTATAGGAGCCGCTGAGTAATCTCCTCCATCTCCCCGCAGGGGTCAAAAGGTTAAGAAGGAGCACACAGAAGGCTCAAACATACAGCCCCTGTTCTCCTTCGACCTGCAGCCACGGGGGCCGAACTCAGTCACACCGGCTTACTCTCTCACGTCTCACTCTGACCTGGAACACACGACACATCTACAGAGAAGATATTTAACCAGCTGGCCACTTTATTAGAAACACCCACCTCAGACTTCCACACACTGGCCACTTTATTAGAAACACCCACCTTAGACTTCCACACACTGGCCACTTTATTAGAAACACCCACCTCAGACTTCCACTCACTGGCCACTTTATTAGAAACACCCACCTTAGACTTCCACACACTGGCCACTTTATTAGAAACACCCACCTTGTGCTTCCACACACTGGCCACTTTATTAGAAACACCCACCTCAGACTTCCACACACTGGCCACTTTATTAGAAACACCCAACTTAGACTTTCGTACACTGGCCACTTTATTAGAAACACCCACCTCAGACTTCCACACACTGGCCACTTTATTAGAAACACCCATCTCAGACTTCCACACACTGGCCACTTTATTAGAAACACCCACCTCAGACTTCCACTCACTGGCCACTTTATTAGAAACACCCACCTCAGACTTCCACACACTGGCCACTTTATTAGAAACACCCGCCTTAGACTTACACTCACTGGCCACTTTATTAGAAACACCAGCCTTAGACTTTCACACACTGGCCACTTTATTAGAAACACCCACCTCAGACTTCCACACACTGGCCACTTTATTAGAAACACCCACCTTAGACTTCCACACACTGGCCACTTTATTAGAAAGAATCTGAACCTGAACGACACAAATTGGTGAAGCTGCGGTTAACGAGATGCCAAAAGACAATGAGAGCCCGCCCATGTGTCAATGTCATGGTAACACGGCGCTCCTTGGTGGTCCTGAGTGTAATAGTAGACGAGGGTCTCCAGGACATCCTTAGTTACGCTTTATGTCCTGTACTCAACACTCTGACCTGGAGAACAAAGAGACGCTGGTTTATGACTGAAGCCTTACAGTGATAGTCTGGCAGGACCCCAAATGTACCGCCCCCCCCCACTCCCCACCCCATTAGGTTAAAAGCCCAGACATGATCGGTGTCTGAAGACTGCTTGTTTAGCCTATCCGCTGTGAGACTCTTGGAAGCTTATCAGATAGCATCATGCTAACAGCATGCCAAACCCTGCACTGCTTCTTACCCGGAAAGCCCAAGGTAGGGCAACAACATGGGCGGCACTCCGGGTGGCAGGTTCACAGCTACTAACAGCCCACCGATACATACCTGAGACACAGTACTGAGCACAGTGCTAGCGTTATGGTAAACCCTGAGACGTATCTTCCCAACTCCTGACTGGTACACCCCATCACACAGCTGCCTGGTGCCACTTTGAGGCCCACATCCTACACCGTTCTGGTTCTCCTTGAGGACCACTAGGTTCCATGCACTCACAGTCCCAACTTTTCCATGATCAGTTTACCGCTAGGAGTTCAACAGGCTGCTCTTGTTACTGTCCCTTTAAGGATAATATATGCACATGTGCTCTGATCTGATTGGCTACACTTCAGAAGCGAATGTGTGGAGCTAGCCTGTTCAGGGCTCACCTGTAAAAGAAGTTGGTATTTGTGACATCACAACTTAATCTTAAGCTTAATTTCCATTTATGGACCGCATGGTATGAGCACGGTATGTTATAGAGCTAGTGAGGCGAATTGGGTTCTCCATTATATGGGCACTTTGGGTGATGTCCAGTAGATCCTGGCACTGTACCACACACTACTCCGATTCTGGCTTACCTACATGGGTGTAGGTTGGCTTGTAGACCAGAAGTTGGAGTCCATCACGCCTGGTGTTTACAGCTGGGGGCCAGTCCTAGTGTGAATGCTGTGGACCGTCAATGTAGTTGGGCCATATTTGGGCCACATCCATTAGTTCTACCCACTTTACGGTGGGTGGGCCAGATTTGGGGCCAGGCCCTTGGGTCTCAAATAGCTCCCTGCTCCCTACGTAGTGCACTATTGAGTCAAACACTGACCTACCACCTGATTTTGGACCCACTACTGCTACTAGATCTGCTAGCTCACATAGTGCAGGGAACAGGCGCCATCTGAAGACACCTAAGCATGTGGGCCACAAGTGGGCCAGACATTCTGCTAACTGGGTGTTATCTGTGATGGACACAAGCACAAGCAAAACAAGACTCTGTGTGTCCACACACTGACCCACACTTCCTAAGAGGCTTACTGTATGAAAAGGAAGCAAAGGATTTCAGAGCCTTCCTCGCTGACACCTCCGCTAATGAGCAACAACGTGCTGCCTGATGAATCATACCCAGGACAGATGGCTGATACTTGGTGGCCAGATGGCCGGCTACACGTGTTTGATTCACCCAGAGTCTTCCTGTCGATTAAACGCATACATAACCTAATTTGCTACCTAGAGCAAGCATACATCGGCCCAGTGGCTTGATAAGGTCGGCACCCCGCTGACTGTTTGCCACCGACGGCCCACCCAGACCACTGTCCTGCCTACTAGTTTTCCCCAAACGGATATGCAGGAAGACACTTCGGCCTCCTGAGTCAGAAAACAAGCTATCAAAACTAATACTCTGCTTAGACACCTGTGGACATCTCGGAAAATGATGAGCCAGATGCCAGTAGACCACCAGCCTTGCCGTTAGCAGGCCAACAGTGGTCTGCTCTCTAACCCCTTGCTAGCAGAGTAGCTTAGCTGGATCATTCTCCTTTATCTACAGCAGTCATTCAGAACACCCTCCTCACATTCACTAGACTTTCTAGGGAGGCTGCTAGTCCGCTAGCGCTTATGTATTTACTCTACCATGAGTTAGCCAGCATGCTAGTGTCCAGCTAGCTAGCAGATCTCCAGCTAAAATAAGCAGTTCCAAATATTCCAGCAGCATTTTAGTAATGCAGGGTGAATCACAGTTCGATGTTTTGAGGAACCTTTGGGTTACCAAGATTAGCCTCCATTTAGCTTTTCCCTAGCAGTGTTTTGTCTGGGGCATTAGCATCACATCCTGACATTATATTTTGTATTGAATGGTGCTTTTGCTTTCTGGGTATCATTTTCATTTTGGTCTTCCATGATTTTGTTTCAGGGTTTACCTCCCAATAAAACTAGCAGCCAAAAAAAGCCCATAGTCAAGGCATACAGAGATGTGACGTAGGTCACTACATGTGCGGAGTTGAGGTCTTTTATCCGGTGGTCAGAAAAACCCGGCTCTAAACAAGCTAAATACTGAATTCCTGAGTTCCTATTAGGAAGCTTCACCTGGAATGCCCCCACAACTCAATGAGCCTAACCAGACCTGACCTCAAAATCCAAGATGGCTGCACTGCCCATCATAGCTGCTGTTTTATGATGTGTATTAGCATGTATGTCAGCTAGCTGTCCACCTTCTATCTGTGGACGTGTAGTTACACTGTTTGGATCAGTGAAATACTATGTAATGCATACTTACCAACTGGTTTTGCTAATGGCTAACGGCTAACCTGGCTAATGAGCAAACCGACTGCCTCCTAAAGGCAATAGAGGTTTTCATGTAGGCGTCCATGTTGCTTTTCCAGTTGTTGCTCATTGTGCGAAAGACAGGAAACACCATGGACAAGCCACCAGTCTATCATAGCACCTCCCAGAAGGTGGAGGCCAAGGTGAGGCCAATTCGCCTTGGGAATCGAACCCTGGCAGGCCATTTTTGCTGTGAGGCAACAGTGATACCCACCTATCCTTTTAAATGACTTGCTAGCCCGTACTTTTCTTTCATGGGTGCTGTCACTTAGCTAGCTGCTACTACCACCTATATGTTTTAATAGACAATGGCTAAGTTAGCAATCTAGCATCTCGCTAATTCGCAAAATAAGCTCAACCAGCTGAAGCCAGCAGATTGACCAGAATTCAAATTTCCAGGATGAAAAAACTCGGGATGCAGGATAGCTAATTTGCGTAGACATGTAGTTACATGCATTAGCGTCTCGGTTAGGATGCAACACGGTCACGATGCATCGTATGGAACTTATAATATAGATTCTCCATTCGTTTGGGCAGACCCAGATCAGCCGCACTAACCCAGATGGATCCGGTGCTATTGGTTTCTGGTTGCTATGTAACCACAAACGCATAAAGAGCTGTTTTAGGACACGAGGCAAGCATGCAATCATGACATAACCGCGGCGTGACTGCTGGAGAGAGCTCACAGCCATGGAATCACAGACCCACCTAAAGGAGTGCGCACAGTGGAGCGTGTCGTTAGAGAGTTGAACTCTGCGGTGATCACTTTACAGAGCCTGCGGTTACTCCGATATTAATCCCCGAAGGGCACCAGCTCTGGGGCATGACTGTACATGCTCACACACTAAAAATAAACCTGGTATAAAGGGAGCGCACGGTAATTATACGTGCCCTATACATACCATCTGAAAGGACCTACAGCATCACCACAGCATGGCTAACAAGGCCCTGCCCAGCAGGCTAGTCCACCCCCCTTCAGTGGGCAGCTGGAGGCTATGCTGGCCTTTAGTGGGTCAGTAATGCTAGACCACCCTTCAGTAGGGCTGGTGAAGTAGGCTAGTTCACCCATCAGTGGGCAATTATGTGCCACCGTTCAGTGTGAGGATGTGGGCTAAGTCACCCTTTAGCGAGGACATGTGCTAGCCTTCTCAGCAGTGGGTAATTGTAGGGTAGTGGGGCAGTTGAAGGCTAATACACTCTTCAGTGGGCAGCTAGTAGTTAGTTCATCACTCTGGTGGGGTTTGGCAGCTGTGGGCTAGTCCACTCTTCATTTGGGTGGATGTAATAAGCTGGTGTACCCATCAGTGAAAATTTAGCCTACCCGGGGGCAGTTCTAGCTAGTCATGCTTTTGATAGGACCGTTATAATCAAGTCCGGTCTGTACTGAGGAACGTACAGGTAACATACCTGTCTGCAGCGGTGGTACCACAGCAATAGGGTAGTGCAGTCGGTGGGGCAGTTATTGGCCAGCCCGCCATTCAGTGTGGTAGGTATAGGCTAGCCTGCCATTCAGAGGGGCAGTAATACGTGAGCCTACCATTCAGTATGGCAGTCATAGACCAGTTATTCTATTACCCTGGGCAGTTATAGGCATATCCAGTGGGGCAGTTATTGGCTACTCATCCTATTAATGGGACAGTTCAATGCTAGTCTACAATTCATTGAGGTCCTTTTCCACCCTTCAATGGGGCAGTTATAGGCTAGGCCATCTTTGGGGCTGCTCTCTCTGTAATGGGGCAGTTATGGCTAGCACACCCTTTGGTAGGGCATGTACAGGATATCCCTCCATAATAGTGTAGTTACAGGTTTGCCCACCCTTGTGTGGGGCAGTTATAGGTTGTTTGGGGTTAGCTAGGTTAACTAGCTATAAGCTACAAGTGGGGCATTTACGTAGCCCTGCATAGTAGTATGTGTTTACAGGTTAGCCCACCCGTTAGAGGGCCACTTATAGGCTAACACACCCTCTGGTGGGGCATTTAGAAGGTAGTCTTGCATAATGGTGCAGTTATAAGCTAGTCCACACTTGAGTGGGGCAGTTGTAGGCTTGCCCATCGTTCAGTGGGGCAGTTATGGGATAGCACACCCTTTAGTGAGGCATTTAAAAGGTAGCCTTGCATAATGGTGCAGTTATATGCTAATCTACCCTCAGTGGGGGCAGTTATAAGCTAGTCCACACTTCAGTGGAGCAGATATAATCTAGCACACCCTAAACTGGGGTATTTAAGAGGTAGCCTTACATAAGGTGTAGTTATATGCTAATCTACCCCTTAGTGGGGTGGTTATAAGATACACTAGTCCAATTTAAAGGAGGCAGTTAAAAGCTAGCGTACCCTTTGATGGGGCATCTACTAGGTAGCCCTCCAACCAGAGTGGCAGCTTTAGGTTAGCCCACCTTCACACAGGTGGTTACAATACACTATTCCACACATGACAATGGGCAGCCCAGCATGCAATGGGGCAGCACACCTTCAATGGCAGCTCTGGGTTAGTCTGCCACTGAATGGGGCAGTTCTAGGCTAGTCCATGCTTAGGTGGGACAGTTGTGGACTCCATTTAGTGTGACCCCAATAGGCTGGTCCACTTTATGGTGGGGCAGTTATTAGCTATGCCACCTTATGGTGAGGTAGCCCACCCTACAGTCGGGTACTACAGACTAGTCCCTGTTTCCATGACAGTTCTTTAGGCTAGTGAAGCCCACCAGTAGGCAGTTATAGTTGCCCATCTGTGGAAGTTCTAGTGGTTTCTGCCCCCACCATGAAGCACCTGCTCCAGTCCACCCCACCTCCCCCACCCTTCGCGCATGCTGCTGCGTAAACCCAGCGCACCATCCCTCAGTGCTGTAATCTGCATCATATTAAATAATCCGCTGAGCTCTGAGTGTGTGTGCACGCGCAGGCGGCGCCGGTGGCACGAGCATCACGCTGCACGGTCCTGCGCCATCATCACCCTCTCGCTCTCGAGCGCGTGCTCGCCTGTCATCACCAGCTCAACGTGTTCCCACAGCTCGTGCACCGGGAAGCTCTTACCTTCAAGCACCGGGTCTCGCGCCGAAGCTCCACACACACCTGTCCAACGAATTCAGCCCGAACAGCGCCGCGCGCCGCTCCTCGGATCCTGTCGTAGCCCGTGCGTGTCCGAGAATGTGCGAGAGCGCGCGCGTGCGTGCGTGTGTGTGTGTGTTATCAGCGCTGAGGCGCGAGCCTCTGCGCTCTCTGATAGCGCCGCGCGCCAAAGGAGGGCGGAGATTGCAGGCACGACGGCTGCACGCCCCGCCCACGGCGCCGTGATTGGTTCGCCGTGTCCCGCCCCCTGCGATGGGATTGGCTGTCCAAAGCAGAGTGCATTTCTGAGAGGGAGTATGTGTGATCTGTTGATTAATCGCGATTAATCGCTTTATTTGGTGTAATACTGATTGATAACTGATTAATAAGGGGGATTAATGACGTTCTAATTTGTTGACATGCATGTATATATGACCATCTGTATATGAGCACAATGCCGAAATATGGAATTCAGATGTTTTCACGTCAGCCATTTCTAACAGGTGGTCAAGGTCATGCATCTCTGTGCAGCCTGCCTAGAGAAACACTGGCAGGAGACTGGGTCTGATACTGAGGTGCTCAGTGGCACCATCATTGGATGCCAACTTTGCCACAAGCCGGTCTGTGAAATCTCGGGTCTGCTAAAGCTGCCCTGGACAACCGTAAGTTCAGTTGTTGTCTAATGGAAGCTTCCACAAGCAACGACAGCTCAGCCAACGAAGCGGCTGACCACACCATGTGGCCGTGGAGTGTTAAAGCCTGAAGCATGGCCGAGCAGCTGCACACAAGCCTGACTGGGTGTACACACCGCTAGCGGCTAGCTGGTGACACTCGGTGGCGTGACCGCAGACGACATGATGACAGCGGTGTGAAGTTCAGTTCTGCTTGGCTTTATGCAAATGAGCAGTGACACAGGTCAGCACTAACTAATCAGAACCCCCCTGAACACCTCTGAACACTGTTGGGATGAGCTATAGTGGATTATGAGCCAGAACTCAATATATATGTATAAGTGGGTTTAAGGTGGCAGTACCTCCAGGGTCCTGCAGGTGGAGCTGCACCCGGATGACGGGGCTATAAACCCCTGTGGGGTGTGAGTGACGGGATCCATAGATTGGGAAGAGGTGCTACAGTGCAGGGAATGCCTCGTTCCATGTGTGGAAAATGGCTCCAGAGCAGATGTTAATGATTGGCTAAAAGGAGGGACTGCATGTGGGCGTGGCCAAAGACCATAGTGTGAAGGAAGTAGCTGAATCTGCAGGTGTATGGAAGCGTACGGTCATACGGGTCTACCAGCAGTGGATACAATCCCAGTCTACAGGGAATTCTCCTCGGAACTGTGCCAGGGAAGGCCTCCACCAAATCTGGACCAGCTGACCAGTTCTCTGATGTATATATATGTTGCGTATATGTAAATACTGAGATCACCAGAAAGAAGGGATGAGCATCATTCCTTTCTTTATTCTTAAGTGTGGAGACGGTGTGTGTGGTGGTCTCTAGCTCTGTTTCTCTCTCAGGGGGTCCAGGAGATGACCTGTATGGCGGTGGCTGAGGCTCTCTGGATGATGGGCTCTGGATGGTGTAGTCGTGCCTGAAGCTGAGGCAGGTGCTGGAGGAGCTGTGTTCGGGCCCGAGGAGCCTCCGCCAGGCAGGTGAGGGCCCGCAAGGCATTAACGCACACTGCCAGGTCCTCACTCTCCACGAGACGCAGCAGAGGGCTCAGGACCCCAGCCTCCAGAGCCTGGAACTTACCTACACCCACCCAGGACGGGGGTGCGGCAGAGAGAGCAGTCGTGATCAATCTATTCAGCTGTCTGTCGTAATAACGCTCAGCTCAACACAGCCAGCTACACACAGTACACAACCACTAACACGCAATGCACAATCAGTAGATCAAAATATCAATATAATAAACAGGTATATACTGCAGTTAACTCTACACTGCAGTGGTGGTGTAGTTGTGCAGTGGTTGTGTAGTTGTGCAGTGGTGGTGTAGTTGTGCAGTGGATGTGTAGTTGTGCAGTGGCCGTGTAGTTGTGCAGTGGTATTGTAGTTGTGCAGTGGCTGTGTAGTGGTTGTGTAGTTGTGCAGTGGCTGTGTAGTTGTGCAGTGGCTGTGTAGTTGTGCAGTGGTTGTGTAGTTGTGCAGTGGTGGTGTAGTTGTGCAGTGGTTGTGTAGTTGTGCAGTGGTTGTGTAGTTGTGCAGTGGTGGTGTAGTTGTGCAGTGGCTGTGTAGTTGTGCAGTGGTGGTGTAGTTGTGCAGTGGCTGTGTAGTTGTGCAGTGGTGGTGTAGTTGTGCAGTGGCTGTGTAGTTGTGCAGTGGTGGTGTAGTTGTGCAGTGGCTGGTAGTTGTGCAGTGGCTGGTAGTTGTGCAGTGGCTGTGTAGTTGTGCAGTGGCTGTAAAGCTGTGCAGTGGTTGTGTAGTTGTGCAGTGGTTGTGTAGTTGTGCAGTGGTGGTGTAGTTGTGCAGTGGCTGGTAGTTGTGCAGTGGCTGTGTAGTTGTGCAGTGGTGGTGTAGTTGTGCAGTGGCTGTGTAGTTGTGCAGTGGCTGTGTAGTTGTGCAGTGGTTGTGTAGTTGTGCAGTGGTTGTGTAGTTGTGCAGTGGCGGTGTAGTTGTGCAGTGGTGGTGTAGTTGTGCAGTGGCTGTGTAGTTGTGCAGTGGCTGTGTAGTTGTGCAGTGGTGGTGTAGTTGTGCAGTGGTTGTGTAGTTGTGCAGTGGCTGTGTAGTTGTGCAGTGGCTGTGTAGTTGTGCAGTGGTTGTGTAGTTGTGCAGTGGTTGTATAGCTGTGCAGTGGTTGTGTAGTTGTGCAGTGGTTGTGTAGTTGTGCAGTGGCTGTGTAGTTGTGCAGTGGCGGTGTAGTTGTGCAGTGGCTGTGTAGTTGTGCAGTGGTGGTGTAGTTGTGCAGTGGTGGTGTAGTTGTGCAGTGGTTGTGTAGTTGTGCAGTGGTGGTGTAGTTGTGCAGTGGTGGTGTAGTTGTGCAGTGGCTGTGTAGTTGTGCAGTGGTGGTGTAGGTGTGCAGTGGTGGTGTAGTTGTGCAGTGGCTGTGTAGTTGTGCAGTGGTTGTGTAGTTGTGCGGTGGTTGTGTAGTTGTGCAGTGGCTGTGTAGGTGTGCAGTGGCTGTGTAGTTGTGCAGTGGCTGTGTAGTTGTGCAGTGGTGGTGTAGTTGTGCAGTGGTGGTGTAGTTGTGCAGTGGTTGTGTAGTTGTGCGGTGGTTGTGTAGTTGTGCAGTGGCTGTGTAGGTGTGCAGTGGCTGTGTAGTTGTGCAGTGGTGGTGTAGTTGTGCAGTGGCTGTGTAGTTGTGCAGTGGTGGTGTAGGTGTGCAGTGGTGGTGTAGTTGTGCAGTGGTTGTGTAGTTGTGCAGTGGCTGTGTAGTTGTGCAGTGGTGGTGTAGTTGTGCAGTGGTTGTGTAGTTGTGCAGTGGCTGTGTAGGTGTGCAGTGGTGGTGTAGTTGTGCAGTGGTGGTGTAGTTGTGCAGTGGCTGTGTAGTTGTGCAGTGGCTGTGTAGGTGTGCAGTGGCTGTGTAGGTGTGCAGTGGTGGTGTAGTTGTGCAGTGGTTGTGTAGTTGTGCAGTGGCTGTGTGAGTTTGCGGTGTTCTGAAAGGGCCTACTGCACTCTGATAATGTAAATGGTCGAGTGACGGTGTGCAGTGTGGTATTGACTGTGATGTTAGGGGTGAGTGTGACCTCTGACCTCTGGTGATGACCGCAGTGTTCATTATGATTCCAGCGGCATTAGCACTGACCCCCGGGTCAGCGTCACTCAACAACCGCACTGCAACAGGCAAAACCTCCTCCTCACACACCTTCACCTTCCCCTCCAGAGGAACACTGAGAAAGAGAGAGAGAGACAGGTAGAGGGAGAGAGGCAGGTAGAGGGAAAGAGAGACAGGTAGAGGGAGAGAGAGACAGGTAGAGAGAGAGACAGGTAAAGGGAGAGAGAGACAGGTAGAGGGAGAGAGAGACAGGTAGAGGGAGAGAGGCAGGTAGAGGGAGAGAGAGACAGGTAGAGGGAGAGACGGGTAGAGGAAGGGAGAGTCAGGGCGGCAGGTTTCCTCTGGTAGAATGGAACTGCCGTGTGCGGCTTCAGTCCAGTGACCCTCACCTGATGGCCAGCATGGCGGAGGCGGCCGCTCTGCGGATGTCAGTGGACGGGTGTGCGAGTTGTTCCCGCAGCACACGGACTCCGTTGCTGATCAGAGCAGACAGAGCGTCCACCCGGACACAGCAGCTCAGAGTGGACAGAACCAGCTCACGAACGTCCTCCGGCTCCCCTGCAACCTTCATCACCAACCTGGGGACCAAACCCAGAGACACCATACAGACCACACCTACAGAGAGAGACAGAGAGAGGGAGACAGAGAGAGAGAGAGAGAGAGAGAGAGAGAGAGAGAGACAGAGAGACAGACAGAGAGAGAGAGACAGAGAGAGAGAGAGAGAGAGAGAGAGAGAGAGAGAGAGAGACAGAGAGAAAAATAGTGAAGGGGTTGCTTTAGAAAATGATTATAGTAAGGGTGATAGAAGGGGGGGGTTTGAAAGTGATAGTAAGAGTGATCGTAAGATGATAGCAAGAATGATGGTGATAAGAGTGATCATAGGAGTGATAGTAATAAGTGTGACAGTAAAAGTGATCATAAAAGTGATCATTAGAGTGATTGTGATAATAGTGATCATAGGAGTGATCGTATGAGTGATAGAGATAAGAGTGATAGTAAGAGCGCTCATTAGAGTGATAGTGATACGAGTGACCATAGGAGTGATCGTGATAAGAGTGATTGTGATAAGAGTGATCGTAGGAGTGATTGTAGGGGTGATGTGTAGGAGTGATCGTGATAAGAGTGATTGTGATAAGAATGATCGTAGGAGTGATTGTAGGGGTGATGTGTAGGAGTGATGTGTAGGAGTGATCGTAGGAGTGATGTGTAGGAGTGATCGTAGGAGTGATTGTAGGGGTGATGTGTAGGAGTGATCGTAGGAGTGATCATATGGGTGATGTGTAGGAGTGATGTGTAGGAGTGATGTGTAGGAGTGATGTGTAGGAGTGATGTGTAGGAGTGATCGTAGGAGTGATCGTAGGAGTGATGTGTAGGAGTAATGTGTAGGAGTGATCATAGGAGTGATAGTGATGAGTGATCATAGGAGTGATCGTGATCATAGGAGTGATCGTAGGAGTGATGTGTAGGGGTGATGTGTAGAAGTGATCGTAGGGGTGATCGTAGGAGTGATCATATGGGTGATGTGTAGGAATAATCGTAGGAGTGACGTGTAGGAGTGATCGTAGGAGTGATGTGTAGGAGTGATCGTAGGAGTGATCGTAGGAGTGATTGTAGGAGTGATCGTGATACGAGTGGTGTGTAGGAGTGATTGTAGGAGTGATGTGTAGGAGTGATCGTAGGAGTGACTGTAGGAGTGATCGTGATAAGAGTGATGGTATGAGTGATCGTGAGTCTGCCTCTGATATGCGGATGTACGGATCACTGTGATGGTACTGCAGGTTATTATGGGGTGGAGTTTAATAATCAGTCTGAAGCTGAATCTAGCAGGTCCTGCTCACTGACCTGCACGCCCTGCCTGCTAAGGAGGACACCTGGTCCTGGTGCTCGCAGTGTCAGGGGTGCTGCGCTCAGCGGGGCTGTCTAGGCCCTGTTATATCTGGGATGCGTTGTTGCTGATATGCGCTGTTTGGACAGCAGTACGAGGTGCACTGACCTTCATCAGCCTCGGTAACGCTGAGGTGCCCTGCTTCGAGGTTTTAGGGAGGTGCTGCAGACGCAGTGAGAGACCCCTTCCTTAATAACCATGGTTACTGAGAACCGTAGTTGTTGTTGTCGTGAACATGGTGTGTTAATGTTGTTCTGAGGCTGTTGTGCCTCAGAATCGTTCAGTGGGGCAGTGCCTCAGAGGTGGGATCGCACCCTAGTGGATCACAGGGGGAACAAAGGGAACCAAGCCCGGTGAGGACAGTGGTCGAGGAGGTTACCAGTCACCGTGACTCACGCTGGCATTTACGCAGCGGGCAGCAGAGAGAGGCGGGGCATGCACTGCTGCTTTTGCTGCCACCCCAGTAGCCCAAGAAGAGTGGCCCGGCTGGGGAGGAGAACACAGCGCTCAGTCTTTCTCTGCTCCTGTGCTCCTAAGGAAGAGCATGGGACCCCAGGGGTGAACTGGTGCTGCGTGTGGCCTAGAGGATGTGCCTGTGTTTGCTTGGCCAGTGAACCAACACCAGCTCCCTCTGCGTGCCTCAGGGACTCTGCTTAGACTCTGACCGGACATTGTGGAGTCACGGCTGTAGCGTTCAGATAGATAGATAAAATGATTGATTGATTGATTGATTGACAGACAGGTTGCCAGTGATCAGTTGGATGCAAACCTGCGGGTAATTCCGCCATCATCCGCAGTGTCCGGTGCACGTTCTTGCGGCAGGCGTCCACCGGCTCGTCCTATCAGCTACTTGGAGAGAGCCCCGACCCATGTCCAGACCCTCAAAGGAAAGGCCTCCCCTGCGGACACAAGCACACACCCCTCAGTGAAACCGACACCTATGACCTGTTTCACCATCATGAATGCTCAAAGGTGGGTGTTTTTCTAATAAAGTGGCCTCTTAGTGTCTAGCGCCCGGTAGGTGTTTTCTATAAAGGTGGCAGTTAGAGACAATTAGAAAAACAATGATTGGAGAATTCAGCCATCATGTGACGTACGACTGAAACGGCTCACCTGCCCCAACTGCTGTGAGCCGGCCAGAAGGTGAAGCACTTCTAGTAGTTTGGGCTGTCCTGACCGAGGCAAATACTATCGTCCTTCAGCAAGACCTGTCAGCCTCTCAGGCAGCCTAACACACAGTGAAAGGACAGATCCTGAAAGGCCTGTTGCGGGATTGAAGTTAGACCCCCCCGGTCCTAGACAATAGACCCCAAGTCCCGTTTGTGGTGCGGTTGACAGTCCATACAGTCGGCGAGTTTACCAAACACTCTATCCATCTGATTACATGGAGTAACACAGATTTCATTAACAGCCTGGTTAGGGGGCATGTTTTGGCCCGTTTGCCTGATTTGGGCCACAGCACCGACTACCAGTCCTGGACCTGCCCATATCCTAGTCCTGGAGCTCTATCACCCTGCACAGTTTTAGCTCCACCCTTCACCAAACACGCCTGATCAAGGTAATGAAGGCCCACATAGGAATCTGATATGGGGACGTAGGTGTGTTGGAATCTGAACTCTCCAGGGTGGGTGTGATCTCCACGACCTTAAGGACGGAGGACCCCTGCCCCATCACAGCTCCATTTGGGACCCCAGCCCTCCCTCGTATAAATGACCATAAACTGTATTTTTTAATCTTGCTTGGCTGTTTAATCCCTCGCTGAAGGCTTCCATACCGTGGCGAATGGCCTCGTAAGTGCCACGCTCGGGGTCACGAATGAGGTAGGTCTCGCAGAGGCCGAAAAACCAGCGCCCTCTGGCCGGAACCCTCCGCTCTTCGTTCCTGCAGTTCCGCCCGCCAGCCGCGGTTTTGAGGGCGCGCTGACCGAAAAACACGCCACCCGGCGCCCTGAGTGGGATCCACCAGCGGCGGCAGCCGCTCAGAACCCGCGTACCGGCCATCGGCGACACGATCTCAACGAACCGCCCTCACTGAAGTGTAGAAACGGTCCTGTATATTAATATTAGAGGATATAATTCTGAGCTCCGACGCACGGTATCCGACTTTTTCCGGTCTCCTTTACACGACAGTCCTGCCAGCGCTGACCTACTCGTGTTGTCGTGGGGTTGCTAGGTAACTACGCACTAAACCGTACCAGCGCGCTGGGGAACAACGGGGCAACATGCGTCATCCGCTAACGCAGTGTGCGTGGGGCGCGTCCCCAACCGAATGCTAGTAACCCCTACGCTATGGGACCCCAAGATCGACTGTTATTTTTTCGCCAGCAGCTTAGATGAACTTGGGAGTAGGTTCGGGACTGGGGCTGCCTTTGTGGCTGGAACACTGAGGCGGCTTTTATCCAAAGCTTCTCACTGACCCACCATTATGAACATCTCTGTGGTTTCTTACTGTTCCAGACTTCGTAGTCCTCGTTTCTGTTTCTCTGTATACTGTAGTTACCCCCTGTTCTTAAATGTCTGGTCAAGACCCCTCACAGGACCACCCACCAAGAGCCATGGTACCATGCTTACATTATGCAGTCCAACACCATGTACTCAGATTCACTCTGATTCTTGGGGATAGCATTTTAGCTATTAACATTAGTCATATGATATCAAGACAACGACGAAACGGCCCAGATGGAGATACAGTACAAATCAGATTTATTAGTGTGACATGTCGTTTTGTTTTTATACATGGTCTGAGTCACATTGTTATTGACCACTTCCGTCCTCTTTAAAGGCTCTGGCAGGCATCGCTAGACTCATGAAGGAAGTCATGTTTTCATCGGCAAACCCCAGGGTTGGATCGGGATCCTCCAGCAGGGGACTATGTGCACACATGTTCACATATACTAGTATTATATTGCGTCATTCAGATAGCATGACCAAAGACCTCCAAGTTACTTTTTTACGTTCTTATTGTCTCCCCCTGATTCCCCTTTCTAAGGACTTGGCACATCCCCTTGTGGTGACGTATCTGTGGGGACCACCTCGATTGTTGTGTTTAGGAGCTTGCATGGATCCTGCTCCTCCTACAGTACGTTAGTCGTCTGATATAACTCTGAGATGTTAGCTGGTTGGTGTTCATAATTAATTAGTGTATACTCATCTTTCCATCCAAAAAATAAAGAGAACCTTTTAAGCAATGCTGCCTTTTTTTAGAACCGCTGCCTTTCATACAGAATCGTTGCTGAAGAAACCGGGTGTACCAAAGATTAGAGTGAAGCCAATGGCCCAACTCCCTCGACACCAGTGGTTAACTACGCCCTTCCTATGCTATAAGCTAGCAGTTTCTTCTATGTTTAGACAGGGACTTTGAGTTCATTGTGAACAGTGTAAGTGTTTTCATGTATGGCCGTTTCAAGTGGTCAGATTTTACACTATTTTTAGGGCAGCATCCAACCATTTTTAAAGGGGGAAAGGTCTGGTTCAGAATTAGTAAGCTTTCTTTACTTCTCTTACTGTAATCACTAGTCTCCTGATCTCTGTAAGGTTCCTCTAAGCCCAGGACTCCCACATCTGGACCTGTCAATTCCGGTTTCCACAGTTCCTGGATTTTTGTTTTTTGCGCTGGAAGTTGTTGATTATTATCTAAAAAGTTAATATACCTGACTTGCCATGTCTTGTCTCCACCATATGTCGAGAAACAGACAGTCCCCGGACTGGAAAATTTAAATGGTCCCAGATTTGTAGACTCCAGTTATTCTCATTTAAATTTTACAATTCTTACTATCGCATTACGTTTGACTTAGTAAATCTCATAGTTAATACTTACTTTTTTTAATCTCATACGTTTTGACTTACTATCTCATAGTTTTATGACTTTACTTAGCTCATAATGTGTTTGGACTTTTTTTGTATCTTTCATAATAATGACTTTCTTATTCTCATAGTTATGACTTTACTCATATGGGCCTTTTTTTCTTTACACGTGGCCAAATGAATGGCCCTCATCATAATCTATTTTTAATTCATAGCAAAAGTTTAAAAAAACAATCCCTTTTTAATGATGAAAAAGTCACACTTCACAGTCCACTTTGATCTGGGATCCTTTTGATCTGGCGCTATCCGCATGATTCCACGCAGCATTCAGCGCTAACAGAGTTCCGGAAGCCGCAGGGACTCTTCAGGTTCTGTAGCAGTACAGTTTTAATGTGAAGGGTCCCCAATAGAGCTGCCTGAGGGAACCTGCTGTTGGGAATGATCCCTCTTTTCTGCCCTCCTTAACAGGTGATTGATGGCCTCCACCCAGGGTCATGTTGTGCTTCAGCATCAGGTAGGCCAGCACATATAGTGGGTTTTTCCGAGCTGTCTCAACGCCCACGGTGACAGTTGCACCAGGATTTTAAACTGCAGATGAGAGAAAGAGCATTCAGTCACATGTTTCCCCAAATGAAACCATGAGGCTACATGCTCTTAACAATGTGATGGAAACCATATGGGCCAAGCGATTAGCATCGTGGCTAACCAGCCGGGATACGGTCAGGGCCAATGTCAACAGCTGCAGGTGTTCCTCAGCTCAGAGGAAAGTCCGAGTAAGTTTAAAAGTTTTGGTGCTGAAGGAGCCAAACTCCACAAGGGACAGTGCGATGCGTGACAAGACATTCCCAACATTGCATGCCCCTAGTTCTGAGTGGAACCGGAAGATACGGACCAGCCGGGTCTTCCAAATTCGCTTCCGACTTGAGGCGCAACGCCTTAGGTAGGCCTTGACCAAAACACTTGCACGCTGGTAGAAGTCTGGAAGGTGTGATAAGGTTACGCTCCCTCTCCATCCAAGACGATGGCATGTTTACGTGACAGCCCTGAGACATAATGGTGTTCAGGATCTGATGCACCGTAGTTCAGCAGTTCTCAGTTGTTATAACCTTGCCACGCTCCACAGGTCAGTAGAGACATTCTTACTGACAAAGCCCGTTCCCTCGAGCATATGGGGTCGCACTTGAAGCCTTCAGAGATACTAGACTCCTGAAATCATCCATCCTGCCAAGTTGTTCTCTTTTTCGGAGGTTTTTGGTTTCTCTTATCTCGTGTTGTTGGCCATCATACAACAAATGGCGACCCCTAGAAACCCATTACTCGTCCCGCGTGTATATCCAAATCAAGAACGCGTGTCTCGTGTGGTACAGGTAGGTTCTGCCCACTGGTTGGGACGCTCACGGAGGCCTGAACGGAAGGCCTTACATATTAACTACACAACGTCATTAGGTAGAAGTCCAGGCTGATTTCAGTTTGATGTGCAATAGGGACCAAAAATAAGGAATCTTCAAACCACCTTCCTTCTGGAGGTTCTCTAAATACGCCAAGACTGACTTGTGGAAAATTGACAGATGTGCCAGTCTAGTTAGGGATGGTTCTCGGTTAGTTGTTAGTGATGTTACTCGTCACATACACAGCTCACATAGATGTACGTATTATTAGCTTGCAAGATGTCATAGATGTTAACAGAGTCTAATGGCCATGGTGAACCTGCTCTTTAGCTTAGTGCTAAACACAACTACTGGAAGTTGACATAAGGGTGCCTAGTACAAATTAGCATACTGTAGAAGGTGGGAACTTCAGGACCCAGTTCTAACAGTCCCCACGGTTCACTACTGGTGCTAACTACATCCCTCCTGCGTGATGCTAACTGTGATATAATCTTTTCGCTGCTTGTTAGCCACATTATACCGTGAAGCTCCGTAAAGACTAAGAACTGGACATTTGGAATTAGGGAAGTACAAACTTGTGTTGTGTTTTGACACTGGATTTCTCACTCCGCCTCTGAAGCACTATGAAATGAACTCTGCCCGGTGTCGAAGGTGACGCTCATGTCGTAGGCGGTGGTCGTGGCATCTAATGCCCAGATATGTGATGCATGGCCCATTCCGTCGTAGAACTCGGCGCCTCTCCTGGTGCTGTGGGCGGCAGTTCAGGACTTGGGTAAGTTTTTGGTCTGCTCAGCTCCGAGCGGTCCTCATCGAAATCCCTGTGAGGAGAAATATGCAAAACGCAGTCACTTACTGACGTGCCAGATGACCTCGTTCTCGGTGACCTGTTTTTCTGACCGTCCCCAGAAATGTCCCACTTTTGTTGTGTCACCCATCCCTGGGTTGTCCCATGGACAAAGGTCGCTGTGGATAATACCTGTCCCGAAAGGTATCCATTTTTGGAGACTTTGTTTTGAATGAGAGCAACATTTGGTTTCCCGTGACCTTGTGAAAAGTCGAATTAGGATTAACTGGGGGCTCAGATGCGTCCAAATAGTGAGTGCAAGAAGGTCGGTGTATTTGGTAGGTGTGTGTTGAATACCATACTGTATGTCCCTTATGACAACCAGATGGGCAGGGATGTCATAGGAGAAGGGCCCTGCTGCGAGAGATCCGATATGCTCTCCTTTTTACACTGGCAACAGAGGAGCCAAAACCTCCACGGAGGGGGGGGCGTGTGCGTGGATTGGACGACCGTGCTTTGTCAGGACATGCGACAAACGGGTGATTAAGGACGTCTGGGTATAATACTACAGATACGAGTGTTGCGCTGAGTCCTGTTCTTGTTTCTTTTGTAGCTCTCTTTCCTTTTCTCAGTCCTCTCCATACCTAGAGGTCTATGTCAGGATCTGGGATGCCACGTGAATTCAGGGT
>JAMWET010001022.1:7500-32536 GCA_024036415.1 Prochilodus magdalenae | reverse complement strand
AGCGTCTAAACAGATCAACAGAGGGCCTACACGGACCACTGAAGGGCTGGATAAGACCCACACCCACTGCAACTGACTACAGTCAGGGGGAGGGATCAGGACTAACGAGGAAGAGATTAGGACCAGTCACAGTCAGGGGGAGGGATCAGGACTAACGAGGAGGAGATTAGGACCAGTCACAGTCAGTCAGGGGGAGGGGATCAGGGGGGACTAACGAGGAGGAGATAGATTAGGACCAGTCACAGTCAGGGGGAGGGATCAGGACTAAACTACGAGGAGGAGATTAGGACCCAGTCACAGTCAGGGGGAGGGGATCAGGACTAACGAGGATCAGAGAGAGATTAGGGACCAGTCACGGTCAGGGGGAGGGCTCAGGACTAACGCGGCGGAGATTAGGGACCAGTCACAGGTCAGGGGGGAGGGATCAGGACTAACGAGGAGGAGATTAGGACCAGTCACAGTCAGGGGGAGGGATCAGGACTAAAAATAACGAGGAGGGAGATTAGGACCAGTCACAGTCAGGGGGAGGGATCAGGACTAACGAGGAGGAGATTAGGACCAGTCAAAGTCACCAGTCAGGGGGGAGGGATCAGGACCAACTCACAGGTCAGGGGAGGGGGATAGGGGGGGACTAACGTCACAGGAAGGAGATCAGGACTAACGAGGAGGAGATTAGGACCAGTCACAGTCAGGGGGAGGGATCAGGACTAACGAGGAGGAGATTAGGACCAGTCACAGTCAGGGGGAGGGATCAGGACTAACGAGGAGGAGATTAGGACCAGTCACAGTCAGGGGGAGGGATCAGGACTAAGACTGCTGAGAGACTGGCAGGCTCTTTGTAATTCCCGGTTCCATGTGGGAACGCCTCACTGCGGGAATGCTGTCCGGATGCAGACCTGTAAGCCATGCCCCCATGCTGATGTGTGGTGGGTGGAGCTGTATCCGTCACTCCCGTTTAAGGTGGAACTGCATCACGAGAGCTCCGTGTCTTTCCCCAGGACCACCTTGTATCCTGCGCTCTCTTCCCCGGAATCGGAAAAGAATTCCTATTGTTTTAAAAGGTCATATGGCTTCCAAACAAGAAGGACCCCCACCCCCACAGCTACAGCCCCCCGCACACCATGGACACATTTACCTCTAACTGAATCTTAACAACTAATATGTTTCTATGGCAACACAGTGAGAAACATTTTTCCTGCCTTTTCAATTTTCCCGTTATTAGTAATTCTCTATTTTAGATCTCATTTTAGATACCGCTGATTTATTCCCTCCCTCCCTCCACCTCTCTCTCTCTCTCTCTCTCTCTGTGGGCTCTCTCCGTGATGAAGCCATCCTGAACCGGACCGGGGTCTTTTACAATGAGGCCGGAATATCAGACATTATTTCCTGCCTGAGCGCGGATAGATACGGACCTCTCCTCCAGAACATCCGCAAAACCAATTACGAGCCGCAGACGCTGGTCCTGACTCATCTAATCTAATCTAATCCTGAGCTTCCAGAGGAGTTCATAAACCCGTATTCCCGTAACCGCATTTCCATAACAGTACCGCGTATAACCGGATTATATTCCCAGCAGTTCTGGAGCTTTTCATTCTCCATCAGATGTTCACAGCCGGCGTTTGAAAAGAGTGAAATATTTCAAATCTTAGCAGCAATCGGAATTAGGGTAATGAAACTTCCCGCCGGTTATCGGCACATGTGCGCTTGGGAGAAATGGAACAACGTAACAGACTCCCGTGATGTGCGGCAACAAATATCCAAACCTAGAGAGTAACTTACCGTCATTTGAAAAGGGTTTGAAGCACAAGATTTCCAAATAAGGATGCAAATTCCAAATATGATCCCAAATTCCCAGAAATTCCATGAAAATTTCCCAAAATTCTGTGAAAATGTTCCCAATTTCAAAAGAAGCACACAAATCCAAAAGTAAAAAATCCCAAGAAATTTTTAAGTATGTTCCAGATCTCCCAAAATGATTCCAAATTCCATGAACATTCCATGAAATACAAAAAAAGGATCCTTAAATCGCAAATCCAAAAAACTGATGATTCTAAAATTCCAAGAAAATTTGTGTATCCTGTGTGGTTCCAAAAAAGATTCCGAAATTACAAAAAACAAATACAATAAAAAAGTGTATTAAAAAACGAAAGGAAAATGGAAATTCCAAAGGAATGATAAAAAATTCCAATCAACCAAAATGAGTCTGAAAAAACTCTGTCAATATTTAAGAAAGAGGTAGTGAGAGCTCATCGGCGACTCGGAGTAACTCAGGAAGTGAGGAACAGCTACACATACCGCTTCAGAGACTTCGGTTCGGAAGGAGACAGGAAGTGCTGGTCCAGTCTTCCGAAACGTGGCGGGTCACTGGGGTAAAGGCTGGACGATGCTCGTTTACAGGGTGATGCAGTCGGAGAACGCTCTTAGGGTCTCGGAGGGTCCGGAACACTGCAGCAGCTGGCGTTAACGGCCACCGGAGAGACGGCGCGCTCGGACGGGCGGGAGCGTTAATATTTGATGAGAGGTGAATAAGATATGAATCAGACAGCAATCAGGAGAGGAGCGTCTTGATGACTGATCAAATATTAAACACATTGATTTTCTATGGCTGTAATTGTCAGATATCGCTCTCCAGTGCAAACACTGATGCCCTTCCAGTGAACTTCACCAGCTTCGCACCTTCCTGCTTCACCCTCCACCCAACAGTCCCACCACGAAACACAGCCTTGCTGCCGAACACCCCCGCCATTAAACAGCCCCGCTAAACCACCTGACTGACCCAACACCACCACTACAGACCTCCAGCGAGCAGTGGTGTCCTCCATCAGTCCTCCTGTTAGTGCAGCACTATCGGCAGACGGCTGCACCACGCAGGACTACCTGCACACAGACCGTTACCACGACTGTCCTTAACACCACGTCACCGTCACCAAAGACTGCAGTGGTGTCGCACCAGACTGTCATGGAGGGACTCAGAATGGCAGCGGGTCATCTTCAGTGACGAGTCCCGCTTTAGTCTTGGTGGAGACGCCCAACGAATCCGTGTGTGGAGGCACCGTGGTCAGCACCAAGATGGACGGTGTGTTGTCACACGTCCAGAAGACTTGGTGTCCCTCCACCTCCACCCCTACCGCACCATCTGCAGGAACTGTGTGAGGATGTTCAAGCTGCATGGGATGGATTATCACAGGACACCATCAGGAACCTCTACAGCTCCATACCGAGACGTCTGGCGTGTTGGGTTAGCGAACACGGCGGCCCGACGCCATACTGAGAGACAGACTTCTGTATGTGTAGCTCAATAAATATTGATCATATCAGTCTAAATTTATCACCAGTTATTGATCTTGGTCACCTTTAACCTCCTAGGGGGTTAGGAGGGTTGGTCGGGGTGTGTTGGGAGGGGGATAGTAGTGGGGGATCCTGGGGGAGGTTCAGCTGTCGCTTCATTGGCTGATAGTTACGTGTCTGGTGTTAGTGTAAAGATAAACTGAACATGCTACAATAACAGAATGTTGTACTGACACACGTTCTCTCACTCGGCATGACTGCTCCACACTCCCACCCCCAAAAACCAAAGCTGAGGAAGAGGAGCGGGAAGAGAAACGGAGGTGTGAGGAGAGAGAGAAAAGAGGAGAAACTTAAACATAGTTGAGAATGAAGAGCAGTGGGAGTTTGGATAACAGCGAGGGATGATGAGGAGAACAGAAAAGGTAAATGAAGACACGTTTTTGGGGGGAATATGAATATGAATGTACTTCCTGCAGAGCCAGACTGCAGCAGCGTTGGTAAAAGACTCATGGAAATGAAAAATTATGGAGATTTCTCTTCAGCGCTCCACATTAGAACCGCCACGGAATAACAGTGTGACGCAAATGCCCACAGAGCCCTGAACGTACCTACAGAGCTATACACGCATCGCATACACCAGACCCAAACCACCGACTCCACCAGTCACCAAATCACCAACTCGACCACAGTCACCAAACCACCGACTCCACCGGAGTCACCAAACGACTGATTTAACGACAGTCACCAAACCTCTCAACTCCACCACAGTCACCAAACCTCTCAACTCCACCACAGTCACCAAACCACCGACTCGACCACAGTCACCAAACCACCAACTCGACCACAGTCACCAAACCACTAACTCAACCACAGTCACCAAACCACTAACTCAACCACAGTCACCAAATCACCAACTCGACCACAGTCACCAAACCACCGACTCCAGCAGAGTCACCAAACCACCAACTCGACCACAGTCACCAAACCACCAACTCGACCAGTCACCAAACCACCAACTCGACCACAGTCACCAAACCACCAACTCGACCACAGTCACCAAACCACCGACTCCACCAGAGTCACCAAACCACCAACTCGACCACAGTCACCAAACCACACAACAACCAAATTCACCCAACTCGACCACAGTCACCAAACCACCAACTCGACCACAGTCACCAAATCTCCAACTCGACCACAGTCACCAAACCACCGACTCGACCACAGTCACCAAACCACCGACTCGACCACAGTCACCAAACCACCGACTCGACCACAGTCACCAAACCACCAACTCAACCACAGTCACCAAACCACCAACTCGACCACAGTCACCAAACCACCAACTCGACCACAGTCACCAAACCACCAACTCGACCACAGTCACCAAACCACCGACTCCACCAGAGTCACCAAACCACCAACTCGACCACAGTCACCAAACCACCGACTCAACCACAGTCAGCAAACCACTGACTCGACCAGTCACCAAACCACCAGCTCGACCACAGTCACCAAACCACCAACTCGACCAGTCGCCAAACCACTGACTCAACCACAGTCACCAAACCACCGACTCAACCACAGTCATCAAACCTCTCAACTCGACCACAGTCACCAAACCACTGACTCAACCACAGTCACCAAACCACCAACTCGACCACAGTCACCAAACCACTGACTCAACCAGTCACCAAACCACCAACTCAACCACAGTCACCAAACCTCTCAACTCGACCACAGTCACCAAACCACCAACTCGACCACAGTCACCAAACCACTGACTCAACCACAGTCACCAAACCACCAACTCAACGACAGGCACCAAACCACCGACTCAACCACAGTCACCAAACCACTGACTCAACCACAGTCATCAAACCTCTCAACTCGACCATAGTCACCAAACCACCAACTCGACCACAGTCACCAAACCTCTCAACTCGACCACAGTCACCAAACCACTGACTCAACGACAGTCACCAAACCACCAACTCGACCACAGTCACCAAATCACCAACTCGACCACAGTCACCAAATCGCCAACTCGACCACAGTCACCAAACCTCTCAACTCAACCACAGTCACCAAACCACCAACTCAACCACAGTCACCAAACCACTGACTCAACGACAGTCACCAAACCACCAACTCAACCACAGTCACCAAACCACTGACTCAACCACAGTCACCAAACCTCTCAACTCAACCACAGTCACCAAACAACCAACTCGACCACAGTCACCAAACCACCAACTCGACCACAGTCACCAAACCACCGACTCAACCACAGTCACCAAACCTCTCAACTCAACCACAGTCACCAAACAACCAACTCGACCACAGTCACCAAACCACCAACTCGATCACAGCCACCAAACCACCAACTCAGCAGTTTAGCAGTTTAGCTCTACCTGTTCAGCCTACAGTAGTTCAGCTCCACCTGTTCAGTCTACAGCAGGTTAGCTCCACCCGTTCAGTCTTTGAATGATGACTGTTTAGGCCTTTTAGGCGAACGCGTGAAGCAGGAAGTGTAGGAGACGGACCCTCTGACACGATTTGTCTCACTGAAGGACGGTGGGTATGGAGTCTGGCCGGTAGAGACAGGTGGTGCGGACCAGCCCGTCCGTGGTGGTGTGTAGCATGTCGCTCTGCCGAAGCCCTGCACGGAGAGCTGTATGTGCAGTAAGTGGGTAATGAATAGCTCCCATTCAGCACTGAGTGGTTTAATGGCTGTTAATGGACTCGCAAACGTCCACATGTTTTTCATTGCGGCACATAATGCCAGCGGCACACGCGCCAGCGGCACGCTTTACAGCCTGGTTTAGCACTCGGCCGTGTGCCTTAAAGGGCCTGTACCGACAGAACCCGGATCTTCTGTGTGCCTTTAGAACCAGTGGTTCCTCAACTGTCCACGCATCGAGACCAACCTGCTACCCAGCCCGAACCACCACGAACCACAACCCCACAGCAGTTTAGCCCCTCCCACTCGTGAGGAAGGTATAAGGGGTGTTCCACATCCTGGACAACTCAAGTGTAGCGTCCTAGGTGAAGGCGGATTCCGAAGTCTCTGGGTTTGGTGAGAAGCAGTGGTGGTGAAGGGAACCAGACGTCCACCTCTAAAGGAGTCCACCCCAGCAGCTTACGGCTGATCCTCAGCTCCAGATCTACAGGATCCAGATGTTTCTACACGGCTGCTGGAGTCGCTAACATGCCATGTATCAGAGCTAGCGTTGGGGGAGAGCGGCTGGCGCTAATCTAAAGCAGATGTCTCGCATGCCGTTTGGATATTTGCATACCACAGTGTGTGTGCGGGAGCGTGTGAGTGTGCGGGAGTGTGTGTGTGTTAATAGCCATCTCGTGTTATCTTTGAATTGCATAAGCTGTTCGCTGCTTGAATGCTAAGCTGCTGTTCTGATAGGGGAGTCGTGATGTAAGCCGTGGCAACTTCACAAAGCCATTAGAGATAAAGCTCCAGCTGGTCACATGATCACAGCCCAGACCATCACTACGCACAGAGGTCACCAGGAGGGGCGTAAACAAGTCAGAACGCCACTCAGACAGACATCACAGCAAGCCACATCCAACAAGGCCGTCAAACAGAACCACTCAGAACCACTCAGAACCGCACAGAACCACACAGAACCACTCAGAACCACACAGGACCACACAGAACCAAACTAGAACCACACAGAACCACTCAGAACCACACAGAACCTCTTAGAACCACTCAGAACCGCACAGAACCAAACTAGAACCACTCAGAACCACACAGAACCACTCAGAACCACACAGAACCACTCAGAACCACACAGGACCACACAGAACCACACAGAACCACTCAGAACCACACAGAACCACTCAGAACCACACAGAACCACTCAGAACCACACAGAACCACTCAGAACCACACAGGACCACACAGAACCACACAGAACCACTCAGAACCGCACAGAACCACACAGAACCACTCAGAACCACACAGAACCACTCAGAACCACACAGAACCACTCCGAACCGCACAGAACCACTCAGAACCGCACATAACCACTCAGAACCGCACATAACCAAACTAGAACCACACAGAACCATTCAGAACCACACAGAACCTCTTAGAACCACTCAGAACCGCACAGAACCAAACTAGAACCACTCAGAACCACACAGAACCACTCAGAACCGCACAGAACCAAACTAGAACCACTCAGAACCACACAGAACCGCACAGAACCAAACTAGAACCACTCAGAACCACACAGAACCACTCAGAACCACTCAGAACCGCACAGAACCAAACTAGAACCACTCAGAACCACTCAGAACCACGCAGAACCACTCAGAACCACTCAGAACCGCACAGAACCAAACTAGAACCACTCAGAACCACACAGAACCACTCAGAACCACACAGAACCACTCAGAACCGCACAGAACCAAACTAGATCCACTCAGAATCACACAGAACCACTCAGAACCACTCACAACCACTCAGAACCGCACAGAACCAAACTAGAACCACTCAGAACCACACAGAACCACTCAGAACCACACAGAACCTCTTAGAACCACTCAGAACCGCACAGAACCAAACTGGAACCACTCAGAACCACACAGAACCACTCAGAACCGCACAGAACCAAACTAGAACCACTCAGAACTACACAGAACCGCACAGAACCAAACTAGAACCACTCAGAACCACACAGAACCACTCAGAACCACTCAGAACCGCACAGAACCAAACTAGAACCACTCAGAACCACACAGAACCACTCAGAACCACTCAGAACCACACAGAACCACTCAGAACCGCACAGAACCAAACTAGAACCACTCAGAACCACACAGAACCACTCAGAACCGCACAGAACCAAACTAGAACCACTCAGAATCACACAGAACCACTCAGAACCACACAGAATCGCACAGAACCAAAAAAGAACCACTCAGAACCACTCAGAACCTCTTAGAACCACTCAGAACCGCACAGAACCAAACTAGAACCACTCAGAACCACACAGAACCACTCAGAAACCTCACACAGAACCCTCTCTCAGAACCACTCAGAACCACACAGAACCGCACAGAACCAAACTAGAACCACTCAGAACCACACAGAACCACTCAGAACCACTCAGAGTCGCACAGAACCACACAGGACCACTCAGAACCACACAGAACCACTCAGAACCACACAGAACCACTCAGAGTCGCACAGAACCACACAGGACCACTCAGAACCACACAGAACCACTCAGAACCACACAGAACCACTCAGAACCACACAGAACCACTCAGAGTCGCACAGAACCACACAGGACCACTCAGAACACTCTGTCCTACAGGACCACACACCAAACCCTCTCTCCCTCACTCTGTACACACCTCCACACCAAACAACCCTCTCTCCCTCAACTCCAGAACCACACCTCCCACCACACCCTCTCTCACTCACTCTGTACACACCTCACACCAAACCCTCTCTCACTCACTCTGTACACACCTCACACCAAACCCGCCCCTCGCTCACTCTGTACACACCTCACACCAAACCCTCCCTCACTCACTCTGTACACACCTCACACCAAACCCTCTCTCACTCACTCTGTACACACCTCACACCAAACCCTCTCTCCCTCACTCTGTACACACCTCACACCAAACCCTCTCTCCCTCACTCTGTACCACCCTCACACCAACCCCTCTCTCACTCCACTCTGTACACACCTCACACCAAACCCTCTCTCCCTCACTCTGTACACACCTCACACCAAACCCGCTCTCACTCACTCTGTACACACCTCACACCAAACCCCACATTCTCACTCACTCTGTACACACCTCACACCAAACCCCACATTCTCACTCACTCTGTACACACCTCACACCAAACCCTCTCTCACTCACTCTGTACACACCTCACACCAAACCCTCTCTCCCTCACTCTGTACACACCTCACACCAAACCCTCTCTCCCTCACTCTGTACACACCTCACACCAAACCCTCTCTCCCTCACTCTGTACACACCTCACACCAAACCCTCTCTCCCTCACTCTGTACACACCACTCACACCAAACCCTCTCTCCCTCACTCTGTACACACCTCACACCAAACCCTCTCTCACTCACTCTGTACACACCTCACACCAAACCCTCTCTCACTCACTCTGTAACAACCACACACCAAACCCTCTCTCCCTCACTCTGTACACACCTCACACCAAACCCTCTCTCACTCACTCTGTACACACCTCACACCAAACCCTCTCTCACTCACTCTGTACACACCTCACACAAAACCCTCTCTCCCTCACTCTGTACACACCTCACACCAAACCCTCTCTCCCTCACTCTGTACACACCTCACACCAAACCCTCTCTCACTCACTCTGTACACACCTCACACCAAACCCTCTCTCCCTCACTCTGTACACACCTCACACCAAACCCTCTCTCCCTCACTCTGTACACACCTCACACCAAAACCCTCTCTCCCTCACTCTGTACACACCTCACACCAAACCCTCCCTCCCTCACTCTCTACACACCTCCCACCACCCCCTCCCTCCCTCACTCGACACCTCACACCAAACCCTCTCTCCCTCACTCTGTACACACCTCACACCAAAACCCGCTCTCCCTCACTCTGTACACACCTCACACCAAACCCTCTCTCCCTCACTCTGTACACACCTCACACCAAAACCCTCTCTCACCTCACTCTGTACACACCTCACACCAAACCCCCCTCTCACTAACTCTGTACACACCTCACACAAAACCCTCTATCCCTCACTCTGTACACACCTCACACCAAACCCTCTCTCCCTCACTCTGTACACACCTCACACCAAACCCTCTCTTCACTCACTCTGTTACACACCTCACCTCCAGGTGACCCGAATGGACAGCATCTGGGGGTCACTCTGTTACACTGTTGATGCTAAGCAGCAGCAGCACAGCCCTCTCTCCCTCACTCTGTACACACCTCACACCAAAAACCCTCTCTCCCTGTCACACTCTGCGTCCCGCTACACCACACACCAAAGAGACCCTCCATCCCCTCACCTCTGTACACACCTCACACCAGAACCCTCTCTCCCTCACTCTATAGTACACACACCACACACACCCTACTCCAGTTTTACCTCACCTCTGTTCATCACACCTCACAACCAAACCCTCTCTCCCTCACTCTAGAGTACATCACCTCACTACCAAAGATGCTCTCCATTTACCTCACTATAGGTCAACACACCGCCTCACACCAAACCCTAGTCTCCATTTACCTCACTCTGTAACACACCACACACCAGAACGCCTCTCTCCCTCACTCTGTACACACCTCACACCAAAAACCCTCTCTCCCTCACTCTGTACACACCGCCACACAGAACCCTAGTCTCCCTCACTCTAGTACACACCTCACACCAAGACCCTAGTCCATTTACCTCACTCATGTAATCACACCTCACTAACAAAGACGAAGTCTCACTCACTCTGTACACACCTCACACCGCTAACAAACCCTAAGTCATTGTACCTCACTTATAGTTACACACCTCACACCAAACCCTCTCATCACTCACTCTGTACACATCACACACTACAAACGCTCCATCTACCCTCACTCTGTACACACCTCACAACAAACCCTCTCTCACCTCACTCTATAGTACACACCTCACACCAAAACCCTCTACTCCGACTCCTACGTGTACACACCTCACCACCAAACCCCTCTCTCCCTCACTCTGTACACACCACACACCAAAACCTAGTCTCATCCCTCACCTCTAGTTCACACACCTCACAGACCAAACCCTCTTACTCACCTCACTCTCATACACCGCTCACACCAAACCCTCTCTCCCTCACTCTGTACACACCTCACACCAAACCCTCTCTCCCTCACTCTGTACACACCTCACACCAAACCCTCTCTCCCTCACTCTGTACACACCTCACACCGAACCCGGTCTGGATCAGAGTTCAGTTTATAGAACACTCTCACTCATTCCTCTCAGGACGGACGAATGGACAGCATCTGGGGGTCATCAGATTAGGGCTGTTGATGCTAAGCTAGCAGCAGCACAGCCATGGGGGTGGATTAGGGAGTAGATTAAATGAATCAGGCCGGATTAGAACTAAGATGCTGTAAGTAAGTGTCCATTTCCTCACCTGTGTCAGAGACTCTGTCGTCCCCGCACCTATAGTCCACACACACCGCTAACAGAGAGTGCTAGTCCATTTTACCTCACCTATAGCTAGTAGTCCATTTACCTCACCTATAGTTCATCACACCGCTAACAGAGACGCTAGTCCATCTACCTCACCTATAGTTCATCACACCGCTAACAGAGACGCTAGTTCATTTACCTCACCTATAGTTCATCACACCGCTAACAGAGACGCTAGTCCATCTACCTCACCTATAGTTCATCACACCGCTAACAGAGACGCTAGTTCATTTATCTCACCTATAGTTCAGCACACCGCTAACAGAGACGCTAGTCCATTTACCTCACCTATAGTTCATCACACCGCTAACAGAGACGCTAGTCCATTTACCTCACCTATAGTTCATCACACCGCTAACAGAGACGCTAGTCCATTTACCTCACCTATAGTTCATCACACCGCTAACAGAGACGCTAGTCCATTTACCTCACCTATAGTTCATCACACCGCTAACAGAGACGCTAGTCCATTTACCTCACCTATAGTTCATCACACCGCTACCAGAGACGCTAGTCCATTTACCTCTCCTATAGTTCAGCACACCGCTAACAGAGATGCTAGTTCATTTACGTTGCCTATAGTTCAGCACACCGCTAACAGAGACGCTAGTCCATTTACCCCGCCTATAGTTCATCACACCGCTAACAGAGACGCTAGTCCATTAACCTCACCTATAGTTCAGCACACCGCTAACAGAGACGCTAGTACATTTATCTCGCCTATAGTTCAGCACACCGCTAACAGAGACGCTAGTCCATTTATCTCGCCTATAGTTCAGCACACCGCTAACAGAGACGCTAGTCCATTTACCTCACCTATAGTTCATCACACCGCTAACAGAGACGCTAGTCCATCTACCTCACCTCTAGTTCATCACACCGCTAACAGAAACGCTAGTCCATTTATCTCACCTATAGTTCATCACACCGCTAACAGAGACGCTAGTCCATCTACCTCACCTATAGTTCATCACACCGCACACAGAGACGCTAGTCCATTTATCTCACCTATAGTTCATCACACCGCTAACAGAGATGCTAGTCCATTTACCTCGCCGATAGTTCATCACACCGCTAACAGAGATGCTAGTTCATTTACGTCGCCTATAGTTCAGCACACCGCTAACAGAGACGCTAGTACATCTACCTAACCTATAGTTCAGCACACCGCTAACAGAGACGCTAGTCCATCTACCTCACCTATAGTTCATCACACCGCTAACAGAGACGCTAGTCCATTAACCTCACCTATAGTTCAGCACACCGCTAACAGAGACGCTAGTCCATTTATCTCACCTATAGTTCATCACACCGCTAACAGAGACGCTAGTCCATTTATCTCACCTATTGTTCATCACACCGCTAACAGAGATGCTAGTCCATTTATCTCACCTATAGTTCATCACACCGCTAACAGAGACACTAGTCCATTTATCTCACCTATAGTTCATCACACCGCTAACAGAGATGCTAGTCCATTTACCTCGCCAAAAGTTCATCACACCGCTAACAGAGATGCTAGTCCATTTACCTCTCCTATAGTTCAGCACACCGCTAAAAGAGATGCTAGTTCATTTACGTCGCCTATAGTTCAGCACACCGCTAACAGAGACGCTAGTCCATTTACCTCACCTATAGTTCATCACACCGCTAACAGAGACACAAAGATGTGTAGAGTTATTACTCTGTAGAGAGCATTACTACATCAGGAGACCAGCTAGGAGAAGTTAACGCTATTAGCGCTTATGCTAACAACCACAGAACGAGGGTTTCTGATTGTATTACCTCTCGACAAAGAAAACAGGCTGAAGCTTTTATTTTAAAGTATAATGTGTGTGTAGTGTGTGTAGTGTGTGTGTAGTGTGTGTACTGTGTGTAGTGTGTATAGTGTGTGTGTTCTGTGTGTAGTGTGTGTAGTGTGTACATAGTGTGTGTGTACTGTGTGTAGTGTGTATAGTGTGTGTGTTCTGTGTGTAGTGTGTATAGTGTGTGTGTTCTGTGTGTAGTGTGTATAGTGTGTGTGTACTGTGTGTAGTGTGTACATAGTGTGTGTGTACTGTGTGTAGTGTGTGTATAGTGTGTGTGTACTGTGTGTAGTGTGTATAGTGTGTGTGTTCTGTGTGTAGTGTGTATAGTGTGTGTGTACTGTGTGTATAGTGTGTGTGTTCTGTGTGTCGTGTGTATATAGTGTGTGTTCTGTGTGTAGTGTGTATAGTGTGTGTGTACTGTGTGTAGTGTGTACATAGTGTGTGTGTACTGTGTGTAGTGTGTATAGTGTGTGTGTACTGTGTGTAGTGTGTATAGTGTGTGTGCTCTGTGTGTAGTGTGTATAGTGTGTGTGTTCGTGTGTAGTGTGTATAGTGTGTGTGTACTGTGTGTAGTGTGTATAGTGTGTGTGTACTGTGTGTAGTGTGTATAGTGTGTGTGTTCTGTGTGTATAGTGTGTGTGTTCTGTGTGTATAGTGTGTGTGTTCTGTGTGTATAGTGTGTGTGTTCTGTGTGTAGTGTGTATAGTGTGTGTGTACTGTGTGTAGTGTGTATAGTGTGTGTGTACTGTGTGTAGTGTGTATAGTGTGTGTGTTCTGTGTGTAGTGTGTATAGTGTGTGTGTTCTGTGTGTAGTGTGTATATAGTGTGTGTGTTCTGTGTGTAGTGTGTATAGTGTGTGTGTTCTGTGTGTAGTGTGTATAGTGTGTGTGTTCTGTGTGTAGTGTGTATATAGTGTGTGTGTTCTGTGTGTAGTGTATATAGTGTGTGTGTTCTGTGTGTAGTGTGTATAGTGTGTGTGTACTGTGTGTATAGTGTGTGTTCTGTGTGTAGTGTGTATAGTGTGTGTGTTCTGTGTTTAGTGTGTATAATGTGTGTGTAGTGTGTGTATAGTGTGTGTGTTCTGTGTGTAGTGTGTATAGTGTGTGTGTTCTGTGTTTAGTGTGTATAATGTGTGTGTAGTGTGTGTGTAGTGTGTGTACTGTGTGTACTGTGTGTAGTGTGTATATAGTGTGTGTGTTCTGTGTGTAGTGTGTATAGTGTGTGTACTGTGTGTAGTGTGTATAGTGTGTGTGTTCTGTGTGTAGTGTGTATAGTGTGTGTGTTCTGTGTGTAGTGTGTATATAGTGTGTGTTCTGTGTGTAGTGTGTATAGTGTGTGTGTACTGTGTGTAGTGTGTATAGTGTGTGTGTTCTGTGTGTAGTGTGTATAGTGTGTGTTCTGTGTAGTGTGTATAGTGTGTGTGTACTGTGTGTAGTGTGTATAGTGTGTGTGTACTGTGTGTAGTGTGTATAGTGTGTGTGTTCTGTGTGTAGTGTGTATATAGTGTGTGTGTTCTGTGTGTAGTGTGTATAGTGTGTGTGTTCTGTGTGTAGTGTGTATAGTGTGTGTGTTCTGTGTAGTGTGTATAGTGTGTGTGTTCTGTGTGTAGTGTGTGTAGTGTGTGTAGTGTGTATAGTGTGTGTGTTCTGTGTGTAGTGTGTATAGTGTGTGTGTTCTGTGTGTCGTGTGTATATAGTGTGTGTGTACTGTGTGTAATGTGTATAGTGTGTGTGTTCTGTGTGTAGTGTGTACATAGTGTGTGTGTACTGTGTGTAGTGTGTATAGTGTGTGTGTTCTGTGTGTAGTGTGTATAGTGTGTGTGTTCTGTGTGTAGTGTGTATAGTGTGTGTGTTCTGTGTGTAGTGTGTAGTGTGTATAGTGTGTTAACCCTATGTGTAGTGTGTGTACTCTGTATGTAGTGTTTGTGTACTCTGTATGTAGTGTGTGTGTACTCTGTATAGTGTGTGTGTAGTGTGTATATGCTGTGTGTGTATAGTGTGTGTGTACTGCGTATAGAGTGTGTAGTGTGTGTACTCTGTGTGTAGTGTGTGTACTCTGTGTAGTGTGTGTACTGTGTGTGTGCTCTGGGTACTGTGTGTAGTTGGTGTGTACTCTGTGTAGTGTGTATAGTGTGTGCACTGTGTGTGTATTCTGTGTGTACTGTGTGTGTATTCTGTGTGTAGTGTGTGTACTGTGTGTGTATTCTGTGTGTACTGTGTGTGTATTCTGTGTGTAGTGTGTATAGTGTGTGTACTGTGTGTGTATTCTGTGTGTACTGTGTGTGTATTCTGTGTGTAGTGTGTATAGTGTGTGTACTGTGTGTGTATTCTGTGTGTAGTGTGTGTACTGTGTATAGTGTGTGTAGGTTGTATATACTGTGTGTGTAGTGTGTGTGTACTGTGTGTGTAGTGTGTACTGTGTGTGTAATGTGTGTAGTGTGTATAGCGTGTATTGTGTTTGTACTGTGTGTATACTCTGTGTAGTGCGTGTATTGTGTGTGTACTGTGTGTGTAGTGTGTGTATACTGTGTGTGTACTCTGTGTGTAGTGTGTGTACTCTGTGTGTAGTGTGTACTGTGTGTGTACTCTGTGTGTAGTGTGTACTGTGTGTGTAATGTGTGTAGTGTGTATAGTGTGTGTACTGTGTGTGTATTCTGTGTGTACTGTGTGTGTACTGTGTGTACTCTGTGTGTAGTGTGTACTGTGTGTGTACTGTGTGTGTACTCTGTGTGTAGTGTGTACTGTGTGTGTAATGTGTGTAGTGTGTATAGCGTGTATTGTGTGTGTACTCTGTGTATAGTGTGTGTACTGTGTGTGTAGTGTGTATATACTGTGTGTGTATACAGAGTAGAGCAGTATGTTGGTTCACTGCAGCTAATTAGCTAAACAGCGCGTTAGCTAGCTAGCTGATTAGCCTAGTTAGCTGCTTCAGAGTGACATACAATGAGCAGTAGTGTGGTTAATCACCGCGCATAGAACGGTTCCTTCTCTTGAGCAGGTGGAACATAGATCAGTATAAATGGTACTAGTTAGCTAGCACCATGCTAACCATGCAAATTATGGAGACCCAGTGCAAAACATACATCGTATCTAGCGAGACTTCAAAACTCCAAATTATCCAAACTGTTGACGGTGTGATTCCGGCTGGTCTACAGCTGTCCGACCGGATGCACGGTGTCCGGGTACCAGCGGAATATCTGAGGAATTCAAACGTACAGACACAACTGCATGTCGTCACTCAGGACAGACCTCCAAACTCTAATCCCCAGCCATACTGACCCCCCACTTCTCTATGTGTCGTTTACTCATCCCTCCTTTCTCCCATAGCAACCACAGCCTGGCAACAGCCTAGCAGGAACAGGCAGCCATTTAATCTGCCCAGCCATTCCATGTTTCCTTCCGGAACAGCAGTTTTCCGGTTATTCTTACATGCTTGTTAGCCGTGTTAGCCTCCTAGCTCCAATCAGGCAAGCCTCAGCCTCGGAACGTGTCTCGGCTGACGGAGTACGCTGGGTTAAGGAAGGTGAAACAGTGTAAATTAGATTCCTGGCTGCGGGGCCTCTGCACGGGACCCTCTCTCGGAGTGACCAGCGGGGCGGATGGACCGCCAGGCTTTATTTAAAGACTGGAACGTGTTTACAGCGGCTCCCTCAGTGTTGTATTAGCACTGTAAGTGTGAAGTTGCTCCCCGGTGTTCACACCGCACCCTCTGAGGCCCTTAATAAGAACAGCAGGCGCTAATTTAGCACTCGCCGCCTCCGCTGGGCTGGAGATCGCACCACCAGGAGCTCCGATCATTCACCTCCAGCTCTGTACTCTCAGTCCACACGCTCATTCTGACAGACCGTAATACACTACAGGAAGCGTAGGGGGCGATACGAACCGCACGCTCATTCTGACAGACCGTAATACACTACAGGAAGCGTAGGGGGCGATACGAACCGCACGCTCATTCTGACAGACCGTAATACACTACAGGAAGCGTAGGGGGCGATACGACCCACACACTCATTCTGACAGACCGTAATACACTACAGGAAGCGTAGGGGGCGATACGATCCGCACGCTCACTCAGATTCAGTATCTACTACAAACGATTCAGCATCTACTACATACGATTCAGTATCTACTTCAAACGATTCAGTATCTACTGAAACGATTCAGCATCTACTACAAACGATTCAGCGTCTACTACAAACGATTCAGCGTCTACCACATACGATTCAGTATCTACTACAAACGATTCTGCGTCTACTACAAACGATTCAGCGTCTACCACATACGATTCAGTATCTACTACAAACGATTCAGCATCTACTACATACGATTCAGTATCTACTTCAAACGATTCAGCATCTACTACATACGATTCAGTATCTACTACAAACGATTCAGCATCTACTACAAACGATTCAGCATCTACTTCAAACAATTCAGCGTCTACTACAAACGATTCAGCGTCTACTACAAACGATTCAGTGTCTACTACAATCGATTCAGCGTCTACTACAAACGATTCAGCGTCTACTACAAACGATTCAGCGTCTACTACAAACGATTCAGCATCTACTACATACGATTCAGTATCTACGTCAAATGATTCAGCGTCTACTACAAACGATTCAGTATCTACTTCAAACGATTCAGCATCTACTACAAACGCTTCAGTATCTACTTCAAACGATTCAGTATCTACTTCAAACGATTCAGCATCTACTACAAAAAAATTATTTATAGATTTTAATACTGACTCTTCCTCCCTCTCTCCCTCTGCAAGGTCTCTCTCTCTCTCTCTCTCTCTGTTAAAGGGCGCTGGTTGTGTACCCCCCGCTGAGTCCTGTGCCCCCTGACCGACTGGACGACTGACCCGACTGATGCGAGTTTGTTTACAAACATGAAAGCGTGTTTGAGGCTGTCAGAGGAGACGGAAGAGGAGATCCGCTGTGACTGCTGCCGAGTCCAAAATGTCCAGGAAGAGAAGCCCAGCGGCGTCTCCGGGGACCTGGTCCAGAACTGGCTCCTGCTTTTAGACAGGCCTGCGAGACATCAGACACCTGACCAGGTTAAACAGACCCACCTGCACGGCCTCGGCGCTAACGGACACGCTAACCTGGTCCAGAACGATCCTGAGATTCAGATGGTGGTGAAGTAAACACGGCCGTGGAACAGTAAACAAGCCCAGCCAGGTAATTAACCTGAAGCTAATTTAATAAGCAGGGCGCTAACAGGTCTGACACCAGTGAGGGATTATCAGACGAGGCTTGATCCTCCTATCTTAAGAAGCAATTATTAGCTGAACTGTTTCAGCAGAAACACACAGGCTAATACTCTAAACACTCCTGCAGCTGCTGATCTAATCACGCAAACCACCAGCTCGCTATTTCCAGCGCACCATTCGCTGGAACATAAAACCACCACGGCATAAAAATATCTTCATTTTCATATTCCCTCCCGACAGGAGCGTCACTCATCACACCTCTCCTCCTGGATGTTCCTGCATCTGATTTCAGCCTCTTAAAGGAGTGTGTGTGTGTCTGTGTGTGTCTGTGTTTGTCCCTTTGTGGGGACTGAATCCCCTCGGGATGAAGAGAACAGGGAACTCGGCTTCCGTTAGTAAATGTAAACACCGGTCTGAAGTACTGCGCCAGGGTTTACAGTGTCAGCTGAGCAGCACAGAAGCCTAGCCGCTCTGAGAAGCCTGGGCTTGACGTCATTCTGCCTATACGTCTTCATCAGAATGGCTTTATCCGTCTTCCACTTCCATTAGGACCGAGAGTCCCAACCACACTGAGCTACATCACACCAAACCAGACTAACTGTGTCCTGTCCAAACCTGGCTAAACCAAGAGCGCCTAACCCCAAACCTAGACCCTACCCATTCAAGCCTAGACTAGATCAGACTAACTCAGCACAACGCTAATTATTTGAGACATGCCCAAATAAAACGACACCACCCACGTCAAACCATCCTAGTCCAGACCGACTCAATTAGGCCAAGTAAAAGCTAAATAGAGCCAGAGCAACCCAAACGACACCAGGCCAAAACAGACCCGGCCTATACAAACTCAACCAGACTGCATTAGACCAACGCAAACACAAACCACATACCAACCCCATCTAATCCAATCCAAACCAGACCACACCAAACCGCATCCAATCCAAACCAGACCACACCAAACCGCATCCAATCCAAACCAGACCAAACCGCATCCAATCCAAACCAGACCATACCAAACCGCATCCAAACCGCATCCAATCCAAACCAGACCAAACCTCATTCAATCCAAACCAAAGTAGACCAAGCCTAACCTTATTAAAACAAAACCAGGCCATACCAAACCTCAACCAATCCAAACCAGACCATACCAAACCCCATTCAATCCAAACTAGACCATAACCAAACCCCATTCAAACCAACCCCAAGTAAACCAAGCCTAACCTTATTCAAACAGAACCAGGCCATACCTAACCTCAACCAATCCAAACCACAGTAAACCAAACCTAATCTCATTCAAACAGAACCAGGCCATACCTAACCTCAACCAATCCATGCCAGACCATACCAACACTCATCCAATTTAAACCAGACCATACCAAACCTCATCCAAACCAGGCCATACCAAACCTCATCCAATCCAAACCAGGCCATACCAAACCGCATCCAATCCAAACCAGACCATGCCATACCGCATCCATTCCAAACCAGACCATACCAAACCTCATCCAAACCAAGCCATACCAAACCTCATCCAAACCAGACCATACCAAACCTCATCCAATCCAAACCAGGCCATACCAAACCTCATCCAATCCAAACCAGGCCATACCACACAGCATCCAATCCAAACCAGACCATACCAAACCCCATCCAATCCAAACCAAACCGCATCCAATCCAAACCAGACCATACCAACCCCCATTCAAACCAACCCGAAGTAAACCAAGCCTAACCTTATTCAAACAGAACCAGGCCATACCAAACCTCAACCAATCCATACCAGACCGTACCAACACTCATCCAATTCAAACCAGACCACACCAAACCGCATCCAATCAAAACCAGACCATACCAAACTGCATCCAATCCAAACCAGAGTAAACCAAGCCTAACCTCATCCAGTCCAATCCAAACCAGGCCATACCAAACCTCAAGCAAACCAGACCATACCAACACTCATCCAATCCAAACCAGACCATACCAAAATTTATACAAGCCAAACCAGACCAGATCTCATCCAATCCAGCCCAAACGCAACAAAGGTGATGCCAAACCTAACCTAACCCTCACCAAACCAAACCATCCACAACCATGCCAATCCAGACTAAACCATGAACAAATCAACCCAACCAAAACCTAACCATACCACACCAGACCAAAGGAGAGCATTCCAAACCCAACTCTAGACTTTGGAGGTCAACCCATTCACTGAACAGATCAAACCAGACTGAACTAGACCAGACCACCAAGCGTTGCCAAACCAAAGCAACACCAACCAAACTAGACCAGTACCTTCACACTACAACCAGAGTACACGCAGACTGATTAGGAATTGGAGCTGTTTTCGGGATGGAATTTATCCAAGGCATTCCCGACTGGACCAGAACACGCATCCAGAGAAACAGAGCCGAATTCTCCCAGGAGATTTGCTCAGGAATAAGATTCCGTTTGTGAACAACACGTCACTAACGTGCTGAGAGAGAGGGTTAAGGAACGCAGCCAGAACACTTTGCACCTTCTAATTTACACAGTACCCCGCCGCATCTCCAAAACTTTCCTGCTGCATTATTCCGCGGTGAATAAGGAGCTGACAGCTCGGGGTGAATCCGAGAAGCGGTGGTGTGAGGGAGGAGGGAAGGAAGAAAAAAAGGGAGGCTGATTTACAGCCGCTGTTCTAATGTTCAGGCCTAGCTTGGATGCAAATGTGATGCAGAAAAAAGATTGTCAGAAACGCTGTCTGCGCGACACATCTTAAGAGCGGATTTGCATTCGGAAAGGTCGGAATTTAAGCGGCAAGTTTCAGGAAGCATCCCTGCACGCTCCGCTGAGACGTGGCTTTTTTTCCCCCTCTCTTTCATCCGAGTTGTATCATTAACCCAGCTGTCACTTGAATAAATAATGGCAAAGTAGAAGACGGAATCCTCCACTGGCCCTCTAAACGCTCCGGAAAGCTTCCCGCCAGAATTCCTGCCCACTCCAACGTCCCTGAGCGGGAAAATCTCCCATAAAAAATGTGCGTTGAAGACACACTTGGCAGGCCATTCAAACCACTGAATGGCTAACACATGGGTTCCAAACTCCAGCTTTACTTATTCACGTACTTCCAGTTAACTAATGCATTTAGTGTTTGATTGTGGCCAACAAAGCAGCGACTCCGGTGTTAGCCGAGCGAGGCGCGTCCTCAGGAACTCTAAAATATTGATATTTCAGAGTTTTTAGCCGTGCAGTTATGGTCAGAGAAATGTGGAATTTTCTCCAGGGTGTTTTAACATTTGATTGTGTATCGGCACCACTGAGGCTTAGATTAATTAAACTGTTGCCCGGAACAACGAACCCTCTACAATTCCGTTTGAAGCCTTGGAGTCATGGTTCCCACAGAGGGCCCTACACTCTATATGGCACAAGGACTAACATGGAGTCACCAACACAAGCTAAGCAGACCAAACTCAACCCAGCTAAATCCCAAATTCCAACCAAACTGAACCCATTCAACCGAACAAAATCAGGTCTACCTCCAACAAACCCAGCCCAACCAAGACCAAACTCCACCAACCCAAATCCCCCCAAACCAAATCAGACCAACCAGAACAAACCAAAGCACACTAACCCAAACTAACCACGTCCAACCAGACTAAATCAGACCAACTAGAACAAACCACATCCAACCAGACCAATGACACCTATCCAACTCAGTCACCCTAATCAGACCACACCAATTCAACCAAACCCATTCCATTTAACCAAACCTAGCCAAACAAAAACAAAGTCCTCCAATCTGAAAATCCAAGCTCACTCTACCAAACAAAACCAGGTCTACTCCAATCAAACCCAGGCTAACCAAGATCAAACTCCACCAACCCAAATCCCCGAAACAGAACACAGCAAACCAACCAAACCTGGTTAACCACACTCAACCAAAGCAAACCTAACTAAACCCACCCAAGCCGGACCACACAAATCCATATTCACCCAGCCAAACCAAAACCAGACCATCCCAGGTAAACCTAACCGATTCAAACTCGCCCAAACCAGATCAGACCTTACCTCATCCTCAAACCAGACCAAACCCATTTAACCAAATACCACCAAACTAACCCAGAATGCACTGCCATGAGCATACACTCACGTAAGCGGATCAGACAGAACCAGAACAAACCAGATTACGGCTGCTTTTGGATCTGTGGTTTGGTTCTCCTGGTCAGAATCCAATGTAGTGAATAATACATAGGACATGTACTGCATGCGTCACAAGTCACTAGGTTACAGAACCCAGTCCAAACCAAACCAGGCAAGGCCTGCTTCTGCCCCGACACATGGCCCGAGTCCACCATCGTTAGTGTAAGAATAAGACTACTCCGGGTCTCCCTGGTTTATTCGGCTGAACTTCTTTACGGGTGGCTCAGTTACAGAGTCTTATTATTTCCTGAGTTTGGGCCTCTTGGCCTTCACTCCATTTCTAAATCCTACAGGCGGCTGTTTCCAGCTAACACACAGCGGAACGTTGGCGGTCGGATTGGATGTTTAATGTTTTATATACATGTTTTATGACTCATTTCGCCCCGGAACCCCTGAGGTCCAAAGAGCGCTCGCTTATAAACAGACTGCAGATAAACAAGAGCCTCTCAGACCAGCTACAGAGAAACAAAGGAGGGAGAAGATTCAACATCCCTACAACACGCCTCTTTACTATAGCACTCTATATTATACCACTCTGTACTATACTACTCCATACAGCGCTATACTACACTGGAGTACTATTCTACACCACTCTGTACTATACTACTCTATACAACGCTATAATACACTATAGCACTATACTACATCACTCTACACTACTCCATACAGCGCTATACTACACTGGAGTACTATTCTACACCAATCTACACTATACTACTCCATACAGCGCTATACTACACTGGAGTACTATTCTACACCACTCCACACTATACTACTCCATACAGCGCTATACTACACTGGAGTACTATTCTACACCACTCCACACTATACTACTCTATACAACGCTATAATACACTATAGCACTATACTACATCACTCTACACTATACTACTCCATACAGCGCTATACTACACTGGAGTACTATTCTACACCACTCCACACTATACTACTCCATACAGCGCTATACTACACTGGAGTACTATTCTACACCACTCTGTACTATACTACTCTATACAACGCTATAATACACTATAGCACTATACTACATCACTCTACACTACTCCATACAGCGCTATACTACACTGGAGTACTATTCTACACCAATCTACACTATACTACTCCATACAGCGCTATACTACACTGGAGTACTGTTCTACACCACTCCACACTATACTACTCCATACAGCGCTATACTACACTGGAGTACTATTCTACACACCACTCACTACATTACACTACTCTATACAATGCTATACTACACTGTAGTACTATTCTACACCACTCTACACTATACTACTCCATACAGCGCTATACTACACTGTAGTACTATTCTACACCACTCTACACTACACTACTCCATACAACGCTATACTACACTGTAGTACTATTCTACACCACTCCACACTACATATAGCTAAACTCTATACAATGATATAATACACTATAGCACTATACTACATCACTCTACACTATACTACTCCATACAGCGCTATACTACACTGGAGTACTATTCTATACCACTCTGTACTATTCTACTCCATACAGCGCTATACTACACTGGAGTACTATTCTATACCACTCTGTACTATACTACTCCATACAACGCTATACTACACTGGAGTACTATTCTACACCACTCCACACTATACTACTCTATACAACGCTATAATACACTATAGCACTATACTACATCACTCTACACTATACTACTCCATACAGCGCTATACTACACTGTAGTACTATTCTACACCACTCCACACTATACCACTCCATACAACGCTATACTACACTGTAGTACTATTCTACACCACACTACACTATACTACTCCATACAACACTATACTACACTATAGCACTATACTACTTCACTCTACACTATACTACTCCATACAACGCTATAATACACTGTAGTACTATTCTACACCACTCTACACTATACTACTCCATACAACGCTATACTACACTGTAGTACTATTCTACACCACTCCACACTATACTACTCCATACAACGCTATACTACACTGTAGTACTATTCTACACCACTCTACACTATACTACTCTATACAACGCTATAATACACTATAGCACTATACTACATCACTCTACACTATACTACTCCATACAGCGCTATACTACACTGGAGTACTATTCTATACCACTCTGTACTATTCTACTTCATACAGCGCTATACTACACTGGAGTACTATTCTATACCACTCTGTACTATACTACTCCATACAACGCTATACTACACTGGAGTACTATTCTACACCACTCTACACTATATTACACTATACTACTCCAT
>JAMWET010001022.1:0-2500 GCA_024036415.1 Prochilodus magdalenae | reverse complement strand
TGATGATGATAGTGATGGTGTTGATGGTGTTGATGGTGATAGAGACGGTGATGGTTGATAGTGATGAGGGTGATGGTGTTGATGGTGATGGTTGATGGTGACGGTACTGATGGTGATAGTGATGGTGTTGATGGTGTTGATGGTGATAGAGATGGTGATGGTTGATAGTGATGAGGGTGATGGTGTTGATGGTTGATGGTGATGGTTGATGGTGACGGTACTGTTGGTGATAGTGATGGTGTTGGTGTTGATGGTGGTGGTGATAATGGTGATGTTGATGGTGACAGAGATGATGGTGATGGTACTGATGGTAATAGTGATGGTGTTGATGGTGATAGAGATGTTGATGGTTGATAATGATGAGGGTGATGGTGTGGATGGTGTGGATGGTGATGATGGTGATAGAGATGATGGTGACAGTACTGATGGTGATAGTGATGGTGTTGATGGTGTTGATGGTGATAGAGATGGTGATGAGGGTGATGGTGCTGATGGTGATGAGGGTGATGGTGAGGATGGTGATGTTGATGGTGATGGTTGATAGTGATGAGGGTGATGGTGTTGATGGTTGATGGTGACGGTACTGATGGTGATAGTGATGGTGTTGGTGTTGATGTGATGGTGATAGAGATAATGATGATACTAATGATGATGATAGTGATGGTGTTGATGGTGATAGAGACGGTGATGGTTGATAGTGATGAGGGTGATGGTGTTGATGGTGATGGTTGATGGTGACGGTACTGATGGTGATAGTGATGGTGTTGATGGTGTTGATGGTGATAGAGATGGTGATGGTTGATAGTGATGAGGGTGATGGTGTTGATGGTGGTGGTGATAGAGATAATGATGATACTAATGATGGTGATAGTGATGGTGTTGATGGTGTTGATGGTGATAGAGACGGTGATGGTTGATAGTGATGAGGGTGATGGTGTTTTGTTGTCTGAAGTATTCCTGTACAAACATACACCTAATCTCACTGCTGATACCACACACACACACACACACACACACACACACACACACACACACACACACACACACACACACACACACACACACACACACACACACACACACACTCTCACTCACACACACACACACACACACACACACACACTCTCACTCACACACACACACTCACACTCACACACACCATACCTAAAACAGCACACCTGCAGAACAAACACACACACACACACACACACACACTCACACACACACACACACACACACACACACACACACAGAAACAAACACAGCATGCCAAAGGGCCAAACTCCTTGTGTCAGAGGAAATACGCAAACCCACAGAGCGCCCGAGGCTCTCACTCACACACACACACACACACAGATACACACAGATACACACACACACACACACACACACACACACATATATACACACACACACTCACACACACACACACACTCACACACACACAGATACACACACACACACACAGATACAAACACACACACACTCACTCTCACACACACACACACTCACACACACACACACACACACACACACACACACACACACACACACACATATATACACACACACACACACACACACACACACACAATCACAGACACACTCAGCAGTGCCTTTAGTCAAGGGCACTGGAACGAGCCCAAGCTGCGCCTATGCCAGTACCAAAACATTTGTCCACAGGAAAACCAGAAAAATCCCCACTGAGAGAGACGAGAGGGGCGGAGAGATGAGGAGAGAGACGAGAGCGAGAAGAGAGAGAGAGAGAGGTAAAACCGGGAGAGAGACGAGAGAGAGGGGGGGGGGAGAAGAGAGAGAGACGAGAGAGGGGGGGGGAGAGGAGAGGAGAGAGAGAGAGGGGGGGGGAGAGAGGGAGAGAGAGAGAGAGAGAGAGAGAGGCGAGAGAGAGAGAGGGGGGTTGGGGTGAGAGAGAAGGGGGGACGAGAGAGGGGAGAGAGAGAGAGAGAGAGAGAGAGGAAGAGGGGGGGAGGAGAGAAGAGGAGAGGAGGGGGGGGGGAGGGGTAGGGGGTAGAGAAGATGAGAGAATGGAGGGAGAGATGAGAGAGAGAGAGAGGAGAGAGAGAGGAAGTAGCGGAGAGCGGACAGAGAGAGAGACAGAGAGGAGTAGAGAGCGAGAGCGGAGGAGCGAGATGCATAGAGATCTATCTAGTAACATGTATATATTATAGTATATAAGATAGTATATACCGTATAGAGATAGTAGAGAGTTGGGGGAGTAGAGAGGACGGATATATATTCTCTCATCTTACTCTCTATATCTTTCTCTATCCTTTCTATCACTCTTCTCTTATCTTTCTCTCTTCTCTTTCTCTCTTTCTCTCTCTATTTATCTTCTTATCTTCTATCTATAACAATCTATCCTCTATTTTCTCTCTCTCTATCTTATCTCTATCTATTTCTCTCTATTCTTTTTTTTCCTTTTTCTTTCTCCCCCCCCTTCTCATTCCCTTCTTTCCATCTTTCCTTCCTATTCTCTCAA
>JAMWET010001021.1:0-35025 GCA_024036415.1 Prochilodus magdalenae | reverse complement strand
GATCCTGTCCGGTCACTGTTACTGAGGTCCAGCTCTCTTAAGCAGGAGTTTTCTGTTCCTAGAGTTGCACATAAAGTTTCGAGGGACTGTGCAGTGAGATTACAGCCAGCAAATCTACAGAACAGAAATCCATTTTAAACAGGACCAATTATGTTGTCTGTATAATCAAACATGCAGTTGGAAAAATAATTTACTGCCCCTTTCTAATGGATGTCAGTTAGGGAAAGGAACCAGGGGGTCCCTCTGTACCCAAGCATCTGCTTGGACACATCCTGTCTTGCATCAAAGATAAGTAGACAACTTGTAAACTCAGGCGTGTGTCAACGCCTGACTTCCTAAAGCTCCTAGAAACAGACTCTTCAGAAATCTCCTGCATTTTCCCTCAAAAACACCCTTTGTTAGAATTGTTCTGTTAAATGCTGTTAATGTTGGTTAAAGTGTCAGCTTACAGTTCAAACTCGAATATTCTGGCTTCCGGCGCCGCTGTGGGTGGCAGCCTTTCCAGTAGCTCCGTCTTTTGTGTACTGCTTTAGCGTTTTTTCCCTACTTTTTTCTTTCTTTTACACGTTTTTATCACTATCTTAGTGATTATTTGTATGTCCTATGGACATGGACTCTGTTTTCGTGCAGCCGTGCAGGACTAACTTTGTTTACTCGAGGGAAGAACTGCTAGCGCTCCGAACAATGGGTCGCGCCGGCAAAACGCACCCCATCCCGGAGGAACTGCGAAGGAGCTACAGGGGCTGCAGAGCCGGCGCTAAGCTAAAAGCTAAGCGCATGGAGAAACGCTGGAGGTATAAACCATCTATTCCTTCGGTGGTGATGGGGAATGTGAACTCTCTGGCCAACAAGACTGACGAACTAGCGGCGCTGATCCGGAATCAGCGGTTATACCGGGAATGCAGTCTTTTATGCCTTACGGAAACGTGGCTGACCGGCAACATTCCCGATACCAGCGTGGACATTCCCGGTTTCAATACCGTGAGAGCGGACAGGGACGCCAAACTGAGCGGCAAAAGCAAAGGTGGGGGACTCGTGCTGTTTGTGAACATCAGATGGTGTAACCCAGGACATGTGACTGTGAAGGAGAGGATCTGCTGTCGGGATATTGAACTGCTGGCGGTGAGTCTTCGGCCCTATTACATGCCCAGAGAGCTGTCCCACGCCATTGCTGTTTGTGTTTACGCTCCTCCACGCGCGGATGCTGAGATCGCGTGTGACATCATACACGCAACCATCGCGAGACTCCAGACCCAGCACCCTGATGCCTTCATCACTGTTTCTGCTGATTTCAACCACATCTCACTGAACTCAGTACTCACTGCTTTCCACCAGTATGTGGACTGTCCCACCAGGAAGAACAGGACAATCGATCTCCTTTACCCCAATGTAAAGGATGCATACACCGCCACACCCCTGCCCCCTCTGGGAAACTCAGATCACAACCTGGTCTACCTGCAGCCACAGTACAAGCTCCGGATTCGAACACAACCCATAACCACCCGCTCCTTCAGGAAATGGTCTCCTGGTGCTGAAGCAGCTCTCAGGGACTGCTTTGAGTCCACTGAATGGAGTGTACTGCAGGAGCCGTATGGGGAGGACATTGAGGAGATTACACACTGCATGACGGACTACATGAACTTCTGCATGGACGTTGTTGTTCCTGTAAGAACTGTGCGCTGCTCCGCTAACAACAAGCCCTGGATAACCAGCAGTGTTAAAGGCCTTCTGAACAAGAAGAAGAGGGCCTATAAAGACAACAACCAGGAGGAGCTTAGGAGCACACAGAGGGAGCTCAAAGTCCACCTGCGAGAGGCAAAAGAGTCCTACAGGAGGAAGGTGGAGCAGAAGTTAAGGGAGAATAACATGAGGGAGGTATGGAGTGGTATGAAGACCATCACAGGCTATATGCAGAGGACAGACAGTGCTACAGACGGTGATGTAGAGAGAGCCAATGAGTTCAACACCTTCTACAACCGGTTTGACTGCCCCGTTCAAGTCTCTGCAGCTTCAGCGGATACCTCCTCCAACCTCCCCCTCGCCTTAGCTCCTGATACTTCAGTCTCTGACTGCCTGGACATTAACACCTCACCTTCTCCTTCTGTTATTCATGCTCCCCTCCCACAGGCTGATAGCTCAGACAACACGGCCCCCGTTCCACCATTCTCACACCTCGTCTCATCAGACCTGACCTGCAGCACCACTGAAGCCCACACCTCTCCCCTCCTGCACACCTTCACCGCAGACCAGGTTAGAGGGGAGCTGAGGAGACTCCACACTAGGAAGGCAGCTGGACCGGACAGAGTGTGTCCCAGGCTACTGAAGTCCTGCGCCGCCGAGCTGGGGGCACCCCTACAGCACATCTTCAACCTGAGTCTGCGCTTGGGCAGGGTTCCCACACTGTGGAAAACATCATGCCTTGTTCCAGTACCCAAGAAGGGACGACCCAGTGAGCTCAATGACTTCAGGCCGGTCGCCCTAACATCACATGTCATGAAGACCCTGGAACGCCTCCTTCTACACCTTCTAAGACCCCAGGTCCAACACGCAATGGACCCCCTGCAGTTCGCCTACAGGGAGAAAGTGGGAGTAGAGGACGCCATGCTGTACCTTCTCCATCGGGCCCACTCTCATCTGGACAAGGGGGGCAGCGCTGTGAGAGTCATGTTCTTTGATTTCTCCAGTGCCTTCAACACCATTCAGCCCCTCCGACTGAGAGACAAGCTGGCAAGGATGCAAGTCGATCCGCACCTGGTCTCCTGGATTACCGACTACCTCACTGGCAGACCTCAGTATGTCAGGCTGAAGGACTGTACGTCAGAGACTGTGGTCAGCAGCACAGGAGCACCACAGGGGACTGTACTCTCCCCTTTCCTCTTCACACTGTACACCTCAGACTTCAGGTACAACTCTGAGACGTGCCACATGCAGAAGTTCTCGGACGATACTGCTATTGTGGCCTGTGTGAGGGGAGGGCAGGAGGCGGAGTACAGAAACCTGGTGGAGGACTTTGTGGCATGGTGCCATAGGAACAACCTGCTACTGAACACTTCCAAGACTAAAGAGATGGTGGTGGACTTTCGCAGGGCGAGGCCACTCACACAGCCGGTCTTTATCGAGGGGGTGGAAGTAGAGATGGTTAGGACCTACAGGTATCTCGGACTGCACCTGGACGAGAGGCTGGACTGGACAGCCAACACTGATATCCTGTACAGGAAGGGGCAGAGCCGACTCTACTTCCTGAGGAGGCTGGGGTCCTTTAACATCTGTAGGAAGCTCCTGCAGATGTTCTATCAGACTGTGGTGTCCAGCTGTCTCTTCTATGCTGTGGTGTGCTGGGGAGGAAGCATCAAGAAGAGAGACGAGATGCGTCTGGACAAGCTGGTCAGGCGAGCAGGGTCAGTTGTTGGTGTGGAGCTGGACTCGGTGGTGAAGGTGGCGGAGAGGAGGACACTGCACAAACTGCTGTGTATTATGGATGATGATGGGCACCCACTGCACACCATCATCATGGACAGAAGGAGCAAGTTCAGTGGCAGGCTGCTGTCACAGAGCTGCTCCACGGACAGACTCAGGAGATCCTTTGTCCCGAGAGCCATCAGGCTCTTCAACTCCTCCCAGCAGGGCCGGAAGAGGGACGAGGACTGCTGAGCACTAAACTCTCTTATTTAATCAGAGACTCATCTATGCACTATTCACTTTACTGTATATACTGTACATCTGGACACTCTGACACTTACTGTATATACTGTACATCTGCACTCCTGGACACTCAACTCCACTTAAATATCATGTTTCTGATGTTAATTCATTCTGTTCATTTATCTGCTGATAACTGCGTCCCTTGCTCATTTATTTATTACTTTTGCACTACAGCCTGTTTTGTACTTCTGTGTATATATTTCTTGCCTCCTTACCAAAGTGAGATATATTTATATATTTATATTAACATATCCATAGATAGTGACTCGCTGTATGTATAGTTCTATAGCCTATACCTTAATAGTTAGTAATACTGCTGCCGTTACTGAACATCCCTTTTAGGTTTCTCATACTGCACAACACTGTTTTATTTTTATATTTTTGTATTATTATGTGTATCTGTGCTGTTCGTTTTTTGTGAAACCGCTACTGGCTGCTAAATTTCCTTCGGGATCAATAAAGTATCTATCTATCTATCTATCTATCTATCTATCTATCTATCTATGTTCCTCTTCTGTCGCTCTCTTTATATGTTAGGATTCTTAAACTGTGATCTAGATTGTTTAATCAACATTAGTACTAACTTTCTTCATGCTTCACCTTTTAATAAGTAGTTTAGAATCTCACATGTGTAGTTGTAGTTATTGGACTTGTGTTGACTGAGTCATGATATAGAACACAATCATGAATTAAGTTTACCTCATGGACTTAAATCTACTTTATCCTCTTTTTGTGTCACTAAATGCTATGCTTTATTCCAATGTAACCCTCCTAGCAGTGTGATTGTTAAAGGTTAATAAGTGGTTGAAACCATTATACAAAGTGGGTATACTTATTAACCTCAGGATATATAGACTGTATATGGCTTAAGATTATTTTATTTTATTCTTTTTATATTTTGGTTAACCTTGATATGCGTTCATTCTACACATGAGAAGCTTGTTTTATGAAAGATATAACCATGCTTTAAAACTCTCAAATGTATGTGAACATGAACACCTGTGGAAGAATGTGCAGACTGATGCTTATTCATGAGGAAGTGACTACGGCCCCCTCCTTAGTTCCTTCCCCCAAGGGCCTGTACTTAAACTCAGGTCACCTCTCTCTCTTCGAAGTTCAGTTCAGCTCTTTTCAGTTTAGCTACTTTGTGCTGTTCCTTGGGTTTGATGCAGTAGCAGTCTTTCTTAGTCTTGAGGTTTGAGTCCCTCTTGGGCTCTCTCGGATCTCAGGAAAGCTGAAGACCATGCACTCTCACGCAACGCTCCAAGATGACAACCAGTGGAAGACTACAGTCGGGGACCGGACAAGCCAGCACCAACTGCCAGACGCCAGAACACAGGACCAGAGGAGGCCCAACTGAACGCAAAGGAAAGCTGCATAGGGAAGATGGCAGACTATGCAAAGGCCCAGCCAGCCTGCACCCTGCCCCTGGCCTTCTGAACTTCACTCCCTGGGTTTCCATCAAGGTGACACACAAAACGCATTTCTGTGGTCCAGTCCTCGGTGCTTTTTGATGCTGTGCTTTTTGATAATCTGATCGTAGATTAAAAGGTGTACTCAGATTTATGCTCCAGTTCTCTCTCAATCTCCACAAAATTCTGGACTTCCCATTATGCATATATCAATCCCATTTATCATTTAATATTTAATTAACTTGTAGTTTTAATGTGCTATAAATAAATAACTTTTATTAAAACTAGTCTGGATATATGACTCAGTATTGTGACAAGCGCGCAGATCACTAGATGTCTCAGAAATGAACTCTCACCCTGAGATTGGATCAGATGGCAATTATTGTTTGTGCTTCAGTTAAGCTAATATCCCAATAATAATTAATTAATTAATTAATTAGTTAATTCATTATACCCATACCCCATCTCACACACACAAACACACAGTAATAAGTTAAACACTCACTGAGCCTTTCTGGAGTTTGTGATAGAAGGGATGAGTCTTCTGTAACCCTCCTCTGAGGTGTTGAATTTCTTCAGGTCAAACTCTTTCTTCACATGCTCTGACTGGAGACGCATGTAGGTCATGACTGAACATTCTACAGGGGAAAGTTTCGTCTTTGAGGATTTATCTGGAATTAGAGAGAAACAATAGACAGCTGTCACATGCCATCGTCATCCAGTGAAAACATGACAAATGTTGAAGTGAACAGTGGCAGAGAATTTAAAACATAATTACATATTTGGCTTTCATGAATATTGCTTGATTATTTGCTTCTGACGCATTTGAGCTGTATAATGAAGGACAGATCTTTCTATTTTTACATCCCCGTCATTTCAGTCATGTTTTATATATAACATTATGTGTAGTTTTCCCTCATCACCTTTATCAGCTAGGTCTTTATTTAGCCCTGCCAGCATCTGATTTATCTTTAATCCTTGTCATGGACATGGATACTCTCTGATTAATAAACTACACTTATGCTGTCACATTTTAGAGCTTGTACAACTTATACAACTCAGTAATAGTAAATATCTAAAATGATATTATTTCTTTGAACATATAAGTGCAATTACACCATATTTCATTATAATACAGGTGTATGTAACAGGAGTATCAACTAGTGTTACAATTCATTTGTGTAGCTTAATCTTTATTAAATATTTACTCTTAATAATTTCATGCAAAGAAGCAGGGTTTGTGTGCACGTTGAACTCTCATTCAGAGTTCTATTAGGACTCTGCATGGAAGCCTCTGACCACTGCTCAGTTGTCAAAAACCTGACTTCATAATTTGATCTTTTATTTTAAGTTATTATTTTAAGTGCAACTCAGTACAACTAAAAGTTCAGTACAGATGAGTACAGTCTGCACACTGTATTTTTCTGAGCAAATAAAATTAAAACTGAAAACTGCTGGTTGGTTTATGATCAGCAGTGGGTGAGCAGTGGTTTATGAATGTCTCATTCTGCATTTCCTCTATGATTTACATCCACAGGTAACTTGTGAATGCTGTCAGGGCCTCCCAAGTTGTGGGGCTGAAGTTGGAAGAGAATCCCAATTTTATTTTGTTTAAATATCACATATTTAAACTAAATTTGTTTGTAAATAACACATCAAGAGAACACATGAAACACCATTTTGTTCTGGTAAATAAAAAAAAACTACTGTGATATTAATATATGTATTAGAAAATACATGATCCAACTCTTAAAAGGAAGTGAGATGCAGGGATGTTGACTATAAACATTTGCTGATCATTTTTAGCACTAGAGAACCAGACAAAGGAGTTTAGTTTTTTTTTTTAAAGTGAGTATAAAGCAAACATTCTCCCAGAGGATGCTGCTGCATGAAGCAGCTAGAAAGTAAAAATAAAGTTTACCTTTCAAGATATAAACTATAACAGCAGCTATTACAACAGCAAACACTGAAATGCAGATGATGGCAATCTTCCCACCATGAAAGTGTTTTCCTGAAATACAAACCAGATTAAGATGCACAGCAGCCCAAACACCAAATGACATAGTTCATATAATACATTAATGATAAATACATAATTATGTAATAATGCAAACAATTAGTTGTTTAATTTAGTTCTTTAACTAAAAACATGAACTGATAGATGACATTGTTACAGTGTCCAGGGGTTACCTTTCCAACCAACAAACATGCAACATTTTACACATTTTTATTTAGGTTTCCTTCGAAAAACTCTTTAAAAACTTCAAAGGCCATAATAAACTGCAATTGTTATTTGCTTACTTAATATTGCCTAACCATTATTATTGTTGCACACTGCAAAGTGATTTATATTATTATTATTTTCTTTGAATTATAGAATTATGAATTTTGAATAATTTTCAATTAATTTTTCCTATAGAGAACAAATGGGATGGAAAAATGCATACCTGTCTAACTAATTTCCGCTCGACCTAGAGACACAATTTCAGATACACTCACTCTAGGCACACCGCCGAGTAGGAATTCAGTGTTGGATTGACCTGCACTCGTCCCTTTGTCTTTCTTTCCACATCCCTTTTTTCTCCCAAAGAAATCGAATTAATTTTTGGACTCATCCAAGGTTGGCTGTTTCCTTCTTCCGAGAGCCACAAAACTATATATATATTCACTAAAAACAGATTGTTTATTTATGTGTCGTTTATTTATCCCTCGTTCCTCCCATTAAGACCCAGTCATTTTCAGCCCTAGCCAAACCCTAGTGGTTACTTTGCCTCACGGCAACCAAACTTCAGGCAAGCTGCACAACCAATGCACTTTTCTAGTTAACCTATAATCTCACTTAATGTATCTCACTTTAATAAGTACATTCGATAAAGTAAGTAAGCACTTAATGTGAAATATAAATGAACTAATGTCATTGTTATTTAATATGCATCACTTTATAAGACGCCAACACAAATGTAAAGGCTACCAGTGTTGAATATTTTATTTGCATGAATTTATGCAAAGTGATTTTGGATATGGCAGTCTGATATGATGCAGCATATAATCAGCTTCATACTTTTAACAGAATGAAACACTGGGTTAACCAGGTTTAAACACTGTCTGACGCTCTTAATGAATGCAACACTGAAATAACTTCACACAACTTCAAAGGACTGCGCTGGCCAAAAATAAATTATTTTACAAAAATTCCCACTCATTCCCAACAGATAGATTTTACAGATCCCGCCTCATTGTTTTAAGTAATTAAAATACAGTCTGAGGTCATTGGTTCTTTAAAGACCATGAAGATGAATGAATGTAGCAAATGAGTGAATCATAAGTAAAGGAACCTTGTGATGCTTCTTACCTTTAGCTTCAACGTACACAATTACATAATCATTGAAGTCAAGGGTTTCAATGTTACATCTGTAAGCTCCTTCATCAGAAAGCTGTAATGCTGAGAGTTTCAGTGAGGTGTTGCCTCTCCTCAGTTCCTCTTTAAACAGAGCTGTTCTTCCCCTGTAAGACTCCATCTGTTTATAATTTCTGTCTTGATAATCATAATACAGATGAACTAGTTTATCATCTTGATGAAGTCTGGTCCACTCCACGGTCGCATCCACAGCACTGATGCTGGGTTCAATAGAGCAAGGCAGAACCAGATCTTCACCAACTTCACCAACAAGAGGAGCAGCTGCACCAACAATTTTTAATTGTACTAGAAAGAAAACATCATAAAATATTTAATAAAATATAATTACATGTATATGTAAATCAATTAATATTATACTTCTAGTTTCACCAGTTGCTTTAGCAGTCGTAAAAGGAAATTTATCATTTTTTTTAAATGTCTGCCAAATTTTGTCATAGAATTGTGATCTAGGTAAGAATAAAGGGAATATAAGAATAAAGAGATAAAAGTCAGATGCACTTTATTTAACAATCGGGTAGTCCAACACAACAACAGAACACGATCAAACATAACAGAGGGAGAAAGCAAAATCAGACTTGAGAGAGCACCAAAACATAAGGAGCAGACAAAGATAGTAGTCAGGAGAACAGAAGGCGGTCGAAATCCAGAGGAGGAGAGGAAGGGAAGGGGGAGGGGGGGTGGGGGACCAGGGGGGGGAGAGATGAGCAAAGGAGCAACCAAAACGAGGACAGGGGAAGATCAGATCAAATATAAAGAAGGAGCCAAAGCCAGAGCAGAGATAACAGAAAGACCACTCAGTAGTGCTAACAAGGCCAGCAAAATTTGGCAAAACATATGTGTGTTTGTCGATCGGCAGGTGGAACAAATCAGTGTGAGTGACTGACTGACACTGACTGTGAGTGACTGACTGACACTGACTGGTGACATGTCAGAGTGACGTCTTTGGGTAATGCACTCTGGAAAGTAAAGTTTGGGAGATAGTGTCAGGGAAACCCGGAAACGTGTGTCTTCTGAGTTTCCATATTTGTTTATTTGTTTTTATTTACCTTTAATTAACTAGGAAAATTTCCCACTGAGACTTAAAATCTCTTTTGCTAAAGAGTCCTGGCCAAGAAAAGCTGCAGCAACATAAAATTGTTAAGAACAATAACAGACACATTAACATTTGAACAAGAATACAATAATCAACCCTTGTTAAATCATTTAAAGGAATGTCAGTTCATTTTACCTGCTTTCACCAACCAAATATGCTTTTAAATATTTTTTTTAATTCAGTGACACAAGCTCCTATGGTTTTCAAACTTTTTGTGCAAGATTCTAATCAGATGGTTCACCATAATTAAAAGTTCATTTTCCTAATTGCATACATACAGAGGGAATCCAGCAGAAACAAATTTAGAAAAAATATTTTCTTTCTGATATAAAAAATATATATAAGAAGGTAATAAGCTTAGTATAGTTATATAAATGAAAGTATACCAATGAATCTGCTCATGTGTAGACAATGAAGACAAAACTGTTGTGTGGTGAGCAAACAAGCAACAATTAGTAATAAATCTTAAGGCACCATGAAAAACCATGTCTAATAAGTGTACACAATGCAAAGGTGCATGCATAAAAATTACATCTCCGTAACCAATTACCGATTAAAAAGGTAGAAACAAGTCTCTTTTTAGTTTCCCTCATCCAACAACAATCCCCCCCTAACAAACAAACACACCAGGATTGAAGCGAATGATTAGGGAGTGTGTGTAAATAATAAATGCAGTAGTGAATAAGATTGCTTAAATTTCTGTAGTTTTTGTCCTCCTGAATGTGGCATTAGCAAGAGATCACTAATGTCATTTACAAAACTGAAGCATATATATATATATATATGTCTGATGATGCACCCAGTCTACGTTTGGTAAACACGTCGGCTCTCCCCCTCTCACACCCTATTACCACCCGCAGGAATTTACTGTGGTTATTGTTGTGGCCATCTACATACCCCCACAAAGCGATGCTAAGCTAGCGCTAATCTAGCTAGCTAATGCTATTAGCAAGCAGCATTCTCGCTATACAGAGGCTGTACTCATCATCGCCAGAGACTTCAGCCAAACTGATCTTGGAACAGTGCTGGATCACAGCTACACAAACATCAAGGAAGCTTTCAGCACCACCCCACTGCCTCTGTCTAGTAAAAGTGTCCATATTGAGAGCAGTGCATGTGGGGCTTAAAGCAGCAGAGTAGCTCCCAGATAGCGGCTCACTTCAACACTTCAACTCAGACCCTAGGCGTGACTCAAGTGATCACTGATTACAAGAGCACCACTAAAGACTGCTACCAGAACACGATTACACCACTAAAGACAGCTACCAGAACACGACTACACCACTAAAGACCGCTACCAGAACATGACTACACCACTAAATACTGCTACCAGAACACGACTAAACCGCTAAAGGCTTCTACCAGAACATGACTACACCGCTAAAGACTGTTACTGTTACTGATTTCTAGCCCGGATCACCCCAGTCCACACATTGGGTTCCACTAGCTCACAGGACTTTATGCATTGCACTTTAACTACACTTGTATCCTTCAACATCCCAGCTGTGTATTTATTTATTTATAATTATTTATTCATATACTGCACATCTGTATTGCTATTCTGAACACTAAGCTGCTATTCTCCTATCTGCACTACATACTTTAATGGGAATCCATTAACTATAATAGTTATAATAGTTCAAATATAGCCGCAAGCGGCAGTTGAGGGTCCTAGCACGTCATAAGTCCACTGAGGCCTTGGACCAGCAGGGCCTCACAAGGCCTAAAGCAGTTTGGACCTTGTTTCTAGATCTATAAAGATAATACAGGTTTAACAGCTCAGGCAGTTCTCATGTCATTAGGAACCATGTCATTCGTTTGTATTTATCAAAAAAGGAACATCTCACTTTTAGCTCAGTGCTGTAGAGGCCCACTGAGAACTGTTCAGCTGCTTTTAAACCCTTGAGGCCTCAGAAGGCTTAAAGCAGTTTGGAACTTGTTTATAGACAGAGAGGTAAACTTATAGGAAGTGGGAGTTTATCATCAGGTCTTTATTCGCCATAAATAATCAGCAGTGGTCTATTAACATTATAGAGGCTGAGGCTTATGTGTACAGGGCCTTACAGCATTAGGGACTATTATGGCACACAGAAGTGAGACTAAAGACTTTAGATTAATTCAGAAAGCCTCTTAGTATTAAGATCATTGATCAGGGGCCTGAGACAGACATGTGTACCAAGTTTCATTGAGATTGACCTTTGACCCTTGGTTTTATAAGCTGTTATTTCTGAACGAATAGGTCAAAATAGCAGTCCAATAGTCCTTTTTCTGACACAATATGTAATTACAAAGTTGTGCAGGACTAAGAGCTGAATCAAATGACATCAGAGGTTTGTCTATAGACTGTGTAATAACATTGTAATAAGCATTTTAGTGATTTTAAGTGGTTTTATGTGCTATAGCGCCCCCTAAAGGCCAAACTGCACCAATTTTTGTACATCTCATCAGAGTCGTAGTTGCCACATGTCTGTTAAATACTGAGTTGATGTGAGTAAAGACTGAGGAGTTATAGCAATATAAGCTGTAAATTCCAAGGCCGAAGTGGTTTGTTGATTTATAGAAGCCATGCTCAGTAAAAAAGTCAACTTCTTTTTGATAATTATTTACCTAGAGACTCCACAGAGTATTTCAAGACCAGTTTGGAATGGCTATGATCAATATCCAGGGACTAGTTCGAAAAGTAGCATTTTTGAACATTTAATGATGAATAAATAACTACACATTTTTGTAACACAATTGCATTTAAAAAAGTTGTTTGGAATCGCCCAGTGCATGATGGTAATTCATTTGTTTGAGATATGAATTTTGTATAAGATACACCCGATTTTCCAAAATAGCGCCACCTAGTGGCCAAATCTTTTGAAATTTTACTGGCTGTTGCAAAGTCCCTCCAAAGACATACCAGTGAAGTTTCATGCTGATTGGTTAATGTTAAGCCTGTCAAATGCCTGCGGAAAGCTGATTGGCTAATGGCGTCCATAATTTTTAATGTATCAAATTGTCCTTAAAGATTCACTTATAAACTGTGTAAAAGATGAAGCGTGCAAAGTTTCAGCTCGATCGGACTTACGGTTGCTGAGAACCAGTTATGTAGCATTTATAGCGCCCCCTATAGATGTAAATGCGCCAAAATTGATAGGCCACCTCAGAATCATGTCCTGAACTAAATTCAAAAGTTTCAAATTTTTTGGGTGAAGCATGTTTGAGTTACAGAATTTTGTATTAATTAGTTTTTTTTTCGAAAGTGTTCATTTGCATATGGCGGGCCTTTTTGTTTACAAAAGTCGACATGTTGATAATTATTGAGGATCAGGGTCTGGAGAATTTTCTGAGATTTACTTCAGAATTTTCGGGCTTAAACCCTAAGACTAGTTCGCAAAAGTAGGTTTTGCATATTATGCTAATTAGAAAAAGATCTAAGTGGGCAGAGCTTAATGCTCCAAATGGTAAAGTAATTGGTTTTGCCCCAAGGAACATGGGAAAAATGTCATTTCATCTGGCAAAATTTTGGTTTAGGAGTTATAGGCCAAAACGTGTTTTGGGTTGCTATAGCGCCACCTTGAGGCCAATCAGTGCCATTCTTTGTGGCTGAGTCATTTCACGCCTACTGTACCGTCCTACCAAGTTTGGTGTCTGTAGGCCTTACGGTCTTTGCTCTACAACGCATTTCAGCCGAGAAAAATAAGAAGAAGAAGAAGAAGAAGAAGAAGAAAAATCCTAACAAATACAACAGGGTCCCTGCACTACGTGCTAGGACCCTAATAATTAAAATTATACTATTACTCTTACTACTACTGCTACTAAGATAGCCTTTTATTATCCCACATGGGGAAAACTGCACCATTACAGGTAATGAGGTGCAGCAGCAAATATTGATAGAGATAGATAGATAGATAGATACTTTATTGATCCCAGAGGGAAATTCAAGGCATCCAGTAGCAGGTATACAAACTATACAGAAGTAACAACAGAAGCAAGATAGATTTGTACAAATAGAGACAATACTATATAAAGTATGAAGGTATAAAAATAGAGTCCTTAGTGTCTGTGTAAAGTGTAAAGTGTAAAGTATAGATGGAGGTAATGGTATACCGTTTGCTAAGCAAATTAAGAAGATGGCTGTTTTCAGCCATCCAGACAGTGCAAATACGCAGTAATATAAATAATTATCAGTGCAAAAAGTGTAAACAGTACAGAATGGAGTAGAATAATACAATATAAATAGATGTAGGGCATTTAGGAGGGCATTTAGGAGGGAGTGTGTGCAGAGATGGGGTTGTGTCCATGGAGTGACCGGAGGGAAAGAGTGTCACACACTTTTTCATCTGCTGTACTGGGAGGAGTTGAACAGTCTTATGGCCTGAGGGACAAAAGACTTCCTGAGTCTGTCTGTGGAGCAGGACTGGGACAGCAGTCTGCCACTGAATGAGCTCCTCTGCCTGATGATCGTGGTGTGCAGAGGATTGTGAACATTGTCCATGATGTTCAGCAGCTTGTTGAGGGCTCTCCTCTCTGCCAGTGGTGTTAAGGACTCCAGCTCTAGTCCCAGCACAGAACCAGCTTTCCTCACCAGCCTGTCGAGTCGTCCAGCATCCCTCTAGCTGATACTGCCTCCCCAACACACCACAGCATAGAAGAGGACGCTGGCTACCACAGACTGGTAGAACATCAGGAGGAGTTTCTGGCAGATCCTGAAGGACCCGAGCCTCCTGAGGAAGTACAGTCTGCTCTGTGCTTTCTTGTAGACTATGTCAGTGTTTACTGACCAGTCCAGCCTCTCGTCCAGGTGCAAACACCAAGGTATCTGTAGGACCTGACCACCTCCACATCAACCCCCTAGATGGAGATTGGCTGCTGAGAGGGCCTGGACCTCCTGAATTCTATACACATCTCCTAGTTTTTGGTGATGTTCAGCTTCATATGGATGGTGGTGCACCACTCCACAAAGTCCTCAAACCAGGCTTCTGTACTCCCTCTCCTGCCGTTACGCACACACCCACGATTGCAGTGTCATCAGAGAACTTCTGCATGTGGCATAACTCCGAGTTGTATTTGAAGTCCGATGTGTACAGGGTGAACAGGACTGGAGAGAGAACAGTCCCCTGTGGTGCTCCTGTGCTGCTGATCACCGTATCAGAGGAGCAGTCCCTGATCCTGCCATGCTGTGGTCTCCCAGTGAGGTAGTCAGTGATCCAGGTGACCAGGTGCATGTCCACCTCCATCTTCATCAGCTTGTCTCTCAGTAGTAGGGGCTGAATGGTGTTGAAGGCACTGGAGAAGTCAAAAAACATGACCCTCACATCACCAACCACCCATGACAAGATGAGAGTGAGATCTGTGTAGAAGATAGAGGGATGGCATCTTCCACTCCCACCTTCTCCCGGTACGCAAACTGCAGTGGGTCCTCAGCATGGTGGACCTGAGGTCTGAGGTGGTTCAGCAGCAGTCGCCTCCATGGTCTTCATCACGTGAGACGTCAAAGCAACCGGCCTGTAGTCATTCAGCTCCTTCGGGTGTGCCTTCTTGGGGACTGGAATGAGGCAGGTTGTCTTCCACGTGGCAGGAACCCTTCCGAGACGTAGACTCAGGTTAAAGACATGCTGGAGGGGCTCCCCCAGTTGGGCAGCACATGCCTTAAGCATTCTGGGGCACACTTTGTCTGGGCCGGCCGCCTTCCTGGGGTGTAGTCTCCTCAGCTGTCTCCTGACTTGGTCTGCCGTGAAGGCTGGGGGACAGTGGGAACCGTGGGTGTTGCTCTGTCCTCCTGCCGATGATGGTGGTGAAGACTGAGATGGTGGTGAAGACTGAGATGGTGGAGGTGAGGGTGATGGTGGTGAAGAAGGTGACGGAGATGGTGGAGGTGAGGGTGATGGTGGTGAAGGTGACGGAGATGGTGGAGGTGAGGGTGATGGTGGAGGTGAGGGTGATGACAACAGGGTGGTGAATGCTGCAGACGGGTCGGAGGAGGGGGCAGCAGCAGCAGGACAGTCAAACCTGTTGTAGAAGTTGTTAAACTGGTTTGCTCTGTCCACACCCCCATCTACTGAGCTGCCACTGTTGTTCTTGCAGCCAGTGATGGTTTTCATTGCTCATTGGTCAATAATTGAGTCACATTGAATAGATTGATAAAAAATGGTCCATGTAGTGTGCTACAGTAGTGAGTGTCAGATGCAACAGCAGTAGTGAGAAAAGAGCTGCGGTATCTCTTCCTAACACACCGCAGGTGGAGGAGCCTGTCACTGAAGGTGCTGGTCAGTGCTGCGACTGTCTCTTGTAGTGGGTGAGAGGGGTTCTTGGCCAACATCCTCCTCTCCCCAACTACCTCCACTGGGTCCAACGCACAGCCCAGAACTGAACCTGTCTTCCTGATCAGCTTATCTAGTTTCTTCCTGGCAGCAGTCCACACAATTCCTTGTTACATCTCTGTACTCCCTTTAATTCCCATCCAAGATGTAGTCAACAACGGTGGAGTCGTCAGAGAATTTCTGTAGATGGCAGGCTGGGTTGTTGTGGGTGAAGAGGAATGGGGCTAGGACCGTTCTTTGTGGTTCCCCGTGCTGCAGAGTATTGTGTCTGACACACCATCCTTAACTCTCACAATCTGTGGCCAAATAAATCCGTAATCCAAGTGATGAGATGGTGGTCCACCCCCAGGCTTTCCAGCTTGCTCCCCAGTAGAGTGGGCCTGATGGTGTTCAAAGCACTAGATAGATCAAAGATCATGGTTCTAACAGTGCTTCCTGCCTTTTTAAGATGAGCAAAGGATCTGTGGAGAAGGTAGATGATCCCCAATGCTTGGCTGGTAGGCAAACTGCAGAGGATCCATAGCTGAGCCCACCGGTGAATGAAGATAGGTGAGAACAAGTCTTTCCAAAGCCTTCAGCAGATGAGAGGTCAGTGCCACTGGTCTGTAGCCATGAAGGTAACTGGGATGTTCAGTATTTGGAATAGGAACATGAGCAGGATTGATGTTGTCTGGACCTACTGCCTTCTTCGCCTTCATCTTGGTCAGCTCCCTCCTCATTTGTTCTCTAGTGAAGGACAGAGAAGAGCTGGGCTGTGTGATGGCCAGTGAAAGCAGTGGTGTGGGCTGGTCAGAAGACGGGGCAGATGCCAGATCGAATCTGTTGAAGAGGGCATTTAGGTAAATTGCCCATTGTGGGGCTCCATCATGCTGCCTGTTAGACTATTGTAATCATGAGAGGGTTTTTAAGCCCCTACAGACTCTGCTCACATTGTTCTGCTGCAGCTAGCCTTCCATTTGTAATGGTTCTTGCTCTCCCTGATTTTCTTCTCATTTCCTTCTGTGTCCTCCTTATTGCTCCTTGTGTCATGATCTAAAAGCTGCCCTCTTCTCATTCAGAAGAGCCTTCAGGTCTGAGGTAACGCAGGGCTTGTTTTTGGAGAACCACCGTACTGTGTTGGTGGGCACAGTGTTCTTCACACAGAAGTTTATGTGGTCTGTGATGCAGATTGTGAGGCAGTCAATATTCTCACTGTGGCTCACTGAGAACCTCCCAGTCTGTTGTTTTGAACAAGTCCTTCAGAGCCTCATAAGCCTCATCAGACCAGCTTCTCACTAGTTTCCCCCTTCTGTGCCTCCTCAGTTCCTGTGGGATATCAGGAAGCTCCTCCAAGGAAAGAGGTGTTGCTTAGTGCTAGCAGCCATTCTTTGGTGTGAACAGTGGACAAGTGGCTGCCCTTCAGCTCCCCCGAAGCAAATGTATAAAGTGCCCAAACAAGCAGAAATGTCCCCGGCATGATCAAAGTAGATTAAAATAAACACTACAAAGAAAATGAAACTTAACATTTAAAAAAAAAAAGAAGGTGAAAAGAGGTAAAAGGGCGAAGTAAAGGATGAGCTGCTGTAAATGGCTGCCACTTGAGTGACGCTAGAAGGACTACTACTACTACTAATAATAATAATAATACTAATAATAATAGTTCAGTATTGAAAAAATTAGGTCTCTTACCATTGACTTCAACATAAAGAGTGATGGCATCCTTCCAGGATTTGTCCTGAATTAAACATCTGTAAGCTCCCTCATCAGAAGGTTGGATTGCTGAGAGTTTCAGTGAGGTGTTTCCTTTCTGCAGTTCTTCTTTAAATAGAGCTGTTCTTCCTCCATACAACTCCATCTGTTCATAATTCCTGTCTTTATGATCTTCATAGAGATGCACTAGATCATCAGTACCAGTATCGGTTCTTGTCCACTCCACCATCATATCCACAGCGCTGATTTTGGGTTGAAGATAACAGGGCAGAACCAGATTTTCACCAAGTTCCACAACAAGAGGGGCAGATGGACCAACTACCTTAAAGTTCTCTGAAATAAAAAAAAAAACATGACATATAGCAATTAAATAATCTGATAATTATATGTACTATACACACACAGTGTCTGCTTCTTATTTTTTTCTGCATTCTGTGAGTTCTAACCTGTTCTAGTACAGTGTTTTTACAGGAGAGTGAACACATACCTGACATGGTCTCCATAAAGCCAGAGAACATCAGTAGTGTCAAATAGAGAAACATCTTTCCTGAAAGACAGTGTGGTAGATTTGCTTTTATCTTTTATTCCTGAAACTTTAACAAACATCACTCATATGTTAACTGTAATGCAGTGGGTTTAAAGTTATTAATTTCTCAGTATGAGAAGAAAACATATGTATACAAACTAATCAGGGATCTGAGACTTACATTACTCCAAAGAAGTTCAGAGTCTTTCACAAACCCAATTTCAAGAGAAGATGGCACACCATTTATGTTTATCTAGAGCGACTTACATGGTTAACTCTATTACAGGGAGGCCAATGTAGTGTTAGGAGTCTTGCCCAAGGACTCTTATTGGAGTAGCACAGCATAGTCACCCAGACCAGGATTCAAACCCCAGTCTCCCACAGGTGGTGGTGACTAGTGAGTAGTCACTAGTCGTAGTGGTAGTGTTATTTGTTGAGCTACACCAACCACAGCAGAAAACACGTAAATTAAAGCAATAATTTGCAAACCTCTTGTAACTTGTATTCAGTATTTTTGCCAATAGTGTCTATAGTGACTATAGTTTACACAGATTTCTCCACATTCTCTGAATCCTCAAATAAATTGATGGGCTGTAACCGATTCAATTCTTAAATTCCTGGCAGATGTGCACAGAGAAACGTTATTCATTGTTAAGCCTTTCGTGAGTGCTCCTTTGAAACACATTCATATAACACCACCTGAGACCTATTCGCAGGTTTACCTGTAGGAAGTACCAAAACATGTGTTTTTAATAATGACAGAAAACCTCCCAGTCCAAAGGCCCTAACACACTAAATGTGGGGGTTTTGTTTTGGACAGCGACATTATTTAATTTGCTTACATTTGAATACAAAAAAGAGCTGTGTCCAGCAATTGGAACATTTTTATAATAAAATGGGTAACACTTTATAATAACTTTCAGTAATAAACTATTAACTAATGATTAACATCTGTAAACAAATCATCAGTTCATGAGAATTTGAACGTGAACAAACGTTTACAAATGATAGTTCATGTAGTTATTAATACATATACTGATGTTTACAAACATGTTAACAAATCATTAGTTCATTAGAACTTGAAAATGAACAAATCATTAGTTAATGAAAAATTGAAAATGAAAAAATGTTTATCAGTCAGAGTTCCTGTTGCCAGTGTGTGCACTCATATATTTATAAATATGTTAACAAATCATTAGTTCATCAGAATTACAAAATTAACAGCAGTTCTACATACCTCGGCTCAGCCGCTGCTAGGCTGAGAAGAATAGAGCACCCAAAGATGTCCAGTCAAGAGCAGTTCAGTTTCTCTGCTCACCTACAGTGTGTTCCAGCTGACAGTGAATCTACATTACGGTAAATTATTGAGGCAACACATAAATTCAGATTTATGTTAAGAGATGCATTTCAAAATGATTGTTTAGTTTAGACTTTGTTCTCAAAGCAGAAAGTTAATTAATTAGTTAATGTGCTTGCAAATTATGAGTAAACATGTGTAAGGCTTATTAGTTCATTAACAAATAGGTATAAGCTATACGTTCATCAGTTACAGATGTTTTTGCAGTACCTGAACTAAAGTTGAAACTCTTCATTATTAGTTAATGTTTATGAACGTTTACAAACTATTAGTAAATATGGATTTTAATTTCATAGACCCTCTTGTTTGACTAGACACATCCATACTGTGATTTGCAATAAGAAACAACAGTGGTAAAGATTCAGCACACATTTACAGATCATCAGTGAATGGACCAAGACCAAGGCTGTAATTAATCAATGACTTTTATTTGCAGAAAAGGATTTGCTCAGTAATTACAAAGGAAGCTCTATGATCAACAATGACATACAGTAAGAAAGTTGCTCAGCAATTAAAAAAAAAAGCTCAACGATTACATATAAAAACTGAAGAAACAAGCCCAAACTCGAACACTCCAAGTCCTCCCCACCTTACCCCTCCCCAACCTCATTTAAACCCAAAGTCAAAATAGTGTATGCTGACATTGTTTCTTTTTGCAACAATTCAGCACCGCGTTGGACCTCTTCTGGATCTCCCTAAGTAAAAAAATAAAATAAAATAAACAACACACAAATACATCCATCAACCATTTATTTTGTGCTAACATATCAAACTGTAATGGTTGCACTGTTCTGAATTTGGCGTATGTACCTTAACGAAACAACAAAAAACTGTGGACAGCGTTCAAAATCCAATAAATAAGTAATACTAAGTCTAATACTGGCTACTGTTAGAGAGCTAGATACCTAGCAGGCCTCTGTTAATGGCACAGCATTAGCTCAACAGTTTAACCCGTCTAAACTCGAAAATACTCAAAATACTAAAACACGCGGGTCAGATCTTACCTGAAGTGCTTAACTGTGGTTGTACTTCAGACATACGGCTCTTTGTCGTCACTGTAGCCAACCGCTTCGACCTAAGGAAAATGGTGCCCAGCGCTTTAATGACAAACCGCAGCGCTCCGTTAAAACTACCTAAACTGGGGAAGTAGAGGGGGAAGAGGGCGTATCCTCTTTTTGTAGTTAAAGTTATGATTGGCTAGCCACTGATTTCATATAGCACACCCGTTTTCGGGAATCATTGTCCCTATGACTGTTAGTGTAGAGCTAAGAAAGTCAACCGAAAGAGGGAAAACAAAGAAGAGACAGCTAAAACTAATCAAGTGGCAAAGTGGTAAGATAACTTTAAACATGAATTCATAGTTTGTCCTAAAGTCTTGTTCTTGACATTATTTTAAATAATTAATTTAAAACTTTTCATCTTTATTACATTACATGGTACTATAGAATATCCCTATTTGGCATTTTTGGTAATGAAATAATGTATGTGTTTTATTTACTCCAACTAAAATCATTCTATAGTGTGTGGATCTATAGTGCATGGTTTGATAATAGGAATAAAATTGTAAGCTAGACCTTTGAGCACACTTGTTTATAAGAACACCCATAACAAACATTACTGACATTTATTGAAGCATGATGCATATTTATTAAATCATGTGTTTCTGTACATTAATACTTTACATGTTACTTTCTCACAGGACTTGTGAAACAGAAACCGGAGCAGTACAAAAGCAATCAGGCACCAGTCCATGTTCAGATCCACCTGTTTGAGTGGATGGAATTCATTTACAGGTTAATTTACAGAATTAGAGAGACTTATTGTTGTGAGATCTGAGTTATGATGAGTTATGGTTTACTGTATTGTTTTGTGTTGCAAGATTTTCACAGGGTTTGTGACTGAGGCAGTTTGACTTGATGGTAGATGGTATTGCAGGGGTGTGTTATTAGCCTGATTTCTCACTTTCTACTTAAATCTTTACTTTTCCAATTTATTCCTGAACAATAAGGTTTAAAATGTGGACATACAAATGCTGTTTTTTTTACAGTATGGGAAAGCGCACATGTCAGGTGAAAAGAGGGGATGGGGGCGGTGGATGTTTGAAATGCTGGAACATTCCAATGTGATTCTTAAGTCATCCACCATGTGAGAACTGGGACAGAAGTGATAAGTGATGAGTGGTGGGGCTATTAAGGGTCTTTTGAACAACTGGAATACAATCACTTAATCATAAACCACAAAATCTGCTATGTAAATCCTAGCAATAGTGCCCATACTCAACATATTGAGAGGGCATGGTGTACACATAAGGGAAATGTGTGGACGCTGAGGGGAAACAGACTGGAGGGTTTGCTGGAAGACCACATTCATGTAATAGAGTGGAATGAATATCTAGGTAATAGTCACAAAAATGTATCACTAGGAAGACAATTTAATGACATCTCAAAACAATTAACTGGCACAACCCTGCAGCTTTACAGTGCAATAGAGAAAAAATAACTGAATTGTTAATTTCAATATGCAGATTTTTATTTGTAATTGTTGAGCTAATTTCTTCCTTATTTCTATAATCACATGTATTACAGGTATACTTGAAAGTAGTTTATCCTAATTTATGCATTACATTTGCTAAAAGTATGCTGGGATTGGTGAAGGGGTGGAGGGGGTGAGGCGGGGAGGACTTGGGGTGTTTGAGGTTGAGCCTGTTTCTCCAGCTTTTATTTGTAATCGTTGAGCTTTTTTTTAAATTGTTGAGCAACTTTCTTATTGTATGTCATTGTTGATCATAGAGCTTCCTTTGTAATGACTGAGCAAATCCTTTTCTGCAAATAAAAGTCATTGATTAATTTCACCCTTGGTCTTGGTCCATTCACTGATGATCTGTAAATGTGTGCTGAATCTTTACCACTGTTGTTTCTTATTGCAAATCCAGTCAAACAAGAGGGTATATGAAATTAAAATCCATATTTACTAATAGTTTGTAAACGTTCATAAACATTAACTAATAATGAAGAGTTTCAACTTTAGTTCAGGTACTGCAAAAACATCTGTAACTGATGAACGTATATCTTATACCTATTTGTTAATGAACTGGTAAGCCTTACACATGTTTACTCATAATTTACAAGCACATTAACTAATTAATTAACTTTCTGCTTTGAGAACAAAGTCTAAACTAAACAATCATTTTGAAATGCATCTCTTCACATAAATCTTAATTTATGTGTTGCCTCAATAATTTACCGTAATGTAGATTCACTGTCAGCTGGAACACACTGTAGGTGAGCAGAGAAACTGAACTGCTCTTGACTGGACATCTTTGGGTGCTCTATTCTTCTCAACCTAGCAGCGGCTGAGCCGAGGTATGTAGAACTGCTGCTAATTTTGTAATTCTGATGAACTAATGATTTGTTAACATATTTATAAATATATGAGTGCACACACTGGCAACAGGAACTCTGACTGATAAACATTTATTAATTTTCAATTTTTCATTAACTAATGATTTGTTCATTTTCAAGTTCTAATGAACTAATGATTTGTTAACATGTTTGTAAACATCAATATATGTATTAATAACTACATGAACTATCATTTGTAAACGTTTGTTCACGTTCAAATTCTCATGAACTGATGATTTGTTCACAGCTGTTAATCATTAGTTAATAGTTTATTACTGAAAGTTATTATAAAGTGTTACCATAAAATGTAATGCAATCTCCAAAAGCAGCACAAATGGCATTTAAACTGGGCTACAGACACATGTTACATGTGGAAGCTCTCAGTTCTGGCATCATAGTGAAGCGGTGAAGCTGTTCCTGCTGTACTTTTCTAGTATGTAGAGTAGCCCAGTGTGACTCACTCTATGAGGAGCAAACATGGTCTTATATGTACTTAAAGACATTCGATCTGTTTACTTTGTTTCATATGGAACTGCAAAAGCAGCTCAAACTGATGCTGGGCTGTGTGCAAAAGATTTAAACCAGAAAGATTATTTCAAAATATTCTCCTTGTGCTTTGCCAAACTGGAAAGCACCCTGCAATATGTCATTTACCTGTTTCACGAGAAGCAAAAACTATATCTGATTATTTCACATTTTAGATCACAACTCAGAGATCTGCTTCCTCTGTCCATGCTTTAAATGTCCTGTTTACTAGAGGGGCTTGCTTGAGAACTGGCCTATATGCTGGGTAGAGGAACAAGGAGATGTGGTCTAACTGTCTGGAGTAGGGGCGGGGCACTGCCCTGTAAGTTCAGTTCTGAGCCTTTTATCTGTGGTTGGCCCTATATTTTAAATTTGATTTTTAATTTTATATAACTATAATATTGATACATGTTTTATATCTATATTTGTTAAACAGTAACTTACTGACAGATATGACAGCCAATATAAATACTGTGGTTTCTGCTAATTTAATTATGTTATAATTAACATCAGAATATTTATATTTATAAATTTCTATTTGTTTACTTCATAAATGTTTTGTTATAAAACAATTTTATTACTAAGTATGTCACAGAATAAGTACAAAGTGCAGCGGCACTACGTAGACTGGTCACAGTGAGAGCACCAATAACCATAAAGCTTAAGGTAATTTTTTCACCATACTCATATACTGTAAATGAAATTAAACTAATAATGCAGTATTCAGCATTGGTAATGAAGGTACGTTATTTACCTGCCGAGTGCACACATCAGTTACTGAATGAGAATTTCAGAATGTCTCAGTGAAGTGAAGGCCAAACATTAAACAGCTTCACTTTCAAGTCAAATTAGATTCACAGATCGCTGCAGTCTGTTTATATATATATATATATATATATATATATATATATATATATATATATATATATATATATATATATATATATATACACACACAGTCACCTTGTATTTACACTATATATACAGTTACCTTGTATTTACACTATATATATATAGTGGAGGAAATAAATATTTGATCCCTTGCTGATTTTGTAAGTTTGCCCACTGACAAAGATATGAACAGTCTATCATTTTAAGGGTAGGTTTATTTTACCAGTGAGAGAAAGAATATTAAATAGAAAATCCAGAAAATTACCTTGTATAAATATTATACAGGTAATTTCTGGATTTTCTATTTAAATATTCTTTCTCTCACTGTAAAAATCACCTACCCTAAAATGATAGACTGTTCATATCTTTGTCAGTGGGCAAACTTACAAAATCAGCAAGGGATCAAATATTTATTTCCTCCACTATATATATAGTGTAAATACAAGGTAACTGTATATATAGTGTAAATACAAGGTGACTGTGTGTGTAATCATATATATAATATATATATATTATATATATATATATATATATATATATATCCTAAGTATATATATATATAATAAAAAGGACTGCAGCGATCTGTGAAGCTAAATTTTGACTTGAAAGTGAAGCTGTTTTAATGTTTGGCACTTCACTTCACTGAGACATTCTGAAATTCTCATTCAGTAACTGGGATGTGTGCACTCGGCAGTTAAATAACGTACCTTCCATTACCAATGCTGAATACTGCATTATAGTTTAATTTCATTTACAGTATATGAGTATGGCTGTTGAAAAAAATTACCTTAATATTTATGGTTTATTGGTGCTCTCACTGTGACCAGGTCTACGTATAGTGCCGCTGCACTTTGTACTTATTCTGTGACATACGTAGTAATAAAATTGGGTTTTTAACAAAACCTTTATGAAGTAAACCAATAGAAATTTATAAATATAAATATTCTGATGTTTAATTATTAACATAATTAAATTAGGCAGAAACCACAGTATTTATATTGGCTGTCATATCTTCAGTAGTTACTGTTTAACAAATATAGATATAAAACATTCTATCAATATTATAGTTTTATAAAATTAAAAAAATCAATTTTAAAAATATAGGGCCAACCACAGATAAAAGGCCTCAGAACTGAACTTACAGGGCTAGTGCCCCGCCCCCTACTCCAGACAGTTAGACCCACATTCTCCTTGTTCCTCTACCCATCATATAGGCCAGTTCTCAAGCAACCCTCCTCTAGTAACCAAGGACAGTTAAAGAATGGACAGAGGAAGCCGATCTCTGCTCAGTTGTGATCTAAAATGTGAAATAATCAGATATAGTTTTTGCTTCTCGTGAAACAGGTAAATGACATATTGCAGGGTGCTTTCCAGTTTGGCAAAGCACAAGGAGAATATTTTGAAATAATCTTTCTGGTTTAAATCTTTTGCACACAGGCCCGCATCAGTTTGAGCTGCTTTTGCAGTTCCATATGAAACAAAGTAAACAGATCGAATGTCTTTAAGTACATATAAGACCATGTTTGCTCCTCATAGAGTGAGTCACACTGGGCTACTCTACATACTAGAAAAGTACAGCAGGAACAGCTTCTGCACCGCTTTCACTATGATGCCAGAACTGATAGCTTCCACATGTAACATTTGTCCTGTAGCCCAGTTTTAAATGCCATTTGTGCTGCTTTTGGAGATTGCATTACATTTTATGTGTAAACACTTTATAATAATTGTCAGTAATAAACTATTACTAATGATATAACAGCTAGTGAACAAACTCATCAATTTCATGAGGAAGTTGAAGGTTGAACAAACGGTTACAAAAATGATAGTTTTCATGTAGTTATTGAATACATGATATTGATGTTTACAAACATTGTTAAACAAATCATTATTTTCATTAGAAACTTGAAAATGAACAAAATCATTAGTAATGAAAAAAGTGAACAATTAATAAATGTTTATCAGTCAGAGTTCCTGTTTTGCCAGTGTGTGCACTCATATATTTATAAATATGTTAACAAAATCATTAGTTTCAGCAAGAATTACAAAATTAGGCAGCAGTTCTACAATACCTCGGCTCAGCCGCTGCTAGGTTGAGAAGAATAGAGCACCCAAAGGATGTCCAGTCACAGAGCCCAGTTCAGTTTCCTCTGCCTTCACCTACAGTGTGTTCCAGCTGACAGTGAATCTTACATTACGGTAAATTATTGGAGGCAACACATTAAACATTAAGATTTATGTGAAGAGATGCATTTCAAATGATTGTTTAGTGTAGACTTTGTTCTTCAAAGCAGAAAGTCTAGTTTAATTAGTTTAATGTGCTTGTAAAATTATGAGTAACCATGTGTGTAGGCCTTACCAGTTCCTTAACAACTAGGTATAAGATATACGTTCATCCGTTACAGATTGTTTTTGGCGTACCTGAACTAAAGTTGAAACTCTTCATTATTTAGTTAATGTTTTATGAACGTTTACCAACTATTATTAAATATGGATTTTAATTTCAATATACCCTCTTGTTTGACTGGATTTGCAATAAGAAACAACAGTGTGGTAGAGATTCAGCACACATTTACAGATCATCAGTGGAATGGACCCAGGACCAGGGTTGAAATTAATCAATGACTTTATTTGCAGAAAAGGATTTGCCTCAGTGCCATTACAAGGAAGCTCTATGATCAACAATATGACATACAATAAGAAAGTTTTGCTCAACAATTTAAAAAAAAGCTCAAAGATTACAAATAAAAGCTGGAGACACAGGCATACAACCTCAAACACCCCAAGTCCTCCCCGCCCACACCCCTCCACCCCTTTCACCAATCCCAGCCATACTTTTACCAAATGTAATGCATAAATTAGGATAAACTACTTTCCCGTATAACCTGTAATACATGTGATTATAGAAATAAGAAGAAATTAGCTCAACAATTACAAATAACAAATCTGCATCATTGAATTAAATTAAACAATTCAGTTATTTTTTCTCTATTGCAACTGTAAAGCTGCAGGGTTGTGGCCAGTTAATTGTTTTGAGGATGTCATTAAATTGTCTTCCTTTAGTGATACATTTTTTTGTGACTATTACCTATATATTTCATTCCACTCTATTACATGAATGTGGTCTTCCAAGCAAACCCTCCAGTCTGTTTCCCCTACAGCGTCCACACATTTCCCGTATGTGTACACCAATGCCCTCGTCAATAAGGTTGAGTATGGGCACTATTGCTAGGATTTACATAGCAGAATTTTGTGGTTATGATTAAGTGATTGTATTCCAGTGTTCAAAAGACCCTTAATAGCCCCACCACTCATCACTTATCCTTCTGTCCCAGTTCCTCACATGGTGGATGACTTAAGACTCACAATTGGAATGTTCCACCATTTCAAACATCCACCGCCCCCATCCCCCTTTTCACCGGACCAGGTGCGCTTTCCCAATACTGTAAAAAAAACAGCATTTGTATGTCCACATTCAACCTTATTGTTCAGGAATAAATTGGAAAAAGTAAAGATTTGAAGTAGAAAGTGAGAAATCAGGGCTAATAACACACCCCTGCAATACAGCTACATCAAGTCAAACTGCCTCAGTCACAAACCTGTGAAATCTTGCCCACACCAAAAACAATACAGGAAACCATAAACTCATCATAACTCAGATTCACAACAATAAGTCTCTCTAATTCTGTAAATAACCTGTAAATGAATTCATCCACTCAAAACAGGTGGATCTGAAACATGGACTGGTTGCCTGATTGCTTTTGTACTGCTTTCCGGTTTCTGTTTCCACAAGTCCTGCTCGAGAAAGTAAAACATTGTAAAGTATTTAATTACGAAACACATGATTTAAAAAATGCATCATGCTTCAATAAATGTCAGTAATGTTGTATGGGTGTCTCTATAAACAAAGTGTGCTCAAAGGTCTAGCTACAATTTTATGCCATTATCAAACCATTGCACTATAGATCCACACACTATAGAATGATTTTAGTTGGAGTAAATAAAACAAGAGATACATTATTTCATTACAAAAATGCCAAATAGGGATATTCTATAGTACCATGTAATGTAAATAAAGATGAAAATGTTTTAAATTAATATTAAAAATAATGTCAAGAACAAGGACTTTAGGACAAACTATCGGATTCATGTTAAAAGTTCATCTATAACACTTTGCCACGTGATTAGTTTTAGCTGTTCTCTTCTTTGTTTTCCCTCTTTCGGTTGACTTTCTTAGCTCTACACTAACAGTCATAGGGACAATGATTCCCGAAAACGGGTGTGCTATATGAAATCAGTGGCTAGCCAATCATAACTTTAACTACAAAAAGAGGATACGCCCTCTTCCCCCTCTACTTCCCCAGTTTAGGTAGTTTTAACGGAGCAGCTGCGTTTGTCATTAAAGCGGCTGGGCACCATTTTTCCTTAGGCGAAGCGGTTGGCCTACAGTGGACGACAAAGAGCACGATGTCTTGAAGTACAACCACAGTTAAGCACGTCAGGTAAGATCTGACCGCGTTTTGTTTTAGTATTCTTGGAGTATTTTCGAGTTTAGACGGGGTATGTAAACTGATTGCGGCTAACTGCTGTGCCATTAAACAGGAGGGCCATGCTAGGTATCTTAGATCTCTAAACAGTAGCCCAAGTATAGATTAGTATACTTATTTAATTGGATTTTGACGCTGTCCACAGTTTTTGTGTTGTTTCGTTTAAGGTACATACGCCAAATTCTGAACAGTGCAAACATTACAGTTTGATATGGAGGCATTAAAATAAAATGGTTGATGGATGTATTTGTGTGTTGTTTATTTTTATTGTATTTTTTACTTGAGGGGAGAATCCAGAATGAGGTCCAACTTGGTGCTGAATTGTTGCAAACAACAGCAAACAATGTCAGCATACATGGCTGGTGGGGTATACTGCTAACACCAGTTTGACTTTGGTTTAAATGAGGTTGGGGAGGGGTATAGGTGGGAAGGAACCTGGACGTGTGTTCGAGGTTGAGCTTGTTTCTTCATCTTTATTTGTAATCCGTTGAGCTTTTTTTTTTTAATATGCTGTGAGCAACTCTTCATACTGTATGCTCAACATTGTATACCTTGAATTTCGCTTCTGGGAATCATAAAGTATCTATCTATCTATCTATCTAGCATTCATATGTCTATCAATACTATCTATATCTATCTATCTATCATAGAGCTTCTTGGTAACTACTGAGCAAAACCTTTTCAGCAATTAAACAGAATGATTAATTTAACCCTTGGTCTAGGTCCATTCACTGATGATCTGCTAAATGTGTGCGGAATGTTTACCCACTGTTGTTTCTAATTGCCAAACACAGTATGGATATGTCAGGTTCAAACAAGAGGGTCTATGAAAGTTAAAAATCCATTATTTGCTAATAGTTTGTAAAACGTTCATAAACATGCTAACTAAGAAATGAAGAGTTTCAAACTTAGTTTAGTTACCTCGCAAAAAACATCTGTAACACTGATGAACGTCATCCCAGTCCTATTTACCTATTTGTTAATGAACTAGTAAGCCTTACACATGTTTACTCATTAATTTGCAAAGCACCATTAAATAACTAATTAACTTGCTGCTTTGAGAACAAAGTCTATAAACTAAAACAATCGATATTTTTGAAAATGATTCACTCTCTTAACATAAATCTTAATGATGTAGTTGCCTCATTATATTTACATTGTTAATGTAGATTCACTGTCAGCTGGAAACACACTGTAGGTGCGACAGATGAAACAGAACTGCCTCTTGACCTGGACATCCTTTGCGGTGCTCTATTCTTCTCAGCCTAGCAGCCGGCTGAGCCGAGGTATCGTATGTGAATGTCTGTTAATTTTGTAATTCTGATGAAACTAATGATTTGTTAACATATTTATAAAATATATGAGGGTCACACACTGGCAACAGGAACTCTGACTGATAACATTTTTTCATTTTCAATTTTTCATTTAACTAATGGATTTTTTCATTTCAAGTTCTAAGGAACTAATGATTTGTTAACATGTTTGTAAAACATCAGTAATGTATAATAACTTTTAAACCATTTGGGGGGGGAAAAAACCTTTTATCATTTGTAAACGTTTGTTCACGTTCAAATTCTCCATGACACTGATGATTTTGTTTAACAGAGTGTTAATCATTAGTAATAGTTTTATACTGAAAGTTCTTATTTAAAGTGTTACCATTTTATTATAAAAATTGTTCCAATTGCTGGACACAGCTCTTTTTTGTATTCAAATGTAAGCAAATTAAATAATGTCGTCTGTCCAAAACAAAACCCCAACATTTAGGTGTGTTAGGGGCCTTTGGACTGGGAGGTTTTCTGGCATATTAAAAAACAATGTTTTGGTATCTTCACAGGTAAACCTGCGAATAGGTCTCAGGTGGGTTATTTATGAATGTGTTTCAAAGGAGCACTCACGAAAGGCTTAAACAATGAATAACGTTTCTCTGTGCACATCTGCCAGAGACTTTAAGAATTGAATCGGTTACAGCCCATCAATTTATTTGAGGTTCAGAGAATGTGAGGAAATCTGTGTAAAACTATAGTCACTATAGACACTATTGGCAAAAATACTGAATACAAGTACAAGAGGTTTGCAAAATTATGCTGTATTTACGTGTTTTCGCTGTGGTTGGTGAGCTTCAACAAATAACACTACCACTACGGACTAGTGACTACTCACTAGTCACCAACCACTGTGGGAGGACTGGGGTTGAATCCTGGTCTAGGGTGGATATGCTGTGCTACTCCAATAAATTCCTTGGGCAAGACTCCTAACCACTACATTTGGCCTACCTGATAAAGAAGTTAACCATGTAAGTCGCTTAGATAAACATAAATGGTGTGCCATCTTCTCTTGAAATTGGGTTTGTGGAAAGACCTCTGAACTTCTTTGGAGTAATGTAAGTCTCAGATCCTGATTAGTTTGCTTACATATGTTTCTTTCATAATGGAGAAATTTAATAACTTTAAACCCACTGCATTACACGTTATTAACATATGAGTGATGTTTGTTAAAGTTTCAGGAATAAAGATAAAAGCAAATCTACCACCACTGTCTTTCAGGGAAAGATGTTCTCTATTTGGACACTACTGATTGTCTCTGGCTTTTATGGAGGGACCATGGCAGGTATGGGTTCACTCTCCTGTGAAAACACTGTACAGAAACAGGTCGAACTCACAGGAATGCATGAAAAACAAAAATAAGAAGCAGACCAATGTGGGTGATAGTACATATAATTATCAGGATTATTAATTGATATATGTCATGTTTTTTTTTTATTTCAGAGAACTTTAAGGTAGTTGGTCCATCTGCCCCTCGTGTGTGGAACTTGGTGAAAAATCTGGTTCTGCCCTGTTATCTTCAACCCAAATAGCGCTGGGATATGATGGTGGAGTGGACAAGAACCGATACTGGTTACTGATGATCTAGTGCATCTCTATGAGATCATAAAGACAGGAATTATGAACAGATGGAGTTGTATGGAGGAAGAACAGCGCTATTTAAAGGAAGAACTGCAGAAAGGAACACCTCCACTGAAACTCTCAGCAATCCAACCTTTCTGATGAGTGAGCTACAGATGTTTAATTCAGGACAAAATCCTGGAAGATTGCCATCACTCTTTATGTTGAACGTCAATGGTAAGTAGACCTAAATTTTTTCAATACTGAACGATTATATTAGTATTATTATATTATTAGTAGTGGTAGTAGTCCTTCTAGCGGTCACTCAAGTGGCAGCCATTTACAGCAGCTCATCCTTTACTTCGCCCTTTTTACATCTTTTTCACCTTCTGTTTTTTTTTTTAAATGGTAAGTTTCATTTTCTTTGTAGTAGTTTATTTAATCTACTTTGATCATGCCGGGGACATTTTGCCTGTTGGGCACTTTATACATGTGCTTCGGGGGAGATGAAGGGCAGGCACTGTCCACTGTTCACACCAAAAGAATGGCTGCTAGCACTAAAGCAACAACTCTTTCCTTGGAGGAGTTCCTGATATCCCACAGGGAAACTGAGGAGGCACATGAAGGGGGAGGAAAAGGAAACTAGTGAGAAGCTGGTTGATGAGGCTTATGAAGGCTCTGAAAGGACTTCTTCGAAACAACAGACTGGGGAGGAATTCTCAGGCGCCACAGTGAGGATATTGACTCTGCCTCACAAAACTGCATCACAGACCACATAAACCTTCTGTGTGAAGAACACTGTGCCCACCAAACACAGTACGGTGGGTTCTCCAAAAACAAGCCCGGCGTTACCTCAGACCTGAAGGCTCTTTTGAATGAGAAGTGAGGCAGCTTTTAGATCATGACACAAGGGGAGCAATAAGGAGGGACACAGAAGGAAATGAGAAAAAATCAGGTAGAGGCAAGAGAACCATTACAAAATGGACGGCTAGCTGCAGCATGAACACTGTGAGCAGAGTCTGTAGGGCTTAAAAACCCTCTCATGATTACAATAGTTCTAACAGCAGATGATGGGCCACAAATGGGGCAATTTACCTTAAAAATGCCCTCTTTCAAACAGATTCGATCTGGCATCTGCCCCGTCTTACTGACCAGCGCCACACCACTGCTTTCCACTGGCCATCACACAGACCAGCTCTTCCTGTCCTTCACTAGAGAAACAAAATGAGGAGGGAGATGACCAAGATGAAGGCGCAAGAAGGCAGTAGGTCCAGACAACATCAATCCTGCTCATGTTCCTATTCCAAATAACTGAACATCCAAGTTACCTCATGGCTACAGGACAGTGGCACTGACCTCTCATCTGTGCAAGGCTTGGAAAGACTTGTTCTCACCATCTTCATTCACCGGTGGGACTCAGCTATGGATTCCTCTGCAGTTTGCGCTACCAGCCAAAGCATTGGGGTCATCTACCTTCATACACAGATCCTTGGCTAATCTTTTAAAAAGGCAGGAAGCACTGTTAGAAACCATGATCTTTTTCTATCTAGTGATTTGAACACCATCACTGCCCACTCTACTGGGGAGCAAGTGGAAAAGCTGGGGGTGGACTACCATCTCATCACCTTGGATACGGATTATTTCGGCCACAGATTGTGAGAGTTAAGGATGGTGTGTCAGACACAATACCTGCAGCACGGGGAACCCCCACAAAGAACGGTCCTAAGCCCCATTCCTCTTCACCCACAACAACCCAGCCTGCATCTACAGAAATTATCGAGACTCCACCGTGGGACTACATCTTGGATGGAATTCAAAGGAGTACAGAGATGTAACAAGGAATTGTGTGGACTGCTGCCAGGAAGAAAACTAGATAAGCTGATCAGGAAGCAGGGTCAGTTCTGGGCTGGCGTTGACCCAGTGGTAGGTAGTTGGGGAGAGGAGGATGTGGCCAAGAACACCTTCACCCACTACAAGAGACAGTCGCAGCACTGACCAGCACCCTTCAGTGACAGGCCCTCCACCGCGGTGGTTAGGAAGAGATACCGCAGCTCTTTTCTCAATACTTTGCTGTTGCATTGACAATCACTACTGTAGCACACACATGGGACCATCTTTTTATCAATCTATTCAATTGTGACTCACTTATTGAACCCAATGAGCAATGAAAACCATCATGGCTGCCAAGAAACAACAGTCGCAGCTCAGTAGATGGGGGTGTGGACAGAGGAAACCAGTTTAACAACTTCTACAACAGGTGGACTGTCTGCTGCTGCTGCCCCCTCCTCCGACAGTCTGCAGCATTCAACCACCTGTTGTCAATCCACCTCACCCCCCCTCCACCATCACCCTCACCTCCACCATCTCCGTCAACCTTAACCACCATCACCCTCACCTCCACCATCACCCGTCACCTTTCTTCACCATCATCAACCTCACCCTCCACCATCTCAGTTCATCACCACAACCAACTCATCATTCAGCAGGAGGACAAAGCAACTCCCACCAGTTCCCACTGTCCCCCAACCTTCACGGCAGACCCAAGTCAGGAGACAGCTGAGGAGACTACGCCCCAGGAAGGCGGCTATGCGTTCCGGTGAGCCCAGGACAAAGTGTGCCCCAGAATGCTTAAGGCATGTAAACTGCCCAACTGGGGGAGCCCCCTCCCAACATGTCTTTTGTAACCTGAGCTCTACGTCTCGGAGGGGTTCCTGCCAACGACGTGGAAGTACACACCCTGCCTCATTTTTTTTTTCCAAGTCCCCAAGAAGGCACACCCGAAGGAGCTGAATGACCTACAGGCCGGTTGCTTTGGACATCTCACGTGGAGAAGAACCATGGAGCGGGACTGCTGTGAACACCTCCAGACCTCAGGTCCACTCACTGCACCCCACTGCCAGTTTGCGTACCGGGAGAAGGTGGTGAGTGGAAGATTTTGCCATCCTCTAACTTTTACACAGAGCTCACTCTCATCTGGACAGGGGGGGGTGGTGCTGTGAGGGTCTGTTTTTTTCGACTTCTCCAGTGCCTTTCAACACCATTCAGCCCCTTCACTACTGAGAGACAAGCTGATGGAAGATGGGAGGTTGGGTGGACATGCACCTGGTCTACCTGGATCACTGACTACCTCACCGGGGTGAGACCCCACAAACATGTCAGGATCAGGGACTGCTCCTCTGATACGGTGATCAGTCAGCCACCGGAGGACCACAGGGGACTGTTTCTCTCTCAGTCCTGTCAACCCTGTACACATCGGACTCAAATACAAACTCGGAGT
>JAMWET010001020.1:22500-33301 GCA_024036415.1 Prochilodus magdalenae | reverse complement strand
GAATTCTCCTCGGAATTGTGCCAGGGGTGGCATCCATCAAATCTGGACCACCTGACCAGTTTCCGTCACAGAGGCTCATGTTTTTGTTCCGGGGAGCTTACTTATCCGACTCACTGTGGTGACTGGACCACATGTCAGGTTCCCAGAGTTTTTACTGACCCGGGAAAATCTGGCCTAGATCTGGAATTCGTCTTCAGATGTGATGGAGACATGTATGTGCATGTGGCAGCGTGAACAGCAAACACACATCAGTCGGAATTCAGATCCGATTCAGTTCTCCATATGTGGTATGGAAATCCGATACATGTGTGTGACAGTGTGGCTCGGACTACACAGCCAGATCGGAATTTCATGTAACGCCAATACAACAGTCATCATAATTGTTGAGTGCCACCAAGACTTCTAAACATTCGGGCTGATGCTTCTGTAGTAGAGGAATCAATAGAGACTCATCGCATCCGCTCTCCCAGTCCGAACAGAATTCCGTAAACATGTCTGAAACATGGCCCTGGGATGAAGGAAAAGCCAGAAGTCCCAAAGCTCAAAGAAGCCAAGGATGCCAACCAAAGCAGTGTTATCACGGGCATAGTTGCAGTTGCTTGCCTATGAAAGACCAACTGAGAGAGAGAGAGAGAGAGAGAAAGAGAGAGAGAGAGTGAGAGAGAGAGAGAGAGAGAGGGGGAGAGAGAGTGAGAGAGAGAGAGAGAGAGAGAGAGAAAGAGAGAGGAGGGAGAGAGAGAGAGAGGGAGAGAGAGAGGAAGAGGGAGAGGGGAGAGAGAGAGAGTGAGAGAGAGAGAGAGAGACAGGGAGAGAAAGAGAGAGGAGAGAGAGAGGGAGAGAGAGAGGGGAGAGGGAGAGGGGAGAGAGAGGGAGAGAGGGAGAGGGGAGAGAAAGAGAGAGGAGAGAGACAGAGAGAGAGAAAGAGAGAGGAGAGAGAGAGAGAGAGAAACCAAAGCAGTGTTATCACGGGCATAGTTGCAGTTGCTTGCCTATGAAAGACCAACTGGGTGAGCCAGTTTGCTGGAGCGCCACCCTGAGGCAGGAAGACGGAATCCTGCAGGTTGGCGGGTGCAGCAGCTACACACTGACCTTTCCCGGATTCTGTATTTCAGCACCTATTATTATTCGGACAGCATAACATCACACATTGCCAGGGGTCCGGTAGGTTGATAAGAGGGTCCCCCAGGTCCCGCTGCCTGTAGGTTATCACAGGTAGTCACTGTAAATGAGGGTCTCCATAAGCCATATTCCCCTAGATGTTTAGGTGAGGCCAGTTATTCTCTGAGTAGAGGGTTTTCGAGCCATATCTTGTCATTTGAGTAATTTATCTTCTGCATTTAACCCGTAAAGTAAAACACTGAAACACACACACGCCAGTGAACATACACTCTAGGGGGCAGTAAGTACACTTGCCCGGAGTGGTCCACCGGTGACCCTCTGGTCATAAGGCTGGTTCCCTAACCTCCAGCCAGGTTCTACTGATACCCCAGCTGTTAGCAGACATGCTCACAACCAGGCTTATTAACCAACATGCATTTTGTTCTAGGTCCTGGGTTCTAAGTGTGTTCTCTTAACTCCTTAGGCCCCTAACGTACAGGAACACTGTTGGTCCGGTGATGTTTTGAGATGTTCTCTATTCTGCAGATTTACTGCATGAGATACACTCAGTGCTGAGTAGACCTCGAGTAGCTTCTGGAGCTGTGAGAATTCTCTAGAACAGATTTATAGGGCTGTCTGGAATGTTCTAGAACTTTGGAGAACTGTCTAGAACTGTCTGTGACTGTCCAATAGTCTACATAGCAGTATAAATACAGGTGTGTTAATCCGCCGTTCAGGTGATGCTCCTGCTGAGTAGGTGGACACAGAGCTACTGTTCATTTAGAGGCATCCAGCAGACCAGCATCCTGCTCCGTCTGTGGACCAACTTATCTAGACCAGAGTGAGAGAGTACTCAGTGAAAGCCTCTGCTAAGATGTGCAAGGCCTACGGAGCATACTCCAGCATGCCTGTCTGGGGCTAAGGCAAGCCCTGGGCACCTTGTTTCACATGCGAGCCCCGCAGGAGATCTCGTGAAGGGGGCGAGGTGGACGGGTGCTCCACCAGATACTCCAGTCTCTGCTTGGGAGCTCTGCAGCTCCTTTAGGGTTACCCTTTGGTCTCTGTACTGCCTCCCTGATTAATGCCCTCCTGGGCCCGTCTGAGAGTTTTGGTGGGCGGCCCTCTCTTGCCAGGTTTGTTGTGGTACAATGTTCTGTCCATTTGATGGTAATGGATTGGATGGTGCTCCTGGGGATCATCAGAGATTAGGATATTTTTTAATAACCCCACTCTGACTTGTACTTCTCCACAACTTTGTCCCGACTTGTTTAGACATCCCCTTGGTCTCCATGGTGTTGTTCGGTTAGTGGGGCCTCCAGCCTAATGGTGTTGCACCCTTTGGGGCCTTTCAGAAAAGGTGTGTGTATACACACAGATCATGTGACACGTAGATTGCACACAGGTGGACTTCATTTCACTAAGCATGTGACTTCGGAAGGTAATTGGTTGCACCAGACCTTTTTAGGGGCTTCATAGCAAAGGGGGTGAAAACATATGCACATGCCAATTTTCAGTTTCTTATTTCCAATTTTTATATATATCTATTGTTTGTTGGACCATCCACCCATTGTTGTGTTGATGACCTTGATCCCAAACCATTGCAGGATGGATGCCAAAGAAATCCCACCTCCAGTACCACCTGGTAGGCACTAGAGGGCACTGGTGAGAGCTGTAGCCCACTCCCTTCCACCCTGGGAACACCTCCAGTACCACCTGGTAGGCACTAGAGGGCACTGGTGAGAGCTGTAGCCCATCCTCCATCCCAGGCCACCCCTGGGAACACCAAGGCTTCCTCAGCTACTGCGCGCATCAGTCAGCGCTCCACTTCCGAATGGCCGAAGACATTCTGAAATATTCCCCTTGTTTTCTCCAGGAAGTCCATCCATTGGATATAAAGAATTCCTGAAGATAAAATCAGGGGGAAACCCATCCTGACCACCATTCCATGTGTTTCACGGTATTTTTATATGCGCTTTTTACAACAGATATGAAAAGGCCCAAAGAATCTCTGGACCAGCCAGGCAATGGCCCCAGTGTTTCCTGCGCAGTGTTAGGACAGGACTACCCCAAGAGGAACCAACCAAGGGGAACTTCCTCCTCGGCTACTGCGCCAGATATCAAGACAGGAAGCCCCTCAGCTGCTCCGTAAAGCTGGTGGGTGATCGCTTACCAGAACCCAAGCTTCCACAGTGAGCTACAAGGAGCTTTCCCGTTTGGGTACTCCCAGTGGCCTGACAGTTTAGCAGGGTGACCACAGGACGGGCAGCAGTTCATTCTTCAGACAAAGAGAACAGACCGACTGAGCCCCTGAAACACAAGGGGTTAAAACAGGTGGTACTGGGCAGGCCCTGGCTATTACAGGACATACCAAAAAGTGAGAGCCAAAAAAAAAAAAAAATTCACACAACAGACATGAGGGCTAAAAGTCATGCGCCCCTCTGTCCTCCAAACCCTGGAAGTGAATAGGTTCGTATGCCCGAGGTACCTGTCTTTCTTTGGCCTTGTTTGCCTGCCCAAATCTGGGGCATATCCAGATTGCAGCAGATTGATTTTTGTTCATCTGAACAGCAAAAAATCAGGAAATCCAGTTTTTACAAATTATGCAACTGTTGAAATGTAATTGCGAATGTGAGTCCTATAGGATTTTTAGAGATGCAAGTCAGCCTGGATACCTAAATTGGATTTCAAAGTATCTTTGGTGTCTATTTAGCCCTGACTGAGCCAATATTGATTTTTGTCTTGAAATTATCTCGACAGCAAAAAAAATCTTTGGCGTTACATGCTGTTAAAAAATAGTCCTGTGCCCTTTTTAGAATTGCTTCGAGTCCTTTGGGATTTCAAATCGTATGGCTATTGGAGACCCTGTGCGCCCTGTCTCGTTGGCTAGTCTTTAACGTTGGCTACATCCTGGGCTAGGTCTTGGGTCTTTGGCGTTGCTAATACCAGCTAGCAGGTATTTGGCATAGTCCAGGGACCTAGGTTTCGAGGTGAGTGAGAGCGGGTTTGGTGTGAGGTAGTTCCGATGACCTGTACAGTGCTGGAGGTGATGGCATGTAATGACTTTCTATGAGGGAGATTTCAGAGGCATCAGTCTTCAGACGTCTGGTTCCATTCACCATCACTGTGAAGAAATTTGACTCGGCAAGTGGATATTTAAATATTTTGGTGGAGTTCCCCTTTAACCATGAAGCATGTAGTTGATCCAGTCTGTTGTGTTAGACTGTAGTCAGTGATGATGATAATGATGATGATGATGCTGAGGACCTGCCCCCTCTTTCAGGGGCCGGTGCTGTGATGTAAAGGTATTTGTGCGGGCCTGGCTGCCAGCGCTCTGCCAGGCTGCGTTTGACTGCAGGCTCGGGGGGGGGAGCAGAGGCCGGGGGCATTGCTGTACACGGTGGGACAAAACTAATTATACAGCCATATGGTGCTCGGAGGCCCTCACAATCGACCCCGACCTGCCTGCAGCTCCCCAAGGAGTGTGTGTGTGTGTGTGTGTGTGTGTGTGTGTGTGTGTGTGTGTGCGGGGTGGGGGGGTAAGCTAAAGGGGGTGGATGGGGCTGCAACAGGGTGCTGTGACACATGCCGTTCTCATACACATTGCGTGACTGTGACAGATGGAGAAGGCGAGGGTATTGTGAGCGGAGCAGTAGAGAAATGTGCGCTTCATCCATCCATCCATCCATCCATCCATTCCTCCATCCATGCATCTCTCTGCTCTGCTCTGACTCCTCACTGACACAGCCTGGCTGGAACAAGCGTGCTTTGTCTGCACTGCTAGGGGCTGGCTCCTCTACAAAGGCTGGCGGTGCACCCAGGGGAGGGATGCTGGCCATCAGTCTGAAACAGAGACGCAGTGTGGAGGGAGAGAGAGAGCACTGGTCAGCTCTAGGACCGGCCAGGGAGGAAGACCAACTCAGAAGGACATCCCCATGAAAATATACAGACCCGGTGGTCTTTCATGAAGCCTGTAATCGCATATCTAGGGGACATCCCGGCAGGACCTGCCACCGAAAGCCCCGGAGATGACAAAAAGCGCCGGGCTCGTTTGTTGGCCCACACGGTTGCTGCCTCCATTAATTAGCCGGATGGGACGTCTGAACCCAATTATGAGAGTTCCTTCATATAGTGATCCCGAGTGGTCATTAACATATCTTAGAGCCGGTGCATACTGAGTTGGGAACCAGACAGCTGCTCCTAGAAAGGGGCAGCGTTGGGGACGGAGGGGGGTGGCGTTAGAGGGGAGTTCGGGGCCTGCGGTTGAAAGTAGAAGCTCCCAGCAGGCAGAAGGCTGTTTGCTGTGTGGCTCAGCAGAGCCGGGAAGAGAAATGTCACTGTCATGCATGGGGCGGCATGGCCTCCGCTCTCGTCCCTCTCCCTTTTAGCTGGAAACGATGATGAATACGCTTTCTGCCTGACCCTCGCCAAGGACCCCCGTGTTAATTATTCAGGACCTCTCTTTGTGCACGCTCAACAATGCCTTTCATTAAGACTGCGTGTGTGTGCGCGCGAGTGTGTGCGCGAGTGTGTACTTGATGTCTTGTGCCGGACAGCCATGTGGGACGGTCAAGTGGTCCGTCTCCACATGAGACAGCTGGAGACTGAAGCCGGATCCTCGTGTTATTATCTGTTTTGGTCAGAGCTACTGTTGCGCTCCAGCTTTTGCCCCCCCCTCACATTCAGTAGCTGTGCATCACCTTCATGTCCCGGTCTGCATTCGTCCATCACTTTCTCTTCTGTCTCCTCAGAATCCCAAAGACGCTTGCAGTGCCTGAGCGATTACACTAGGAGGCGCTTTCCTGAGGCGCTCCCCAGTGACCCAGCATCTCCAACCCCAAGCATAGCCTCTCCGGACCCTCCACCACCTGCCCAAACAAACCTGGAGGAGACCCTGGGTGTGTCTTCTAAGCAGTCTACCCCAACGAGACATGAAGCAGACAGTGACGGTGCTGTGGCAGGGCCGTCCTCTCCACCTCTTGACTGTGAGGACTGTGAAGAGTCTGGAGGTGAAGTGACGACCCCACTGACAATGACTCCTGAGGGCCCAGCGACTCCCATGACCCCCAGCTCTCTTTCAGACTTCAGTCGTCCTGCGTCCAGTCAGTTCAGCTTTAGGACTGACCTCAGCAGCAGCCTTTCCAATGTGCATTCAGGTACAGCTTCTAGAATTTACCATTGATGTTGTCAAGTTTAGATAAACCCCATATCTGCTGGTGAGGTTTTGTTGACTGTGTCCAAAGAAAAACTTTGGTATTCCTCATTCAATGGAGTTAGGGGTGAAGGGGACGGGTTCAAGATGTCTCCTACTGGACCGTCTTGATTATGGGCTCAAGCAAAGTCCTTATGGGAAAGTCTGGTCACTTGGCGGCCATCTTTGCTACGCCGTCTGGCAGTTATTCACAGTCATATAAGACCAGGCACCAAAACGCTCCAAACTAAAGCTCAGATTATTATTATTTAAGAAATTCCTGATGAGACCGGATAAAAACGGCTCTCCGCAACACAGGGGCCCTTCCCCTTCCTGGTCCTGACGCTGCATAACCAGCAAGCTGATTGTCTTTTTCTCTAAGGGCAGGACGTTCTCCATAAACACACCCCATGTGGAGTGTTATGAGCCTTCCCCTTCATGTTTCAGTGACCGACCGTCTTCTTCGTGGCCTAGGTTATCTGGCTAATTGAGAAAAACAGGGAGTAGAATTGGGAACTGGTCGTAAACCAACACTAAATCCCAAAACAACAACAAAACGGAGCTCACGCATGCTAAACTACAGCTCACAAAGCTAACCCCTCAAAAACACAGCCTCCCCAGAGCTACAATGCTAACTACAAACTAGCCCAGATTAGCATTCTGCTTCCTCTCTGCTCTAGACAATGAAGTAAACTTATAGATCCTATTTCTGAACAACAACGTTCACCCAGGTGTGTTGAACGCTGCTATACGTACGGATACTGAGAGTATAGGTTATTTTACTAAATGTACTTTAATATGTACTGAAGTATATTTAAGTCAATACAGTTAAGTACAATTAGTTCAATAATTAAGTATATTTTTAGTGACTAATGATGCACAGTATATTAAGCATACTGAGTACATGGGTAGTATATCAAGTATAGCACACATTCAGACTGCAAGGAAGTGTACTAAATATACTTAAAATAAATATACTTCAGTATAGTTTTTTTCTACTGGACCATATCTATAAGGAGTTCCCTATATAATTTTTTGGGTTAAATATTTTAATAGATTAAATCACCTTAATATTTATTTCACTAAATTAAAATTTGCAAGTTAGCATAACATAAATCGCTCACTGACAAAGATAATTACTACATACTGAACTAGTAATATTTAGCTAAGATTGTGTTAAATTAAAATTGGCTAGCTAGCATAGCATAAATCGCTAATGGCTAAAGATTGTTATTTTAGACAGAAGTAGTAATATTTAGCTGAGATTGTACTACATAAAATTTGATTGCTAGTGTAGCATAAATCGCTAACTGCTAAAGATAATTACTTCATACTTATGTAGTAATATTTAGCTAAGACTTTACTGAATTAAAATTCGATATCTAGCAAAACAAATTGCTAATTGCTAAAGATAATTATGTCATACTGAAGTAGTAGTAATTAGCTGAGATTGTACTAAATTAAAATTTGCTAGCTAGCATAGCATAAATGGCTAACTGCTAAAGATAATTCTTACTGATGTATAAATATTTTGCTTATATTGCACTAAATTAAAATCTGCTTGCTAGCATAGCATAAATCGCTAACTGCTAAAGATAATTCTTACTGATGTAGTAATATTTTGCTGAGATTGCACTAAATTAAAATTTACTAGCATAGCATGAATCGCTAATTGCTTAAGAAGTAGTAATATTGTGAGATTGTACTAAATTAAAATTTGCTAGCATAGCATAAATTGCTAACGGCCTAAGATAATTACTTCATACTGATGTAGTAAAATTTAGCTGAGATTGCTCTAAATTAAAATTTGCTAGCTAGCATAGCATAAATCGCTAATGGCTAAAGATTATTACTTTATACTGAAGTAGTAATATTTAGCTGAGATTGTACTAAATAAAATTTGATTGCTAGCGTAGCATAAATCGCTAACTGCTAAAAATAATTACTTCATACTTATGTAGTAATATTTAGCTAAGACTTTACTAAATTAAAATTCGATATCTAGCATAACATTAATTGCTAAAGATAATTATGTCATACTGAAGTAGTAGTAATTAGCTGAGATTGCTCTAAATTAAAATTTGCTAGCTAGCATAGCATAAATGGCTAATTGCTAAAGATAATTACTTCATACTGATGTAGTAATATTTTGCTGAGATTGCACTAAATTAAAATCTGCTTGCTAGCATAGCATAAATCGCTAACTGCTAAAGATAATTCTTACTGATGTAGTAATATTTTGCTTATATTGCACTAAATTAAAATCTGCTTGCTAGCATAGCATAAATCGCTAACTGCTAAAGATAATTCTTACTGATGTAGTAATATTTTGCTTATATTGCACTAAATTAAAATCTGCTTGCTAGCATAGCATAAATCGCTAACTGCTAAAGATAATTCTTACTAATGTAGTAATATTTTGCTGAGATTGCACTAAATTAAAATTTGCTAGCGTAGCACGAATCGCTAATTGTTTAAGAAGTAATAATATTGTGAGATTGTACTAAATTAAAATTTGCCAGCATAGCATAAATTGCTAACGGCTTAAGATAATTACTTCATACTGATGTAGTAAAATTTAGCTGAGATTGCTCTAAATTAAAATTTGCAAGTTAGCATAACATAAATCGCTCACTGACAAAGATAATTACTACATACTGAACTAGTAATATTTAGCTAAGATTGTACTAAATTAAAATTCGATATCTAGCATAACATAAATTGCTAACTGCTAAAGATAATTATTTCATACTGAAGTAGTAATATTTAGCTGAGATTGTACTAAATTAAAATTTGCTTGTTAGCACAGCATAAATGGCTAACTGCTAAAGATAATTCTTACTAATGTAGTAATATTTTGCTGAGATTGCACTAAATTAAAATTTGCTAGCATAGCACGAATCGCTAATTGCTTAAGAAGTAATAATGTTGTGAGATTGTACTAAATTAAAATTTGCTAGCATAGCATAAATTGCTAACGGCTAAAGATAATTACTTCATACTGATGTAGTAAAATTTAGCTGAGATTGCTCTAAATTAAAATTTGCTAGCATAGCATAAACTGCTAACTGCTCAAGAAGTAATAATATTGTGTGAGTTTGGGCTAAATTAAGATGCGGTAGCTGACAGCTAATTTATCGTGAGCCGTCCTTATTACCCCTAATTATGGAGATTAGCATCAATAAGCATTGTTGGTATTGATTGGCAGTGAACCTGAGTGACGACGATGCTGCTGACGACGATGCTGCTGACGAAGACGGCGACGTTGGAGATAAAGACGACGTGGGCAACAGTGATGGTGTAGAGGCCTGCTCCTCCTCCCTGTCCGAGCTTCGCTTTAGCCCTTTCATTAACTCAGCCCTGGCCTCCTGCACCCCACCGGTACCTCCTGAATCCCGTCTTTCCAAGCCCCTCACCCTTCACAGCCCAGATATGCCCTCTACCTGCTTTCCAGAGGACCCAAAGGCCAACCATGCAATGCATAGCCAGAGCCCTCCACTGAGACAAACCTCAGGCCTCCACCAGCCTGTAGAAGCCAGTGGAGATAAAGCTCCAAGCTCCTGCCCAATGACTCCAGAAGCTCAGTCTAGAACGGCACCTGCTTCTCCAGCCGAGGCTTGCTCTGATTGGAACGCCTTCCACTGGCCAGTGCTTCCACCAATCACGTCCCAGAGAGGTGAGTTACTCTAACCCGCAAACTAAGACACACTGTGTGCCATTGTAGCCTTGTATGTTGGGGATTTGCGTATTCATCCGCACACCGAGGGGTGGATTGTGGCAAGCCTAACTGGACATCCACCATATCGGTAACACAAAGGAGACAGAGACCGCACATCACAGCGCTACATCACGGCACGGAGCTCCAGGGTTTTGTCCACCACCACCACCCTTCCATAAATATCAGAGCGAGAGCTTTACTCCTTTCTTCTTTATGAAAATCAGGTGGGGAGGGAGGTGGTGGGGTTCTTTTGAAGGAGACTTGAGCTGGTACTGTCTGAGTCCATAGTTCAAAGCAGCCAGTCCTTTACAATGGAAAAGGTTGGCGAGGAGGGGGTCTAAAAGTGCCCTTGTTCGCCTCCCTGAGCCGCAGCCTCCCGTGTTCTCCCTCCATTCTCTGGCACTTTCTCCCTCTCAGCCTCTCTTTTCTCCGCTCGCTGAACGTGTGGAGCAAGCGGCCATAAATCCACACTGACCGCCACCCCGCTGACGGGAGAACAGTGCGTGAGTGTCAGCGTTTGGCGTACCTCTCAGACGCCCTCCTCGCGCTAATTTACCGTCCCATATTGGGATAAAGGGCCGGGGCCGCTGACATCTGACTCGAGTCCGGGCCTTTCTGAAGGAGCAAGACAATTGGGAACTTGTGATGGGAATTTGCCCCTTTCAGAGCAGGCTGTGCACTGTTCTTTGTGTAGTGTTGTTGTGGGCTTCTTTCTTTATTCGAGGGTTGGAAGAAGGGCCACTTGTGGCCCGGTGACATGTGCCTTTATATCAAAATAGAGATCGACTGTTAGGGTT
>JAMWET010001020.1:5000-17500 GCA_024036415.1 Prochilodus magdalenae | reverse complement strand
AAGCGTTCTGAGCTTTGTTGTGAGTGCTTGCATATATATTTGCGCCTGTGGTTCGCTGTGCTGTCGAGAAAGCGGCTTTTGTTTCCTCTGCTGTCAGGCTGACGGGATAGCCTGTAGGGAAAGTGCTGCAGACGGTTTCCCTGATGTTTATGATGATGCTAGACCAGGTGCTAATGGCCAATCATAGGTGCATATATGGAACTACATTACAATATTCCTTAGCATTAGGGAAGGTACAGCTTTCCCTCTCTATCTAAAACACTCCATAAGAGCTCCTGTGTCTTTCAGCCCCGCCTCCTGATAAGCCAAGAGTGCTCTGATTGGTCAGATCGTCCACACTGTTCTGGCTGCACACCTGCCAGAGCGGCATCCCCTACAATAGCATCAGTTCTGCTGTGCTCAGTCTGATCCAGAGTCCGATCCTGAAAGTCCGGTAGAACCAGCCGGTGGGCCCACCTTCCAGCAAGCTGGACTGGAGCAGGCTGGTTTCAGAGGGGTCCGTTTTTACCGGTTTAGCTCTCTGTGTGTTGTGTGAGGGCGTGCCAAGTTTACCGGTAGGCGGGGAATAAGGACTGTGTTATGAGATGACATCATCATGTAACGAAGAAAAGGGCTGGAATTCCAACAAGGCAGCTGGGAAAAGTGGTTCCTGTGGAAGAGACGTTCTCCCTCTGGTGTGTACCCTGGTGCCTAGAGAACTCTGCAGAACCTTCACATGCACAACAAGCTACAACACACTAGACCCTGCTCCAGGCTAGCTTGCAAAGGTGGAGCTACCAACTTGTTCTGCTGGACTTTCAGGATCAGACTCTGGATCCGACTGATACAGCAGAACCGACACCATTGTATGAACAGCCATAGCGGTTATGGGGCGTAGGTTATAGCAGGATGCTGCTCTGGTGGTTGACCAATCAGAGCACCCGGGGCTCATCAGGAGGCGGAGCTTAAAGACACAGGAGCTCTAACAGTGTTTCAAACTGAGGGGTGAATACTGATGTACAGTATGAGGAACATATGGTGTTCTGGGAAAACTGAAGCATGTAAATCTGTTTTAGTAAACCCCAAGTTTAAGATTATGAATCTTGAAAATGAGTGTAACTGATGCCATAATTTGCAGTTCAGTCTTCTGATCGGATGCGTGCTTGTTCTCCTGCAGGTGAGACAGAAACCGGAGCATCCCTCAGCTCCCCATGTAGCTGTTCTGAGTCAGACATGTTCGCAGAGCTGGAGGCGGTGGCCCCTAGGACTGGATCCCGTCTGTCTCTGGACCACCCTGACTGCAGCGACACTGACCCCACCTCGCCTACCACAGGTACGCTAACCCAGACACACCTGCGGCTCATTTACCACCACCAGGCTAATACTGCCTTAGCTGCCACAGCGACACCTATCCAAGGCATAAAGAAATCCTAGGGCATCTGGCACAGCATAATTCAGACATGGAGTGGAAATGCTTTCGTGCTTGGGGTTTGCAGGGTATTGTATGAAGGCGGGGTTAGTGCACTGGCTTTATTATACTGCATGTAGATCAGGAAGGCGTTTGAGTCTAAAGTGAACTGCTAGGATAATTCAGATTGTGTGTGGTAGCTGTGGCCAACAGCATCTGCTTAACAAAGCTCTACGACTTCGGCAAAGCAGAAATGAAACAACACATATATAACCTGTAATTGGGCATGGCCGATATGGTATGACTACTATCATGATACTTTTCAAGACATTTTCATGATAATGCTACATGCTTCCCAGTATTTGGTTTTATATTTGGTAAAAATCCCTGGGCAGTAAACACAATATATATATACATATGTATGTATGTGAGGGGGACACGTTCCATACCACCATACCGGCACTTCACCATACCACCATACCAGCACTTCACTTCACCATACCAGTACTTCACCATACCACCATACCAGCACTTCACTTCACCATACCAGTACTTCACCATACCACTATACCAGCACTTCACTTCACCATACCAGTACTTCACCATACCACTATACCAGCACTTCACTTCACCATACCAGTACTTCACCATACCACTATACCAGCACTTCACTTCACCATACCAGTACTTCACCATACCACTATACCAGCACTTCACTTCACCATACCAGTACTTCACCATACCACCATACCAGCACTTCACTTCACCATACCAGTACTTCACCATACCACCATACCAGCACTTCACTTCACCATACCAGTACTTCACCATACCACCATACCAGCACTTCACTTCACCATACCAGTACTTCACCATACCACCATACCAGCACTTCACTTCGCCATACCAGTACTTCACCATACCACCATACCAGCACTTCACTTCGCCATACCACCTTAACGGCACTTCACCATACCAGCACTTCACTTCACCATACCACTATACAGCACTTCACCATACCACCGTACCGGCACTTCACCACACCAGCACTTCACTTCACCATACCACCATACCAGCACTTCACTTCACCATACCACCATACCAGCACTTCACCATACCACCATACCAGCACTTAACTTCACCATACCACCATACCAGCACTTCACCATACCATTTTACCGGCATTTCACCATACCAGCACTTCACTTCACCATACCACCATACCAGCACTTCACTTTACCATACCATCATACCAGCAATTCACCATACATCACTTCACTTTACCATACCACCGTACCAACATTTTACTTCACTGTACCACAATACCAGCACTTCACTTTATTTACCACCATACCAGCACTTCACTTCACCATCCCACCATACCAGCACTACACTTCACCATACCACCATACCAGCACTACACTTTACCATCCCACCATACCAGCACTACACTTCACCATACCACCATACCAGCACTACACTTTACCATCCCACCATACCAGCACTTCACTTCACCATCCCACCATACCAGCACTACACTTCACCATACCACCATACCAGCACTACACTTTACCATCCCACCATACCAGCACTTCACTTCACCATCCCACCATACTAGCACTACACTTCACCATACCACCATACCAGCACTTCACCATACCACTTTACCGGCATTTCACCATACCAGCACTTCACTTCACCATACCACCATACCAGCACTTCACCATACCAGCACTTCACTTTACCATACCACCAAAGCACTGTACCACTATATCAACACTTTACCATACCATGATACCACTACTTCACCATACCACTATATTAGCGCTTCAGTTTACTAACTATACCTGTACTTTACCATGCCACCATAGCACTTCACCAAAAACCATACCAGCACCTCACTTTATCGTATTACCATATCAGGAGTTCACCACCATATTACCGATTGACCATACACTATATAAGCACTTCACCGTTCCACGATACTAGCACTTCACTTCACTGCTCTACTGTACAAGCAGTTCACGTCATCACATTACCATACCAAAACTTAACCGTACCACCAAAACAAAAACCTCAGCTTGTGCATATCTGCAGCTCCTTGTAATATTCGGTTCTTCGTCCCTAATTCCATTTCACACCAAAGCGCTCTGAATCACTCTGTTTACACCCCATCCAGTGAATTATCCAGAAATGTAGAAAATTCCCAGAAATTCCCCTTTAACCCTTCAGTGCTCAAACCACTTTCCGTGTAAACCTTGTAACTGCCGCTGTGGCCATTGTGTCGGTGACAGGGCTGACCGCTCTGTTTCACATCTGTTTGTTGTTGTTACTCTAATCCCTCAATTAGACTCTACGGCTACACTGACCACGGATTGTGTTGGTGCACGAGTGTGTCCTGTGGGTGAGTGTGGTTGGTGATTCGTGGAGAGGGGCATTACCTGCCCTAATTTCTCCCTCAGGATTTCCTCCTGATCTCTGACAAGGTGTTAAAAGGTGTTTAACCAACTTAACGGCCTGACCCGCTGACCTGACCTTCTGACCCCTACTTCCTCATTTAAAGCCTCTCCCCCGCCACTGCCCCCCATCACATACACACAAAGATGATCTAGCTCACGCTTGTTTAAAGGTGCCGTGTGAAATCAGAAATGGAATACAATGCACAATACAAATACCACCATTCCACCTTAAAAGGTGCAGATATTTAAACAGCCTTCTGTTTGGATTGTCTTGTTCCACCTTAAGTAATGCAGTGGTTGCAATCTGGGGCTGACATAGAGCTTCCTGTTTGCAAACCTTTTATTAGAATTTCTTGTTCCACCTTAAATGAGGCAGCAGTTGGAATCTGGTACAGGCATTTAGCTTTTTATTGACCATCTTTTTTGTTTGTATCTCCCCATTCCGCCTTAAATGGTATGGCAGTTACATTCTGGCAGTGACATAGAGCTTCTTCTTCACCAACTCTTTGTTGGAATTTTCTAGTTCCACCTTAAATGTGGCAGCAGTTGCATTCTGGCGCTGGCATTCAGCTTCTTATTGGCCAGCTTCTTGTCAAAGTTTTCTCGTTCCACCTTAAACTGAGCAAAATTGAATCCTGGCTGTCTAAGAAGAGAAAACATGTGGAAGATGAACAAAACTGACAACAAGCCGTTCATCGCGGTGCTGACCACGGTGCCTCCACACACGGATTCGTTGGGTGTCTCCACCAAGACTAAAGCGGGACTCGTCACTGAAGATGACCCGCTGCCATTCTGAGTCACTCCATGACAGTCTGGTACGACACCACTGCAGTCTTTGGTGACGGTGAGGTGGTGTTAGGGACAGTCGTGGTAACGGCCTGTGTGCATGTAGTCCTGCGTGGTGCAGCCGTCTGCCAATGGTGCTGCACTAACAGGATGACTCATGGAGGACACCACTGCTCGCTGGATGTCTGTAACGGTGGTGTTGGGTCAGTCAGGTACAGAGATAAGACCGGTCCCTGCTTATGTCACATGTGTGGCCGAGGGTGAAACTTGGATCATTAGCATGTCTCATAAAGCCAAACCTACACACCACGTTTCACTCCTGTGGGTTGATTCATTCTGGGTGCAGCTAGTTGTGCATGGACTCTGTAATGCATAGGCTAATGGCTAATCTGGCTAGTGAGCAACCATCTCAGTTTGGGAAGAGTTTTCCTTAGAGGCATTCCTGGGAATAATGAGGCATGTGTTAGGAATAATGAAGGGGTTCATTTCCATCCATCCCAAAGTGAGCATTGCCACTGTTTGTCACACCCATGCTGATCCTAATGTCTCTGTCTGGCCGACTGTCCATCACTCTGTCTCCGTCTCTCCCTCTCCCTCCCTCCCTCCCACCTTGTCCCTGCTTGAAACACACACACACACACACACACACACACACACACACACACACACACACCTACTATTTTAACTAGGTGAAAGCTGTAGCCCAGGGCAGAAAAGTCACTCAGACTAATCCCTGCTTGTTTTGAGTGACAGGCAGGGACGACGCTAGTGGAGTCAGGAGGGGGGGGGGCAGCTCCTAAATTCCCCCTAAAACCACTCCCTGTAAGCGTGGGCAGGTGATTTGCATGGGCAAGAAGCCCACCTCCTTGCCATAGGGTGTGACTGTTAGTTAGGAAACCAGAGAGAGAGAGAGAGAGAGAGAGAGAGAGAGAGAGAGAGAGAGAGAGAGAGAGAGAGAGAGAGAGAGAGAGCAAGGTGGGGCGTCATCCACGCCTTAAATATCGTTGTGTTATCATTTTTATGGAGCAGAAAAACAAAAAAAACAAAACAAATGAAATCAAGTTATTGAGACAGTAGCTCACTCAGTCGTGGCCGGGCTGTCTGAGAGCGTTACAGGATAATAAAGCCTTTTACAGTTACAGAGATCATGACAGAACTCTGACATGACAGATGACAGATGGAAGGTAAAGTTCATTGGAGCTCTTAAGGGGAATGTCCATTTAACCCCATTTAACTGAAATGGCAGTTCAGCCTTCCATTCCATACTGCTGCAGACCCTGTAGCTGAGTTAGAGTAGAGATCCCCCCAAAGTTCCTCCCTTTAGTCCTCCACTGTAGTAACAGTACTAAAGTATGTACCTTCAGATGTAGTTAAGTATGGAGAGTACCGGTACTAAAGTATGTACCTTCAGATGTAGTTAAGTATGGAAAGTAACGGTACTAAAGTATGTACCTTCAGATGTACTGAAGTATGGAAAGTAACGGTACTAAAGTATGTACCTTCAGATGTACTTAAGTATGGAGAGTACCGGTACTAAAGTATGTACCTTCAGATGTACTTAAGTATGGAGAGTACCGGTACTAAAGTATGTGCCTTCAAATGTACTTAAGTGTGGAGAGTACCGGTACTAAAGTATATACCTTCAGATGTACTTAAGTATGGAGAGTAACAGTACTAAAGTATGTACCTTCAGATGTACTTAAGTATGGAGAGTAACAGTACTAAAGTATGTACCTTCAGATGTACTTAAGTGTGGAGAGTACCGGTACTAAAGTATATACCTTCAGATGTACTTAAGTATGGAGAGTAACAGTACTAAAGTATGTACCTTCAGATGTACTTAAGTATGGAGAGTAACAGTACTAAAGTATGTACCTTCAGATGTACTTAAGTATGGAGAGTAACAGTACTAAAGTATGTACCTTCAGATGTACTTAAGTATGGAGAGTAACAGTACTAAAGTATGTACCTTCAGATGTACTTAAGTATGGAGAGTAACAGTACTAAAGTATGTACCTTCAGATGTACTTAAGTATGGAGAGTAACGGTACTAAAGTATGTACCTTCAGATGTACTTAAGTATGGAGAGTACCGGTACTAAAGTATGTACCTTCAGATGTACTTAAGTATGGAGAGTACCGGTACTAAAGTATGTACCTTCAGATGTACTTAAGTATGGAGAGTACCGGTACTAAAGTATGCACCTTCAGATGTACCTAAGTATGGAGAGTAACAGTACTAAAGTATGTACCTTCAGATGTAGTTAAGTATGGAGAGTAACAGTACTAAAGTATGTACCTTCGGATGTACTTAAGTATGGAGAGTACCAGTACTAAAGTATGTACCTTCAGATGTACTTAAGTATGGAGAGTAACAGTACTAAAGTATGTACCTTCAGATGTACTTAAGTATGGAGAGTACCAGTACTAAAGTATGTACCTTCAGATGTACTTAAGTATGGAGAGTACCAGTACTAAAGTATGTACCTTCGGATGTACTTAAGTATGGAGAGTACCAGTACTAAAGTATGTACCTTCAGCTGTACTTAAGTATGGAGAGTAACAGTACTAAAGTATGTATGTATGTAAAGTATGTGGTCTGTGGGGAGAACTGCAGTAGACTTTATCAAGACTATTCACAAAGGAGATGCTAACGTTAGCTAGGTTAGCTAGCATCAGAGGTCAATGCCATCTAACTTTGCGATTCCTTAATTGGTGTAAGAACTGTAACTCAACTGCAGACATGTCCTCTTCTCTTTCTCACCACAAGGAAAGCGCTAGAATGATAACTGCGTAGTTTTCCGGACTCAGTTTGCTGAAAAGACGAGAGCATCGGCCAGCGCAGCAGAGGCTCGGACCCAGGTGTCTTAATAAGCGCATTGGAGTTGAGAGTTGGAGAGTTGAAAGACCCTTTGTGGCCCTCAATGGGGCCTCACTAAAGAAAGAAGTGGTCGTGATAAGGTTCAGAGGGTTCCATCATTGTGTGGTTTTGGTATCTGAAGCAGCAGCTGGACCCGGAAATGGCGTTTGGCCCATCCAGGCCCAAATTCACCACAACAACGAAACCAGCATTACGAAAAACTGTAGGATGCAGAGTTTCTGTTTAACGATAAGCTCAAAAACGAGTCCCCTATGACCGAAACGTACCTTAAGTGTTATCCCTCCACCAGCACCAGTAACAGCTGTGATGGGATTGGGCATGTCAAGCTTCTGGATGTAGCCACATCAATGTTCAGACACTCCTACATCATAGAATGGGTCGGCTGGGACAGATTTGGTGGATGCCTCCCCTGGTGTTTTACTGGTTGTTCCACGTAGTCCAACAGTGAATGCTCCTGAATGGTTATCATTCCAATCAGTCATGTTTCCAGCCCTGTGAACACCAGAAACACCATCTTGGAATACCGGGATAGGAATATTACGTTCCTGGGCAGCTCAGTGTAGGCACTGTGGTTCAGATCTACTTCCACATAATTAACTCCGCCCCCTCCAACATCACAGACGGGACTCATTGTTGTCAGGAGAGCTTGTTGATCATGTGTATGCATGTGAAAGGTCAGGAGAGGTCAGATCTCCTCTTGGTCTCCTACAGTCATGCTGTTCCTCTCTTTACCTTGCAGATGTGAGTCCTGGTTTGGCTGCACTGACCGTTGGCTGTGATTCAGGTGACCTGGGCTCGCTGTCCCGTGTCCAACTTCTGCTGCTGGAGCGCAGAGTGTCTGAGGAGGAGCTGGAATCCCCCCCTGGGCTGGATTGGAGCAGCCCGCTGGAGCATAGGGCCCAGTATGAAGCTGGCCTTCAAGTGTGGAGTGTGGGCATTCCCCAGCATTATCAGCCCACAGGTACAGACTGGATCATATGGCCTGCCTCACAACACCTGTCTAGCGCAGAGGAGGATATGGGAGACTGATAGAGAGTGTGTTTGTATATGTGTGTGTGTGTGTGTGCACCTGAACTCTCAGGCGTCATTCAGACTGCCAGTAAAAAGGCCAGAATCTGATTTGCTGCCGGAATCAGACTTCTGTACCAGGCCACTCATTAATGTCACATTTCTAAAGTGGCCTGTATCGGACTGACCGTCTCCAGCTCCTGCATTGACCAGCAAGTGTCAAACCATGTGACACTCATCTGATAACAGTACACAGCTGTCCTCTTTACTTCCTTAAGATTAATAGGCCTAATGAACAGTTCAAACCACTACCTAGAGGACAAACAGAGGACACAACAGTGTCCACTCTGAACACAGTTTACAGAAATGAGCATTAACTGTGTGTATGTCATGAAGAAACTACAGAGTGATTGCACAGCTTAAGGTACTAGCCAGTTACTAAGATGTGGCTAAAAATGAATAGGAGTCTATGGGAGAAACGAGGGATGAATAGATGACACATAGAGGAGTGAGGGTCAGTGAGGCTGTGGATTAGAGTTTGGGGATCTGTCCTGAGTGAGTACATGCAGTTTGGTGGCTGTAGGTTAAAGGAAAACAATAGGATTTGAATGGAGGTGAAAATAAATGGGAGTCTATGGGAGGAACGAGGGATGAATAAACGATACATAGAGGAGTGCGAGTCAGTGAGGCTGTGGAGTAGAGTTGGGGATCTGTCCTGAGTGAGTACCTACAGTTTAGTGGCTGTAGGTTAAAGGAAAACAATAGGATTTGAATGGAGGTGAAAATGAATAGGAGTCTATGGGAGGAACGAGGGATGAATAAACGATACATAGAGGAGTGCGGGTCAGTATGGTTGTAGATTAGAGTTTGGGGATCTGTCCTGAGTGAGTACATGCAGTTTGGTAGCTGTGGGTTAAATAGGGTGGAATGTGCTCAAACTGAATGGGTGTCTCTGGGAGAAATGAGGGATGAATAGATGACACATGGAGGAGTGAGGGTCAGTGAGGCTGTGGATTAGAGTTGGGGATCTGTCCTGAGTGAGTACCTACAGTTTGGTGGCTGTAGGTTAAAGGAAAACAATAGGATTTGAATGGGGGTGAAAATGAATGGGAGTCTATGGGAGAAATGAGGGATGAATAGATGACACATAGAGGAGTGAGGGTCAGTGAGGCTGTGGATTAGAGTTTGGGGATCTGTCCTGAGTGAGTACATGCAGTTTGGTGGCTGTAGGTTAAAGGAAAACAATAGGATTTGAGTGGGGGTGAAAATGAATGGGAGTCTATGGGAGAAATGAGGGATGAATAGATGACACATGGAGGAGTGAGGGTCAGTGAGGCTGTGGATTAGAGTTTGGGGATCTGTCCTGAGTGAGTACATGCAGTTTGGTGGCTGTAGGTTACAGGAACACAATAGGATTTGAGTGGGGGTGAAAATGAATGGGAGTCTATTGAAGACACAATTGTGATCTGACTGTTCCGACTCATATACACATATGGGATTTAGATGACCCTCTTATCCAAAGTGACTTACAAGGTCCTTCATGCTACAGATAGGCCACTGTAGTGTTGGGAGTCCTGCCCAAGGACTCACAGCACAGTCACCCAGACCCAGAAACCGAACCCCCGTCTCCCACATGGGGTGGTATCCCTGGCGGATGGAGGTGCTATCTGTCGAGCTACACTAAACGACCGGTTGCATTGCTGATCTAATCGGGAGCAGGTACACCTTTCACATGACAGGAGATTAGAATACGCCGTCAGGGCAGCGGCACTACTTCTTTAACCTCTCACGTTGGACTAATTTCACTCCTACAGCCCTACAGTGACTCACTATCGCCTCTACAGGTGTAAAGTGGTATTACTAGACAGAAAAGGCCAGGGCTAGCTGGTTAGCATGCTAAGTTCAGTAGAAAGCTCTGCTACACCAGGCAAAGACATATTAGAAATGCCGCTAAAACGTAAATAATTTTTTTTTTAGAATGTTTTAGGCCAAACAATTACATATTGCTCCTTTAATTGGTTCTTTGCATGGTGTAATCGTTCTTCAGGTGGTGTATTTTTAATACGGTCCTACCCAGCACCAAACAAAAGGATTTATTGTTAGAAGTTTATAGAAACATAAACAACACATTCTCCATCACACTGAAGAACCATTACACCATACAAGGAGCCGTATCAGCAGCAAAATGGTTCTATATGGAACTCAAGGTATTAAATACAACCTCTTAGAGTGTGTACACCTGATAGAGGAGAGAACAATCAGAGACGGTCTGTCAAAACCCATATTCCTTCACATTCTGTTGATCAGTTTAACTAATTATGGAATGGTTTAAACTGAAAAGGTTACATATTGCTCCTTTAATTGGTTCTTTGCATGGTGTAATGGTTCTTCAGATGTATTTTTAACACAGTCCTACAAAGCACCAACGAACAAGGACTCTGGTTGTTGGTAATTGTATTCTGGTGCTTTCCAGAAACATAAACAACACATTCTCTCATGTTTTACTGTTATTTATTCACATTGTATGGAATGGTTTAAACAGAAAATGTTACATATTGCTCCTTTAATGCAAGCATCCTGCACGTCTCAGCTACAAATTGGCTGTTTATGGATGATTGTTCGGATGCAGTGGTCCACAGACGTAGCAGAATGCGTCTGCCGGATGCTGGAGCCTCTTGATGTCTCTAAATTACCTGTAGCTCTAAATCCACTATCCACTACCTGTTGTGTGGGCTACTGGAAAGTCCCTGACCCTTCTAGAAAGTTCTACACTATTGTCTACAGTTCTAGAACATTCCGGACAGTTCTATAAACCTTCTCACAGTTCTGGAAGCGACCTGAAGCCTACTCAGCCCTGAATGTATGTTGTGGAAAATGGAGAACTTTCCAGAACACCATTGTCCTGACCACTAAAGCGAAGTTCATGAGGACCATGGAAGGTTTTAGGCCTATGCAATTAAGAGAACACACCTAGAACCCAGGACCTAGAACAAAATAAACATGGGTAATGTGGTGTAATAAGCCTGAACGGAAAGATCAGCCTAGTGTGAGAGGTTAACACGGGGACGGTAGCCACGGCGTGCCCACGCGCTTGGAAGGCGGCCTGCGCCGCGCGCGCATTCGTGCGTAATTCCAAGCAGACGCATTTGGCCGCACTATCAGCCTTCTTTATCAGAGCACAGATTGGTGTGTTTGTGTTCAGGTCCGACGCCCTGATGATTGCCTTTTAATAAAACTCAAAAAAAAAAAAAAAGAATTGAACAAAAAGAGGTGGAGGGGTGGGGTGGGGGTGGTCAACCGTCGGCTGGCTGCAATCTGTGGAGCTCAGGTGTGTGCGAAGAGGCCTGCTGGAGAAGGAAGAGGGGAGGGGAGGAGGAGGAAGGGGTCAACGTGAATTGACAGGTGTGTCGGGCGTTGGGATGTCCTTGAAAGTAATGTCTTTACGGCGCGCGTCTGGGCGCGAGGGAGTGCGCCTGAGCCGCCGCCGCGGGCTTTGAACTCGGGCCGGCGTGCCTCTCATCTGCTCCAGGGCGCGCGGCGACGGGCCCTTAAACCCAGCCATAAATTTGCACCTCGGAGAAAAAAACAGGCTTTATGGAGTTATGAAAACGCCATATTAATTGAGATGAATCAGGCCGGGGGTTTATCATTAACCCCGAACCTCAGTGCATCCACACGCCGGCCCGCGCTACTGCCCCCAATCAAGGTGTGATTGTGACATGAGCCTATTGTGCTTTGTTCAGCTCGCCCTGATCCTCGGCCATCCTCAGATAAAGACACTACAAAGGGGAAAGCACGGGCTGCGGCCGACTGGGAGCTGGTTCCCATCTTGATTGTGGCTGTTTTGACACGGTGTTAATGTGTCTCTAAAGTCTGGCACAAACACAAGACACACTCGTGCGCGCTGAAAGAGCGCGTCCTGGGGCCCGGCTTCTCCTGAGGTGTGTTTGCGTTGGTGTGTGTGCGTGTGCGTATGTGCA
>JAMWET010001019.1:0-62959 GCA_024036415.1 Prochilodus magdalenae | reverse complement strand
GTGACACTGAAGTGAGCACCCCTAGCCTGAGACGGGACATTTCAGCAGGCTGGCACCTTAACCACATGGTCTTACCACAGTGTCTGCTGTTGTCTGCATTAACTTGAGTTTCTTGAGCGCAACCTGAGAAAATGTAAACGATAAGACTGCGGCGGCGATGGATATGGAGGTGAGTCGGCAGGGTTTAAGACTCTTCACAGCTTTGGCCAGCCACACACATGTTCCCACTTAAAGACTGGCATGGGGATGTCGCAGACCAGTGATCACATACTTCTGACAGAAGAGGCTACTGTGGGAGCAGAGTTCCTCCACAGCTGTTACCCACTAGCCCTCCAGGTGCTACTGACAAATACACACCGCGCAATTTGCTGGTAAACTTTATTAGAAGGAATCATTCAAGTGTGCCAAATAGGATCTCCGCTTGCATACCTCAGCTGAAGGCGAGTGGCTGTCAGAGACACATGCTTGACACTGAAGCCTGATTTAGGGATGAAATATAGCAGGAAAACTGTCAAGGTCTTGCCAATGACATAGCGTCCACATATTACTGCCAAACGAGTGACTGCTTTTCTCTTGTTTGCCTTGTGATTATAGTTAAAATATGGTCAGATTCCAGTAATTAGATTAGCCTGTCATAAATTAGTAGAAGTCTTGTACAAAACCAAATCACATCCAAATGTCAGCTTCTGATGTTCTTTTGGCTCAGACCAACTTCCATTAACTGATGCTTGTTCATGTGCAAGTCACGTTTCTGGATTTGGAGCATCTTTCTTTATCGGTTCCCTATCCTACCAGGGAGCAGTTGGGTGACCGGTACCTTAAGTTACCTTCATGGACTCGGAAGGCAAGATGCCTCTAATGCTGGCTTATGGGTCTGACCAGCTTCTGAATTCACAAACCACCTTGTCAACCTCTTACCTAAAACAGGGCTAGATGTAAAGCTTAAACCACAAGGCAGGTGACCACTCACTCACCTCCAATGGGATAAGGGTCCAGGAAACATCACACTATTCTGACAGCGGCAGCTGCGAAACTTAACCTGACTGGCCTCTGATGGGCAGAAGACTCAACTGCTTGCATCTATCCATACTATGCTTTCAGTGAGGACATATGCAAGGCTGCTCTACTCTAAGAGATGAGAGAGCAAAACCTGAGGTTGTCCATTATGCAGGCTAATGTCCAAATGTTCTGTTCTTCCTCATCTTGTGGCACATCCAGTGCAGGAAAAGTGGATAATTAGGAGACAGGGGCTTGTGTCTCATGATTCGAGTCTGGACAAGGACACTTGACCTCTCTCTCTTTCCATTTTTCCCCCCCCTGTCCTGCTGGTAAAACCAGGATGAAACCAAACACTACAGTAGATGAGAACCCCCACCCTCACTCCAAATCCACCCAGTGCTTGATAAATAGCTCTTCAGACAGTGGCTCCAAAATGTATTCTGCTGAATCACAGTGGCACGACTATGTGCCCAATGCAATCACACGCTGGGGGAAGAGCTGCTCCTGTTACAGCATGGCTCCCCACACTCATGTCGAGATTCTAGCACAGCCAGGCTTTGAAGTGTCTCTGTGTGAATGTGCAACGTGCATATGTTTAACCTACAAGAGCCTTAACCCAGGACCATATTCCTGCTGCAAGTAATGTCGAGCAGTCCTTCCCTTTTCTAAACAATGACTGTAGAAGAGCGCAAATTCCTTTCTCATGCTGTACCATGGATTGATGTTGCCTCAGGGAACACGGGGGTGGGGATAATTTAACATTAAAACTGACAACTGGAAAGAAGCCCATAATAAAAAAGAAAAGGTTTCAATTTTGGGTCCCTGACATCATAAATTCATACATGTAGCATGGACACAATGCACAAGGGTGGGGGTAGGTAAATATTTTTGGTGGGGGGGGTGGGGGAGAATCATGTTTCATGAAGCCTTCATTTCAGTACACATGCCCAAACCTCGGCCATCCTCCTCCCCTCGGATTTAATCTTTGAACGGTAATCTAACTCTCTGCACCTCCCCCAGATGTAAACCTAAATTCAGACTAACCGAAATCTACTGGCCCACCGAGCTCCCCTCATGGTCCCCACTGTCTTCTCAGGGGAGGATCATGATCTAATGAACTGGAGCTTACCACTAAACTAAACACCGACCCCATCACAGCAGTCACTCCACTCTCTAAGGGCAAGGGGAACCCAAATGCTGGACAGGTCTTGGCTGGGAGGGTTTAGTGATATTGCACCACCCTCTGTCCCCCAAAACATCAGAACTCTGCCAAGCAGGCTTGCACATCATCAACACTGATTTGTGCACACTAAGCACACAGTCCTGCCAAAGCATCTCCACATTCAAGTGTTTAGAGAGGGTTCACTGTGTGGCTCAAGGAAACACTCTTACTGTGTAGTGCACGTGCAGACCCGGGGAAGCTCGTGCACGGTGTCAAAGCGGGGCTATTGGTTGGAGAAGCTACAGACTGATTCAGCTCAGTTTCTCTTCTCTGTGCTCACTGACATGCTGCAAAATAAAGTAACCTGCCGCACATTTGCCCAAATACAATGTACTAGGTCGTTCACCTACATTTCTAACAGATTGCATGCTGCCTCGCGCTAGTCACGGGAGTCTTTCAGCAGGGCTAGACCACTTTGACACAAGTGCCCCCCTGTCGCCCTTTCAAATTGCCCCCGTTGCACGTTACCATTTAGTTCAACTTTTCACCAGAACAGCAAAACATACGTTCTACAGTTGCATGACTTCTGACACTGCACACAAACACACGCACCACGCGCACGCACACTTGCACGCAAGCAACTCACCCGCGGGCGCGTTCCGCGTCTTGGAGCCCTTCTCGTTCGTGCACACCCCGCGGCCGTGCAGCAGCGCGTGCAGCGGCTTCTCCTCGCCGTCGCGCGGCAGGCAGCGTAGACCGTGCGCGCAAGTCCCCGTGTACACACCGCACGCGTGGCCCTCGGCGAGCGCGCACGTCAGACAGCAGCCGCAGCCGGGCTCCTTCACGAGCTGGCAGCCGATGGGCACGGGCGGGCACATCGACAGCGCCTTCTGGTCGCACGGCTCACAGGGCACGTATGAGGCCAAGCCGCGCGCCACGGCAAGCATGAGCACGAGAGGGAGCAGTGGACACATACCGAGCAGCATCTTCTCTTCTTATTTCTTCTTGCTCTTTCTCTCTCTCTCTTTTTCTCTCAAATTGGAAACAAACGTTTTATTTAGCTCCGGTGAGATTCAGCACGAGACGTTCGTTGCGCGCGCTTCAGGGCATCAGATTCTTCTCTCTCTATCTTTCTCTCCCTCTCTCTTAATGACAAACAACAGCGAGAAAAAGTTCGCGTGAGTCCTGCATCCGAATCAGAAATGCCGGGAGGAAAGGGCGCGCGCTGCTCAGGTTCTACAAAGGCATCCGCATGGGGGGTAAATAAACCGGCAGCGGTGGTTGTCTCGGGGGGGTCTCCGAGCGCTCTGCCCTGTTTTCCTCTCTGAGAGCAGCTACGGTCCGGTGCGCAAGACGAGTCGGTGCAGCGCTTTTTTCCCCCTTCTCGCTCTCCACCCCCTAATAGACACACACGCGCATACACACACACACCACAGCGCTACCGCGCGCGTGCAGGAGTGAAGTTTTGGGAGCAGACTGACGGAGCGCGGGGACGGACTCGCCTTTTTAAAAACGGCCAAACCCAAAGAGCGGCGGGGAAGGGAGGCGCGCTCGCGCTCACCACAAGTTTGGCCGCGCGCCAAAGGTTTCCTCCCCCCCCCACACTAACACCACCCCAGCCTCCCCCCTCCCCCCACCCTCTTCAACACACACACACACATACACACGTTTGTATTCCAGGCGTTGTAAGGTGTTCCTGTGCTGCCGTGCTACACCAAACCCAACCCTAACTCCTCCAGACTCCTACTAACACACGCTGCTGTTTTGGTACACCGCATAGTTCTTCGTCTCTCCCCAACGTTAACACGTGTTCGCGTCTTCCATCAACCTGGGCACATCTAAGCGCCGCAAAGACATACATACATACATACATACATACATACATACGCGTGCCCACCAACCCGACCTGGACTAGGATTGTGGCTTTCACGCTCGACGCCAAAACGAAGGCGCGATGCGTTTTTTGGACGGGGTCGAAGAAGCTGGGACAGGAGGTGCGAATGCTGCGGAACGCAGATCAGGGCAGTTTGTGCATTGGACAGGCAGCTCCTGAAGGAGTGGATGATGGATTCATGTAATGACATCTAATGGCATCATTTCATATGGGACAGGACATACAGGACATATATACATACTGTGTATATATGTGTGTGTATATATATATATATATATATATATATATATATATATATATATATATATATATATATATATATATATATATATATATACATACATATATTTATATACACACACACACACACAGTATGCCATATATACATAATGGCAGCGATTAAGCTCACCACTAAAAATACATATGCAATCTTCTTGTGATGCAGGCTTACAGTATTCCATCTCATTCAGTAAAAGGCAACTGAGACTGCAATAAAGTTTCCTAAGGCTTCCCCCATTAGCTATAAAACTCCCTACTACCGATGCACTCAAATGGAAGTACTGTAAAACAAGCTCATTAAATAATAAATAATAACAGCATGAATGACTATCAGAAATACATATTGCTCACCTGAAAAGCCAAAAACCTGAAGAGTCAGATCAGTAAGCATGGAAGGGGCCACCAACATTGAAGGACAGTGTAGCTGGGTGAGACTCATCTTTGCACTGTACCGCATTAAAACTAGATCTGGACTTTATGCACATGCTGTGCTCAGATCAGTGCTGCTCAACTGTCTTCTCCTATTCAGGGGAACTCATGTGCCTAGAGGGAAAGCTTTCACTCACTGTCCATTCGACCCATAGAGTCTAATGTTTACTTGTGGCTTACATTAAAACATTTAAAGGCCGCATAGCTTTAAATCTATCAGCCAAAGTCAAGCTCTTCTGATATGAGTGTCCCCTCCGTGTTCATGTTCCCCATTTACCTTACCGACAATGACTTTTACACATGGTCCACATGTGTAGTCCATCAGAGGGGTGGTGTGTGCTGTCTCCATCACTGCTACCTTTCAGAAATCCTGTTTTGTGAACCATGCAAAAAAAAAAAAAAAAGAGAGAGAGAGAAAGAGAGCAAGAGAGTTATCATCTCATGTCCCATGAAGCTTGCCAAGTGCTTCCCATGCTGGTTTTTCATGTTCTCCCACTGGCTATGCCAGGCTATACTTGGTGAAGATGCTTGTTCTCTGTATTTTGAGTTTGCTGCAGTTTGATAGATGTCCAGTAGAAGGAGCTGTTAGCAACGATTAGAGCTGCTGGGCCACAGTTGCAGAGCCCCTCCATGCTGTGAAGGGTGCTGGCAGGCTTCTGTATATGGTTCAGTACATATACACCCTGTATGCCCTGTACAAAAGTCAGAGACTATGTTTCATTGATCAAGTTTTCATTCCTAAAATGGCCACCAAATGCAAGTCATTCTTCATCAGGAGACATTTCTGAGGTGATTTTAGCACAAGATAATCCACTTGCGGTTTCTGAAAGTGGAGCCCAACAAATGGTTAAACCTTATACTGAAAATGGGACTCCTAGCAAACATGCTAGACCAGGGAGACCACCAAAACCATCGACATCAGATAAACAGTGCTCAAATCTTTAATCATTGAGAGAGTGGAGAATATCAAGCCCCACCCTTCTGTCAGATTTGAAAAGAAACAACCTCAAGGTGTTTCTGTCCATCCTTCTACTGCAAGAACAACAACTGGGATCACTTGGATTGTGAGAAGCAAAAAATGAAACCAGCTTCTAAGACTGAACTGTCCCTGCAAGTTTTAAAAATTATAGAATGGATGCTGTAATGCAGGCAAAGGGTGGACACACTCTTCTCACCTTTTTAGTTCAGGGTCATAATGTGAGAGGGCAAAGGACACTAAGGCGTGACACCACTGACCTCCAGCCGGTGCCTGATTAGTTCTGGAGGTATCCAAGCTCTTTTAGCGTAATGTTAAATGTAAACAGTAGCAGTCGATGATGAGCTCAGTGATCTTGGGAAAGATCTTGAACTGACCCATTCTTCTTTCGCCTGTGTTCATGAGTCATCTGTGAGCTTCTGGTTTTAATCTTTTAAATAAATCATACAGTTGTGGCCAATAGTGACTGTCATATAATTGGGGTCGGTGAACCCCATTTCTATGTTAACACAAGTTCCTGAGTCATCTCTGAGCTACAGTTCTGGATCTGTACCCATAGTACCTTTCCTGGAAGAAATATACTCTGACCAGGCTTGCCCATATACACCCACCCGCCACTTCATTAGGAACACCTTCTTGCATTTGTACTCATGGTGCTTGTTATCAGCTCCACTTACTATATAGAGCACTTTATAGGCATTATGATTCTCTGCATACTTTGTTAACTCCCTTCTACATTGTTCTTCAGTGGTCAGGACCCCCACAAGACCATCACAGCACTGTAGTGGCTCTGATGTGGTGGTGTGTTAGTATGTGCTGTGCTGGTGTGAGTGGATCAGACACAGCAGGTCTGCTGGAGTGTTTAAACACCTCGGTGTCACTGCGGGACTGAGAACAGTCCACCAACCAAAACTATCTAGCCAGCAGAGCAAAGTCCTGTGACCACTGATGAAGGATGGTTAATCAACTGTGCAGCAGTAGATGAGCTATCATTCCTGACATCTACAAGGTGGACCAGCAAGGTTGGAGTCTTTACCAGTGTGGACAGTGCACCTGCCCTGTGGTGGTCGTGTGGGGGTCTTGACCACTGCAGAACAGGGTAACAAATTATGCAGAGAAACTGATGGACTACAGTCTGTAACTGTAGAACTACAGGGTGCTCCTATATGATAAGTGGAGCTGATAAAATGCAGAATGACCAGCCACTTCACTACCTAATGAAGGCTATCTGGAGTCAGTGCAGTGTTTCTCTGCCAGCCTCTTCTCGCTTTTCTTCTCCTGAGTCATCCATGAGCTACCAAACTCCTTTCCACTCATATAAGGTGTCAGATTGCCTCCCAGTTCTTTACCTTGGAAGGAAAATAAACTGACTGGATGCAGCTTACAGAAGCTGTAATCCAGTTGCTAATGAGGAGGTAAACTGTCACAGATTTGTGGCTAGGCCAGTCCTGCGCAGAGATTTGTTTGGGGTTTTTTGATGATGATAATGTTCCCTGATGCACGTGTCTACTGGGCTGACGTGCTATGCAGTGGAAGGATCTTTGCCACACGTCAGTAAATCTTAACCATGCTATTTGGGGCTTGACTTCCCAGCATCACATCTTATAGCATTAAGAGTCCAGCAGTGTATTAGGCTCCTCTAGAAAACTATAGATTTCGTTCTGGCCCAAAGACTTGATTCTCTGAGAGAACTTTTTCCACTGTAAATGTCAGCTCCAGTTGGGGACATTGTAGCGTCTTTTTAAATGTCCTGTTTGGGGGGGGGGGCTTTTACAGCCTTGTGACACGGTGCAGCCCGAACTGAACTCTCTGCATGGCTCTTTTAAACTGTTCACCTTCATTTACTGGGACCCAAACACAGCTTAATTGGAAACAAACAAAAGCATGTATAGGACTCAACAATATCTAACTTAGCAAATTGTCTTGGGATAGGCTCCACCGACGTCAGTCACTTTGATTACTCGTGTCTCGGAAATGTTTACTCCGTTTGAAAATATTATTTTCTCTCTCCTCAATTTGTGTATATAGTCACCCACACGGATGACAACCACCCCTCCCCCCTCTCCGTCCACCCACCTACCCCCCCCCCCCCCAACCAACACACACATGCAGAGGAACAGACAAAAGAGGAGGCTAGAAGTTTAGACGTCAGCCGAAAGACCTGTCTATCCCACTGTTTGTGTACAAATGAGGAGCTGGATGTGGTGAAGGAACACAGGGACACATCGTTTCAGCTCTGAAATCTTCTGTCCCGTTAGTTACTGAATGGATATCTGGAGTATATATATATATATATATATATATATATATATGTGTGTGTGTGTGTGTGTGTGTGTGTGTGTGTGTGTATGTATGTATGTATGTATGTATGTATGTATGTATGTATGTATGTATGTGTGTGTGTGTGTGTGTGTGTATGTATGTATGTATGTATGTATGTATGTATGTGTGTGTGTGTGTGTGTAATATAAACAAATACAAATCGCAAAGGATCAGGCACAGTTTATACAAGCCATAAACTCCTACATTAAATACACAAACTCATAATGTGGAACGTAATCTTCTGTATCTCTGGAGGCTTCTGCTTTTTTGGTGAACTGTGACTGTTAACACTCAGTTTTCATTAGATGCTGTAGTAACACTTAATCTTGCCGTATATCTTATATGCAAGTATAAAACATCTGTCCCGATTACTTTTTCTTCCGTCCGGTTATATTTGCACTATAAAATTAATGGGGAAAAAAAAAACAAGGGGACGCAGCGGGTCAGCACGTTCCAACTGTCATGGGCCACGCCAGCTTTGACAAACAACCCTCAATTTTGGACTCGGTTTAAAAGCAGTCAGCAATATTCATAAATTATTTCGCCATTAGGTGTCTATGGCAGGCTGTGTGCAGACATTTCTGGGCATGGCTGGTGTGTGTTATGCCCCAGGGGCAGGCTGCGGTGCTGGGTTTCAGGGATCCCTGTTTGCCTAACTCATCCAGGCCCATCTCCTGGGATTAAACAGTGCGCCTGCTGAATGAAACAGTGCAGCTGCTGAGTGCCTTACAATCACACAGCTTATTCTTCTCCCAAATCCTCTCCCTCTTTTCCTTATCCCACAGTCTGCCACTCTCTCTCTCTCTCTCCCCTTGCTCGGTCCAGCCTAGCTGTAGCACCTGTATGGATACAATTCTAATGGATTTTAATATTAATCTGTTTTAATTTTGGTCCATAAACAAATTAGAAGGAGACAAATGTAGGGGCAGTTTCCCAAGAGCTGATGCAACCAGGTCACTGTTCGTTGGGGAAACTGGGGCCTGAAATGTTTATAACTTGCCATCAACCATCACAGCAGTCTCTTCCACCCAGACAAAGAGTGGTATACACTGGCCACTGGTCCAGTAATGAAATAGAAGTATGTGGTATGAAAACGTTGTAACCTTTTCTAAAAATAAAGTTATTATAAATGTTGTGTATATTCCCTACATTTATTTTCTATGACATTTGATCCACTTGAGCCCAGATTTGAATTTATACATTTATATACCAACAGAACCCCATTTAAACAGGGTCAACACTAACTTTCCATACATACCTGTACAAACCCTTTATGGCCCACCAGACACTTGCACGTTTAAGGTGGTAGCAGCTTCAGGCTTCTGAAGATGGCATTGGTTGAGAATGATCAGGCATCATAGACTGAAGAGGTGGTACAGAGCAGTGGATGTCTTGTTGGATGTATGGAAAATGGGTCCAAAGCAGATGTTAATGATAGGGTAAAAGGAGTGACAGCATTTGGGCATGCCAAAGGCCATAGTGTGAAGGAAGTAGCTGAATGTGCAGGTGTTTGGAAGCGTATGGTCATACAGGTCTACCAGCAGTGGCTAAAATCCCAGTCTACAGGAAATTCTCCTCTGAATTGTGCCACGAAAGGGATCTGTGGAATCTGGCTACACTGCACAATTCTTTGCTGTAAAAGTGATTGAACATTGATGTTGCCTACATCCAGAAACTTGTCCAGTCCATACAAAATTAATTGCAGCTGTTATTAATGCTTGTGGAGGTATTACACACTATCAGGTACGTTTTGGTCACAGGTGACTAATATCTCGTCCTGTGAACTTACATTCTTTTGTGTGTTACTTTTCATATGCAACAAAGACATGCAGTAATTGATGCGCAGTTTCGTTCTTATGAAGCACCAAAAGCTATTTGACTATCAATAGCACACCCTTGTGTAAGGGTGTGTATGTGTAAATCTGAGTAAGTGAGCGAGTGCAAGCCAGCTCCATTAAGTGTTTGCTACATCCTGTAATATGTTCTCTGCCCATGATATCATATCACTGTGTTGCTGTGTGGGGTGAACTACAGATGGAATCAGGAAATTATTTTCCGCATAGGACGCATTAAACTCTCCAGATGCTTATGGCTTGCGTAGTTTACAACGGTTCAGCTCCCTCTAAACAGGCACAAGGAGTTTTTATCAAGTAGTAAAGTAACATTCATGTTCATCAAGTGAAAAATGCAAGAAATTGACCAAAAAAAAAAAAAAATGTTGCAAACCATCGTCTGCGGTCAGGAGGAGACTGAAGTCAGCTTCCTATTCACCAAGCCCAATTTTCCCACCCCAGATTTCTTGGCCCAATTTTCCCTTCATCTCCAGCACTGAACTCAGCTTCATATTTGCTTGCTGCAACAATTTAAGGAGAATGGGAAAACTGAAGAAAGTAAGAAGCTGTGTTCAGTGTTCGAGAGGAGTGGAGTACTGGATTTTGTACAGTTTGTTTGTGGGTGTGTGGTGACAGCAACTGCACAAACACAAATTAGGGTTAAAAATGGCACATAAGACTTACATAAGTTAATGTAAACAGTGTAAACAATTTAACCTGTCATTCAATTGTAATCAGCTGCTCGAACGTCTTTGTCTTGTTTCGTGCTGGTTCGTGTCCTTAGTGATGTTTCACTGGACCTTTGACCAACGTTAAGTAAACAGCCATAACGTTAATGTCAGGAGGTATCATGGTATTAAATGTTGCAAGGTTATTCCACAGGACAATAAAATAAAAACAAATGAGAGAGTCATTGTAGGACACTGTCGTTGTAGGACAGAGTCATTGTTGACTCTGAGGTCGACCCAACCGCTAACAAAAAAGATGATCTATATCTCAGTATCTTTGTATCCTTTGATTTCTCGAGTTGGGATAGATGTCTACAGGAGAAAGTAGTCTCTCAGATCTACTTACTTGATAGAAGGCAACCCTTTCCATTGAGCAAAAACAATAATAACTTTGTAATATTCTCTAAACTAATGCAGTATGGGCTTACCTCCATCTCATCCCTTCTGCTTTTTGCTTCCTGGCTTCCATTTAGCATCATTAGAATCATGTTATTGCCGGTGGTGGACGAAGTACACAAACCATGTAGTTGAGTTAAAGTAGGGATGAGATAGGGAAAGTAGGGAAGGTAAAATATTCCTCCAGTTAAAATAGAAGTTCCTCCCTTTAAGCCTCCAAAAGTACTAAAGGTTTTTCCCTTAAACTTATTTTAGGTGAAGAGACTCTAGTGTCTCTCAGTCCATCAGTCTTTAACAGAAGGTCATTCATTAGTCTGGCACTGATGTCTATTCAAAGCATCATAAGCCCAAAACACAGAGGGAGAACCGTGTCCATTAGCTAGAACCAAGCTCTGTCCAACATGTTAAAACATACTCAAAACAAAGTGACCGCTGTTCCCTGGTCGGTGTGCTTGCTTTACGCTTCTTTTGTTTTTATGCATCCAAGAGAAAAGGAAGAACCGATTTAAAAAATGTAGTGTAGTGAAATGTAAGATGTTTGCATTGTAGTGTAGTTAGGGCTTGCCTCAGAGGAAGAAGGGCCTGGGTGTAATTCCCAAGCAAGGTGTTCGTGGTCCTTTCCGTGTGGAGTTTGCATGTTCTAGATATGGGTTTCCTTCCACAGTCACAGCATGAAGACATGCTGTCAGGTGAAATGGAGATGGTGTGAGTGCGTGAGTGAATGTGTCTGTCTGCCTGTCTCTCTGTCTATGTCTGTTCTGCACTGGCAGACTGTCCAGGGTTGTTCTGCCTTCTGCCCTTTGAGAGCTGGGATAGGCTCCCATACCCCCTGCAACCCAATAGGCTTAAGCAGGTTAGAAGATAAGTAAGTGAGTGAGATGTAGTGGAGTTAAAGTCAGCCAGAATGGAAATACTTCAGTACATATACACTTAAACACTACCTAACTACTGTAACCAATCACATTTACTTCAGTACTGTCCACCACTGGTGACTGTAGACTATAGAAAATTGAGACAACATATATGTTTATCAGCTAAAAGCTTGTCCTAGAATTGACTGTCTTCCCCTGGAAGTAGCCGTCCCCTGGTCACAGGTATGCCTACTGTAATAATTATAGATTTGGTTGTCTGGGACATAAGAATATCTGAGGTTTACATGTATATATGTAAATATACATAGATGCCTGAGACTTTCCTGACACTTGAAACCTTATAAACAGTAAACAAGCCAATCCTGTTCTTACTGATGAATAGGATACTGTGTGTAGCGAGGTTGTTTACGACAGTTCTAATAGCATTGGTCTAAGATGACTTTACAACTCTTTTTGACCCTTGTTCTTTTACCACAAAAGTGGTGTTATACAAACACAGCCAGGACACACATTCATCTTTGGCTTGCTCTGCTGCTAGTTTGCACAGATACCACAACAAATTAGTGCCAAGTTACAACCCGTTATTGCAGTCCTCGTAGTGTCTGCGCTCTGTAGAGGTGGGACTAGAAGGCAGATGACTGTTTCACATTCCGATTCTCTCCCCCCCTCAATCCCAACCCCCCTTCTAGTGTTGTCAGGCATCCAGCCCGTACCAATTGATGCATGTTTGACATGCCCTGCTGTCGCTCACAGTTTCGTCACTATTTATGTGCAACTGCTTTTTCTTCATCCAGCAATCTGTCTTCTTTGACACTGTTCCACAAAAATATGCACTATGCACACAGTACAATAGCGGTATTGTTGGGAGTCTGTATTCACCCATTCAGAAAGGTAGTTGTGCTTTGACCGCAACGGGGACCAGGCTATAGCCGCATACTGCTTTCACTCTCGGTGACCTAGCCAAGTGGAATGATGGAACTTGTCTTGTACCCGACCAGCAACAACAGGGATCTGTTGTCCGGAGCCAAAATGAAAATGTTGACCGAGCTGAGAATTACACCGAAATTGTTAGTCTTGAGGTTAGCATTCAGGAGCAGATAGAGGATCTCTAGTGCGTGTAGAGCTGGCGTCCCGCTTTTTTTGATTAGAGGGTGGGTAAAAATTTTGATTTGTCCAAGGATCTCATTGTGTCCGCAGCTCTGCAGAGCTGCTCAAATAGGCCCGGAGAGGACATGACAGGGTTTCCACAGTATATAATTATGTAGTAAATTTTCCTGAGGCAAGAAGGGATTTTGTCAAAGGCCGCCATTTCCAAGCCCACATGCTAGAAGTTCCTGTATCTGCAAAGGGTTAAGCCAACAACTTGACCAAACGCTGTCGGCTATAAACCTGGCACTGACCTACTTCTTCTCACTGTGTGCAAAACTTGTAATATTTGAAAGCGATTATGAATCTGACTGCTGCGATAACTACGGTGCTGGCAGTGCTGGCAATTGCACGCTAAACATTAAACGCGATTCTGTGAAACAACAACTTCAACTGTTGTGTTTCACGCTTGAAATCACAACATATAAAACTCTCATCAGGAGTTTATTTGTAGGTGGATACTGTTTTCCTCTTTAGGGTTTTAATGTTCTGTTGCTTAAGACCTGCTAGCCAGGAACTTAAGTCAAAAAAAAGAATATGAAGTACTTTGAATGATTTTATGTCAAGACTCAGAACAGTAAAAGAAACATTCTGGCTCCAAAAGGTGCTGACAGACAAGATGTCTCAACGCTACTGTCAATGCAGTTTTGTTATTCTTACTTCAACAATATATCAACTCAACCATCCTGCTCCTTGAATTGAATTATAACCTAGGCCTTGCACCTCCTTTTTTCAGAGCAGGAGCAGCATCGAGAGAGAGAGAAGAGAGAGTGAGGGAGAAAATCTGAGCAGAAGCCAACTGTTCTATTTTGTCAGTGAGTGTGAAGCAGAAAGCTGGCAGATACACTTTGAGTGAATTCCACAGTGAGCTTTAAAACGTTAATTATTAAAGTAGACCCATGCACAGACCAATGCACGGGTTTAACTGCTTCGCAATTTCATTTGTTAGTTAATTGCCAATTTTCGTCCAAGTAAACCTGGGCAGAGTGTACACTGAGGTCCAGTTTTGCATTTGAGGTCAAGGTGCTCAGGTATACCATTGATCATGCTCATTTCTTTAACATTATCATTATTTATAGCTTATTAATCACTGATCAGATTAATCTATTCAGTTAAAAAGACTGGTGCAAACATTTTTAATTGCTTATTGGCTGATCTACATGTCTTTCTCTGTGCATTTATGGAGTTTGGAGACCTCTCTGGTAGAAATGCATAATTGCATGCAATGTCAGTACACTGTGCATTAAAACTTGCGATTGGATTCATTTGGTCAAAAGGTATTCACAGAGAACTCAAGGCAAAACTTGGCAAAGAATGTGTTTTCATGGGATGTAAGTGAATTATTCACTATTTCGTTATATCTTTATTAATTCAATGTCAAATTTACATTGACAGTGGACCCATTATGCCTGTCTGATTTTTGTTTTGCCTTTCCTTTGCTGTGTTATATAGCATTTTGTTCATGTTTGCAAAGCCCAAAGTAAAAAAAGCCGGAAACTATTTCCTTGGAATTCCAGTCTCTTCCTCTAAGACAAGGTGACATCATCTTCTTAAAAAAAAAAAAAAAAAAAAAAAAAATTCCTGGCTACCAGCAAACTGTGTATGCTTTCACACAATGTACAGTGTTTACTCTAAGCCATGTAGGGCCAGAACCGCCCCAGCGGTTAATCAGTCAGAACTGAGTGGGCTAGTTGACCAATAAAAGACACAGGAACTATAACCGAGTCTTTTAGACAGAGGATAGATACAGGTGTGCAGTGTAGTATGAGAGTAGTATTGTGGTTTGGGAAAACTAAAGGATGTAAATCTGCATTAAAACCCTAAAAATATAATAATCCACATAGAAAGTGATGTTCCCTTTAAGATCTAAACATGCAGGACTTTTTAAGCCTGTAATTTTTTTGTTATAGATTATTTTAGATTTTACAGGTTGAGTTGTAGCACTCATCTGACACCGCTTCTTTCAATTGTAGCAAAAACCCTTGCATGCTTCAGCATTAAGAAAAAGCAGAAAAATCCAAAAGTGGGCCTGTTATACTTTTTTGAATTATTCAATAACTTATTGAAGCGTCTGTGTTTTCCTTATAGGGCTCATTTATTTTGATATGTAAAGTATGGGTAACCTTATTTCCTGTACATATAATTTAGCTATAAAACCACACTAATTGCTGCTTTGGCTCAGCTCACGGCTCAAGGTTGGACTAAGCTTCAGTCTGACTGCACTGGCTTTATCTGCCAGACCTTAAAAAGGTTTTTTCAGTTCACTTTTGCTTGCTGCCCAGTAAGGAAACGATTCAGGTGTTAAATAGCTGGTTTTATGTGTAGACTTTTCATATGTTTATTGTTGTTTGCATATTTATGGCTTTCTTATCCCCACAGGAATCTGTATTCTTTGCTGGCTGTTTGTTCACTGAATTGCAGTACTGATTGGTTTGTGGACTGGCTCTTTAAGTACACTATACTGTTGTGTCCAACAGCACCCAGAAGCCTGAAAAATGGCTGAATTCAACCACTTGAAGATGCACACATTGTGACACACAGTTGCACAAGAGCAGATTGCATAATCTCCAGAGAAAAATCCTGATAGTTATATGGGGCTCTCTAAAGGAGCCGCAAAATGAACCTAAGATTACAGATCTTAATGCCAAGCATCAGCTAGAAGGGCATAGAGCTCCTCAGGATTAAGCTGTGAAGCAGGCGACCTGCACTCTGGAGTAATGGAGCTCCATTAACGGTGATGGGGATTGCTTGTGGTCCAGAACCAAACATCCAACATCAGCACCTAACCTTGTTAATGCTCTTGTGGCTGAATGCAATCAAGCATTCACGGCAATGTTCCAACTTCTAGTTTAAAGTAGAGTCGAGGCTGTTACTGCATCATCTTTTAATCAAGTGTCTGCATATTTTTGGACATTCAAAGAATGTTTCTGCATATCCATATAAGGAAAAGCCAAATCCCAATTTCCACTCCAGCAGACAGTAAAGTTTATCTAGTATAATCTGAGCTAAGTCTTGGGAAAGCAGTGGCATTCTGACAGCATCTGGAGAGGCAGAGCCTGGTGCCTCCACGCCGCAGGGCTGAAGGAAATTTTTTTGCACTCATCCACTGTAGCCATGGTCACTGATGTTTTGGATGCTTTGCCAATGAATTTTTGCATGTTTTCACGTTAATTTGGCCGTAACCATGGTGACAAGTTTTTGTTACCATGGCAATAGGGATAGAGCCTAATTAAGGGCTGCTGACACGTCAAGTTCCTGAAGGCGACGGGCAGAGTGCGAGTTCTGCACAGTGTTGATGTCACTGAAAGAGTTTCAGGTCATTGTACAGTAAGCTGTTTGCCCTTCCCCACCCCTTTCGGCAGCGGGCCTGCTGATCATGGCATTACTCTCAGCCTTGCCACTCTCCGAGAATACATTTCCGTGCCAGGCTCCCCTCGGGCAATGTCTGCTTCATTTTGAAGCTTAGCTACCATGTAGGCCTTAAAACTACCCAAGGCTACAGGAATGTATATTGTGTTTCAATGTCAGTGTTGGTGTAGGTTAACATTCCATTATAATCCACCGACTCCTATGTCATCTGTAGTTTAGGGTTTAAAAAAAATGGAAGTTTAAAAGAATGTACGTATAGATGCAACTTGTTCTGCGTTTCAGTCCTGCCTTCATTGATCCTGCCCAACTAGAAAGTGACTTTCAATATAACTCTTTACTCATGAGAAACAGGAATGTATTGGCACAGGGTAGAGCAAATCTGGAGAGAACGGGACATTATGATGAAGGCCATTTGTCAGTATCATTATGGGTAACAACATTGTACAAAAAGAAAAAAATAAAAGTAAATATTGGTTATTTTGTTATTGCTGAAGGCAGTGAAAGCCACTTAAAATGGTTCAGCAATTTGGGAACCTGATTTATGATTGCGATTTTGGAGATGCTGAAAAAAAGCAGGGCGAGAAACCCAATGCAATAAATTGGTAACTCTTCGAAAAGTCTCCGCAGAGAGAGAGAAGTGAACTAACGTATCTTTATTGACCTACTCATATTTATTACCGCAAACCCCAACTATGGCCAGTGAACCCTTAGTGGGTTTTTTTTTAAGGAATTTAGCAAATGCTAAATACTATTGCCTACACAAGATCAATTTTACCGGGTGCAATCAAAACATCCCAGCAAATAAACACGCTCCATCTGGTTGCAGTGTTGACATTACTGATTCCGAAATGGTTCAGTATGGTTGGGTTGTCTTGGAGGCTTTACAGCGCATCTGGTCTCTTTCAGAGCAGAACTGTTGTGAAAGATTTATGTCACAGACCTGCCATTAGCAAGCCTTGTGATGAGTTGCCATGGAGCTTCCAATTAGCGGTTACACATCATCTTGCTGCAGATATGGTAAGATAATGGATTTAGTCCACGGTGAAATCACGGCAGGAATTAGGACAGGGGCCAGTTTTCCATCCAAGTATTACAACATTTTTAATGAGCTGGAGTTAAAATAAATGTGTCTCTTGCATGTAACTGTATGCATACAGAAAGTGATTTCAGCTTTCTTAGCAGGCGAACCGGATCAAGAGCCATTTATCTTACTGCTCTCTCCGCTGCTGTCTTTCATAGGAGAGAATTAAAATAGATATCAATCATAATGTCTTGTTGTCAATCTTTCACGTCCAGCGCTGACAGATTTGCAGTGTAACTTATTTTGACTGGGTAAAATATGTAGATGACATCCATCTGCAGTCAATATAAATATGTGCCATTAACTACACTGCAAGAAGTGCTACCATGTTATATCTTGACCTGGCATGTCTGTTTCAGGAACATGTTATTACTGCCTACCGCTTACTTAGAAGCACATTACTACTCCCCAGTATTAGTGGGTGATATGGCCAAAAATGTATCATAATAGAATCTTCTATTATGAAAAACAGAACTGAAACTATAGACTTAGTCATTATAAAAAGTCATTATCACTTTCTAATCCTCAGAAGAAAAAAAGAGGAGCATGTTCATGCAAGTAGTGGTTTCTTTAGTCCTAGTCATTTGTCAGAGATGTGCATCCCATACACACTGCTTACAGCAGTCACTGCTGGAATCTGGTAAATGTCACGTTGTCCATGTTATCGGTAATAGGCAAGAAAGCAGCTTGTTGTGAGAACAGTCCTGAGACATCGAGTTATCTGATGTGGTTGCCTGAGGGAGCTGCAGGTAGTGCAAGAGGAAACATCGCAAACAGGCAGGTGTCCGAAGCCAACACCAAAACCCACCATTTCCTCTGTATTTCTTCATAGCTGCCTGCCTACTCAACAGCAAACCCAATATCAGGCTGTAACTCACAACACAGTGGAAACCAGGGATAGTTGGATTTTAGTTTTTACTGAAGTGTGACCGAAACATCCGTCTAGATTCAGCTAGACGGGATAAACCCTTAATGTGTTTGGCTTTGTTCGCATATCTGTGCTTATTTGTGGCATGGCAGCATAATGGTCATGGAAAACTCATACCTTATGAAGAATTCCAACTGGTATATGGAACTGACTGGAATATCCCTCACTACAATCCAGACGTCTGTGATGGGCATTCAAACAGATTCATATTTTGCTTTGAGAGCATAATCATGGCCTTGTGCATGGTTTTACCTAGGGGTGTAGCCATCAAATAGGGAGCGCACAGTTATTACATAAAAGTTTTGGAATCTGTGAGTACAGTCATTGTTTGGCCAGTTAAATCATTATGAGGATTATTTACCCAGCCATCCAATTACTGCTGAGCAACCACCGCTATGTTCTACCAGCTCAAACCTTTTGTTTGTTATCAGAGTTCCCGTGTTTGAATATGAAGATCTTTTTCTGGTTGCAAGATTGAACTTAGAATAGAGATTCTACCCCATAGAGTACATGGTTTTTACCCATTCAAAGCTAAAAAACTATCTTCCATCTTCTGTGAATTTGGTAGTTTCAATGCTCTTCTAACTCAAAAAGCTGACATGGGATTTGAAAAAATATCAAAGCAAATATCTCATGTTACTTTAATGCATCGTCATCAAAGGTCAAATGTAAATGACCCATTAACGTTTTTCATGCTTGCCGTGGCAGTGTGCTTTTGCATGTGATGAGTAGGTTTAGGTTTAAGTTGTGTTGTCTGTCTTTATCTATGTACATCTCATCTGTCTGATTTGACCGGTTTTATATTTATGTCGTCTTGATTGGGCAAACATGCCTGTGGTAAGCCCATGCATGCTTTATAGTGAAGGGTGTTGCAGCGTTGGTTGTGTTTATTTGAATCCAGCATTCTGGTCGATTACCACTGTATTGCATTGGCATCGGCTGGCTGGAAGCATCTTCACATCTTTCCAGCAACAACGCATGTCTTTGAATTACACAACACTCGATGTCTCTGTCTATTGCCCCTAACAAACATTAGACTGCATTAGCCAGGGCCTGCGCCTGGTCTCAATATGGGGGCATTAACCCCAGAGTCACATCACCTTGCAGTTATTTAAAAGGTCATGACAGAGGGCACCTAATGCCTTTTGCCTCTCCTGACCCCTCACCTCTGGAGACACTTGTTCAGTCTTAATATAAACAAAAGGGTCCATTCAGCTGGTAGCCTGCAAAACATCTGTGGCTAGAGAGTGGTAATTGCTCTGAGGACCACATTTGTTTTTAGAGACTGTTGGAATTCATTAGGAGAATTGAATGTGTTGATTGCATACTGTCCAGGCAAAGCTGAGCCCATTTTCTTAAATGGGGGAAGTTGTGCTAGATTGAGCTAGTAATAAGACAATCGTGTATGCCGTGCTGTAAAGGAGACCTTTCTTGTGCTGATTTGCCTACACTTTCTGCACATTTAGACACAGAATCTCAGGTGCCTACTGCTGGTGAAACAACACTTGGAGTTGATTGTTGAACAGAGACGAAGGCCAGGCCCGACTTCTGACAGCGCTTGCATTGTGACTCAGGGTAGAGATTATTCAGCTTCTTAAATGGACACCTAGCCTTGGCGTCACAATCGCTGCTAGACAGACCATGGCAGTGGGGGTGGTTGTTGGGTTGCTAGTGAGCAGACAGTACTTTCAAATAAACATCTGAAATTATTTGTAATAAGGATATGGCTGATGTTCCTAATCAGGGCACCTAACCTAATATGGGCACAGCATTTGATGTACTGCCTGCAGGGTTTTAAACTGGCAAGCGCTCCCTTTCCACGCCTCCCGCCTATCATTTTAGGTCACTCTTCTCCCCCCGAAGCTCAATAAAAGTAAACCACTTACGCTCAGGGCAGATTTGGGCTGGGCATCACTTCCTGGCCAAGAGGAGACCAGGCTCTTTTGAATCTCGTGAATGGGAAATATTCACCCCCCGACGTCACAACACTACTTGGCGAGTTTTATAAGGCCATTGTGATGCTTAGCTTCTTGTTAAACAGACGAGATGGATGGATGTGTCGCCAATGGCGTCTCAAAGGGAAACAGGCTGTGACACAGCGAGATGAGTCAGAGTGAAAAGTGCTGAAACACCCGTTTTTTGAAGGAAATGAGGAAAAGAGTCGCTGTGTCTGTTAAATGAGTCAGCAGTCCATTAAACCCAGCTCCACAATTTTCATGTCACTTTTCATGGAGGGTTTTTTTTATTATTGTTCTTAGTGCAGTGAAAATGAAGAGTTTAAGCCACGTGATTGCAGTGCTTGTTAGGTAAAAGGGGCTAGTGAAAATTCAAAGGCAGTGACTTTGCAGCCTCAGAATTATACGCTTGCTTTTGTGTTCAGTGCAGTTTTGAGATATTGAGAAGCAAAGATTTAAAAATTGCAAAACTTTTTTGTAACTTTCACACCTTAAGAAAAATCATAACCTTGAGACTGTATAGTGTGTGACACAGAGAACACATTCATTGTACTTTGTTCACTACATCTATATGGTTAGTAATATGACATTAGGATATTAGGATATATATGTCCGGTCAGTAGACGGTCAAGTCTCTTTCTAAACATATTGCTGAAGCAGGTAACATGTGGTGCTAACCCTGTCACTGTATCTACCTCTCTCTTTCCATTTCAAACCACATAGACTTTATTATCTAGTATATCAACTGAGTATTCAACCAGTGGTGGCCTTGCCATGTTAAAATACATTCAACAAGCACTTAGGAACACCATATGTAGACCTGACTCAGAAGACATGGAAAACGTTAAGCATGCGGCTACAAATGCTCTATAATGAACAGCCATTTTAACAGTGAGTCTTTACAAAAGTTAGAAATGACTAACCCAATTCTACCCCGACATGAAACACTGGGAGAAAGTAACAACATGAAGAACATGACACGTGAAGGGTGGACAAACTTACATGCAGCCTTTGCAAAGACTCAAAACAGCCTAAACTGTTTTTTTTTTCTTTTTTGATGACATGGATTCCACAAGATCCTGAAAACCTTTTGAGATTCTGGACATGATTGCAAAATTGCAAATTTAAGCTGATCTTTCAGGTGTTCTTTCATGCAACACATTGCTCTGGTTCCATTTTGTTCAGACCTGATGGCTGGAATATTGTCACGTTCATGGAATCAGGCTGAAATGACTTGTTTTGTGACATGGTGGACCTAGGTGCCTTTAGAAGCTGGTGAATTGTGATCATAAAGGGACGCACATTGTCAGCAACAATACTCAAAACGACTGTGGCACCTAAGCAATGACTTCTAAAGGGCTCAGAGTGTACTAGAAAAATATTCCTACACCATTACACCACCTCCAGGGGTCTGGACTGTTGACACAAGCAGGTTGGGTCCATGGATTTATGCTGTTGGCGCCAAGTTCTGACCCTATCATCTGTGTGCCTCAACAGAAAATGCGAAACCAGGCTATGCTTTTTCCAGTCTTCATCTGTCCAGTTTTGTTTCCACTGCAGCCCTGGCTTTCTGTTCTTGGCTGATAGAAGCCTGTTAGCTCAAACCAGTCTAGCCATTCTGCATTGCCCCCCCTCTCTCTCTCTCACCATTTCCTTCCACAGAACAGCAGTTACGGTAATACATGTATGCATGGATGCGTAGGTGTACAGTTGTTTCTAATAAAGTGTTCGGGAAGTCTCCTATTTTGTATGTTAGTATGGAAAGACAGGATACTAACCAAATAGGAAATGCTCAGTACAATAAATAAATAAATAAATAAATAAACCTGGTATTTTTTAGTAAATCCCAGCACATCTCAGTTAGCCCACAAAAAGGTTGTTTCTCATGGTTTGCTGTGTTATACAATAGCCAGTAGTAGGCTGGTAGATTCATTTGTACAGCATTTAAAAGAGCTCAGTTTGGAAAATATGAGCCAACAAGACAAAACTGTCCAAGAAACCAACACACACACACACACACACACACACACACACACACACACACACACACACACACACACACACACACACACACACACAATATATACACCATACTGGATTTTGTTAGACATCATATTGGACACTTACTGGACACCATTCTGTTACAAACTTATAACTCTAAAGATGACCTTGTTATCTGACCAGTCGACTGTATTCCATGAACTCTGCTTTTTGTAGGTTAATTCTCCTATTTTCTGTGGAGATGTTAATTAATCTATTTATCTAATTATATAGTGATTTTATTTATTAACAATACTAATATAATATCCCTAATATACTGAGATAAAATACTGAGAGTCATATCAGATCTCATGTTTGCTTTTTTATTATTTTTTTTAAAAGCTGTATGACTACATACAGGGGTTGGACAATGAAACTGAAACACCTGTCATTTTAGTGTGGGAGGTCTCATGGCTAAATTGGACCAGCCTGGTGGCCAATCTTCATTAATTGCACATTGCACCAGTAAGAGCAGAGTGTGAAGGTTCAGTTAGCAGGTAAGAGCACAGTGCTGCTCAAAATACTGCAATGCACACAACATTATGGGTGACATACCAGAGTTCAAAAGAGGACAGATTGTTGGTGCACGTCTTGCTCGCGCATCTGTGACCAAGACAGCAAGTCTTTGTGATGTATCAAGAGCCACGGTATCCAGGGTAATGTCAGCATACCACCAAGAAGGACGAACCTCCACCAGCATCATGTAGTGACCTGGCCACTATCCTGCAAGGAGAATGGCTTAAACTCCCTCTGACCACTGTGCAGGACGCAGTATATGTCATTCCCAAGACGAACTGACGCTGTATTGGCCGCAAAAGGAGGCCCTACACCATACTAATAAATGATTGTGGTCTAAAACCAGGTGTTTCAGTTTCATTGTCCAACCCCTGTATATTCATGTTTGAATGGATTACAAGTCTCAGGCTAGTGCAATCATTTGGATGTGTGCCATGTCTTGCATTATCCACAAGCACAGTATGTGGGACAAAATAACACAGATAGCCATTCTAATGGTGCACTTTGTAGAATATCTCATTCAGTTTTCCCCCGTCAGAGGCAATTTTACAGAACGTAACAATAATACAGAAAACACATGAGCTCATGAGCACATGTTGTTAAGGGAGTACGATTGCATGCGTGGAATGAATTGTTAGGCCCTTAGAGTCATCGCACAAGGATTTTCAAATTAGCATGCTAGATTTTCAAATTAGCCCGTTCACTTTTTCTTTGCTTCAACATTGCCTTGAAATTCATTCATTCAGTCTCCTTCAACCATCTGCTCCAAAAAGCATCCTCACACATTCCGGCACGTGCTGTAGACACGTCTTTCCGCTGGCATGGACGTCCTTTTTTGTCGAGAATATTCTGTAACAGGGCCCCCTTCCAATGATCATGGCATATCCACCGCCAACAAAGTGAGATGTGTGGACATAAGAGGGAAAATGAACTTTAAGAGACAGAAAGGTGGACAGGCCTGTGCCCAGGCCTTCTCTGCAACACAGCCACAGGGTATGTGGGTGCAGTTTTTAGCACATAGGCAAGGTGCAGGCTAATACACGCCAGGATAAAATCTCTCGTGCTGGCAGGACAGAGGAGGAAGCTGTGAAGATAAGCAGAACACGTCACTTACAGAACTGTCTGCTCCACACATTTTTTTTCCCCCTTCACCACCTCCTCCACTGCAGTTGGCAGCATCCCTGTGTTGGGCTGGCGTGGAACGTGAGCACTGACAGGAATGGCAGGTTCTTATCAGATCAACCAGCCTGTCTCACATCAGATTGGACACCAGTGAGCACAGAGAGGTGAAACTGAATGACACACTGGATTTGCACCCCTCAGTTGCACCATGCACTTCTTGACTCCTTCGAGCTCTTCTCACTCTCTAGTGTAATTAACACAAGAGCCTTCATAAACTCAACTACCATGTATTCCCCAAAGAGGATTAATCTCAACACAATGTCAGTAAGCAATCAAGTCAGCCCTGCTTAGCATACATTGTAAAGGAAGAACTCCATAAATTCTGTTTTAAATGTTGCAGCGTATCCGAGTAATAACTGTCAGTAAACGCTACCAGTTCTGTTACACTGTATGGAATAGCTTGCATAGGGAATCATTTTCTTGGAATCTGTGCAAACAAATGGTACAGCTTAAAACGGCCATCACATTTTCCAATCTGCAATCTTAGCTTACTTGCTATATGCTAGATTTGTTCCTTTAGCTAATAGATAGATAGATAGATAGATAGATAGATAGATAGATACTTTATTGATCCCAGAGGGAAATTCAAGGAAAAAAAAACAGACGTGTGTAGAAGCAAAAAGAGAAATAAATAAAGGTAGAGAACTCTAGAAAAACACACAATACGGACGGAGCTACTGGAACAGGCAGCCACTCGCGTCGGTGCCAGAAGTAGAAGTATGGTTGCAGCTAGTTTAGCTAGCTAGTATTATATAGAAAACATAGCTAATATTAGCACAAGCTTAACTAACAGCCTGAAAGTAGGTTTTCATGGTTTACTTCTCTATAAAGTACATTATGACAACTAGTGACAATGAATCAAGGAGAGCGAAGAATGAAGGTATGTGAAAAGGTCATTGGTATTGTTTTGTGGTCTTTTTCTCTCTTGCTTTGCAGGCTTACTAGAGGCCTTTGTGCTAGTGGAATTGGCATCATGAGCTAGAGGTTAGAGGCCAGCCTTGTGACCAGTAGATTGCTGGTTTGATTTCCTGAACTGACAGAACATGACTAAAGTGCCCTTGAGCACGGCACCTACAACTGCCCTGCGGGCGCCATGAATAGGGCTACCCAGTGAGCAAAATGTGCTCACTGTCCCCTTAGTGTGTGTACACACGTGTGTTTCACTTCATAAATGGTTTAAATGTGGTGGATAAATTCCTCTGTGTGCAAACCCAATTGACAAATGGATCTAAATTTAAATTTCTAATGTCTAATTCAATCGAAGGAAAAAAATCTTTATAAAATTCAAATTCAAATAAACTAGGAGACAATTGTGACCATGTTGAGCCACTACCAAGCACTAAGAGGTGAAAGGGTGAATAACGGTTAGTTTGGGATTGGTCAATCCATTGCCTTATTGATTTCTGACAATAACTTAATTAGATTTTGTGTTAATGACTGAGGATATAAGACAGCTTCAGCAGGGCGTGGATGGCTATAAATCAGATAAATGTCACCTGAAAAGCATCGTTAATGTGAATAGTGTATATAGTAGTGTCAGTTGATGGTAGTTTATGTCTCTGTAGCCATGGTACCTGGTGAGTGAATCACAAAATAATAAGTGCAATAATTCTATTTGCTTTGGCACCTAGGTTGGAACTTGGGGTGCTAATCAGCAGAAATGTGCTGAACATCAACGTACTGATCCAGGTCACCTGCTGCTCCAACATGCAGAGGAATATTTTTCAGTTATTGACTTTCTTGACATTCTTTCAAGAGTCAGATGCCGTAGGGTTGGGTTTCAAGGTCTTGCTGCAGATAATGCATGCTCTGACGAATCATTGTCAGCAGATAAAATATCACAAATCGCTTCGCAAATGGCGAGAACACAATTCCTTTTGTGTCTGAGGTAGTTTCAAGACAATGGATGAGGGGTACGTTTTCATTTTCATGTATATTCATCTTTGTATTGGGTTGCAGGTGAAAGCGTAAGAATAGACCTGGTTATTTTTCCACTCCTGCGGGTTATTATCACCTCCTACAGTCACATAACTCTAAAGAGAGGACCAGATTATGCTGCAATTGTTGACAAGCGTGTTTTGTTATAAAGTGCCAAATCATTTTCATCAGGGACTATGAGCCTCAGGTTGTAGGCCAGAGACTTTAGCTTGGTGGGTTCTGGCCTAGAGATGATTAAGCAATGACCTTTCCAAAGACTAGAGTCTAGTAACTAGCCCTGCCTGACCCCATACAGAGACAACGTGATCCACACCAGTCTCTGGAGGCTACGGAGTAGTGCATGAGGTGATTTTGGAATTAAGCACACAAGCACAGAACGTGATAAGTGAAGTTTTCGCCAGTTTGATGACAAATCCTTCCCTCCTGACCCCTAATGAGTCACAGCTGATACTGGAAACGGTAACGGAAATATCAGTGTTATGAGTGAGGTGTGCTGATCATCTTCATTGGCAGAGCGAACATGTTCCATGTTTTCCTCTTTGCATGTAAGTGAAACTGACTCTTCTATGTTATTGTTTGAGGCGAGGGAGTGCATGTTCACTGTGATTATATAAGACTTGAGTGGTATTGTCTTTAATCACAGGCCCACCGAGGGTCTGTCCCGACACCTCCCCAAAAATGACATATGAGGAGATGTGCTCGAGAACAGCCCTTCAACCCTTCCCCTCGCATTAAGATACTCTCAAAACATTACATTTGAAAATGGGAAAGGAATCAATGAAAATCATGACTTCACAGGGAATGACTCAGAAAGGTTAACCACCACCCCGCCCCCAGCTGATAAGGAGCGATTTAAGCCCAAGATAAATCACTTCTTATCACCCTTTTACATCTAGCTTGAATCGTTTGTGATGGTTTTGTGGCTGAACATGCAGCACTGGAAAGGTAAGAGGAGCGTTCACGGGCTTTGACCGTTTGATTTTTTGTTGTGATTGTTTACTGTGTACTTTCTTTTACTCCACTTTCTCCCCTTCTTCTCTCAGAGCTCAGCAGGAGGCCACAAGCCATCCTCATCTCCTTTTATGTTTGTTAAGAGAAGACCTACAGAGGAAAGGAAATGTTGAGAACTCACTACAAACATTTCCATTCCTGTTCCCTCTCCCTCATCATCTTGAGATTTTTTTATGGAGTGTCATGGAGGGCCTTAAAGTGATGAGAGACCAAGAGTGTTTGCAGTGAATACTCAACCTTTAATGCCATGTGATGAGCTGTGTTTTTATAAGCTTCCCTGGCCAGGGCGTGAGATTGGAATCAGGTGTGTTCCATCACCCCACAGGCAGCGACTCCTTATAAGGTGTGTCAACTCAGCTGATCCCTGCCAGCATGTTATCTCAGGTGAATCCCGTCTCGCTATTAATTATGCGTTTGACACTTTCGTTTTCATTGCGGAACATCAATTAAAGTTTCTTTCACTTTTGTTTGGATGTCAGAACATGATACGACATGCAATACACACTTACTTAGCACTGGTGGGAGCACTTCTTTGTGTATACACTCACTGTCCATTACATCAACTCCACTTGCCATGTAGGAGAACTTGGTAGCAGGTGTTATTTGGGTGGTGGAGCATTCTCAGCACAGCAGTGACACTGTTGTAGTGGTGGCATTTTGTGGGTGCTGATATGAGTGGATCAGACGCAGCAGGGTTGCTGGAGTTTTTAAACACTGTGTCCACTCACTGTCCATTCTATTGACCACTCCTACCTTGATGGTCTTCCGGGTAGACGGGTATTGCCGTCAGAGGCAGTAGCTCATCTGCAGCTGCAGAGTTTGTGTGGGTCATCCTCTAGTCCTTCATTAGTGGTCATAGGATGCTGCCCACAGGATGACATAGGCTGGAAAGTTTTGGTAGGTGGACTATTGTTAGTCCACTGAGGTGTTTAAAAACTTCAGCAGCACTGCTGTGTCTGATCCACTCACACCAGCACAACACTCAAATCGGTGTCACTGCAGTGTTGAGAAAGATCCACCACCCGAATAAAACCCGCTCTATGGTGGTCCAGTAGGGATCCTAATCTTTAAAGAATGTGGTGAAAGTATGCAGAGAAACAGATGGACTAGAGTATGTAGTTGTAGAAGGATTTGTTTCTAATAAAGGGCTTGGTGAGTGTACATACAGTATATCGTCGCTGTCCAAAGAAAAACATGTATCTCCATTTTTGTTGATTTTTACTTTTATGACTCATTTGATTACACAAGCTGCTGTTTACACTGTGTACACATTTCATGAAGAATGGACCAACAGAATTTCCCCAAAACTGCTTGGTAAGATGTCTGGTTCCATAGCCTTCCATTCAAATTAAATGAGGTTTTTGGCCTCTCTTGTAAAGTTGCCATTTTAGAGATACCTGTTTTTCTTTGGACAGTGACAATAGGTGTTTACGGGCACCAACATGTTTACATGTTGTTGCCCCATGGAAAATTAGGAAAATTGAAAATTAACATCCAGTGGTGCATGTGACATGGTATACTGGGTTGGTGTGCAAAACATTGGGCTAATTCTGAGATGAATTGTGCCCCATCTCCAGCAAGAGTATGACGGTTGCCGTCAGAGGAGTCTAAAAGAAGGCCATGGAACTACACAGTTGTAGGAGCACCCCATGTACGTTCTTAAGGAATTTACATTTCAGACATAACAAAACCTAGTTTGGACTATAAACACATTTACACCTAGGGAACAAGTTGGCATCTTCAGTTCACCTGACTATACGTCTTTAGACTGGGAAAGGAAACCTACACAGGTAGAACAGGAAAACTCCACACAGAAAGGACCCCTGAATCACTAGTCAGGAATTTTGTCAGGCCATTCTTCAGGTGAACCCCACATGCCATGTTTACATGCTTGACTGATTTCACACTTACATTACATTTACACACAAGGTTTGGGGGACCTTTCAGCCATGCTGACTTACATTATAGCCAAGAGCTAACAAAAGGCTTATATATGGTTGAGCTCACCACCACCCTGCTCCGCCTTCACAAGGTAGTAGACTGATTTAGAAAGCTCACATTCAGTTTATTCCCACCCTAGTAAGTTTACATCTCCACATTTAGCTCAGGATTTCTTATGGCTGCACCATCCCCCCAAATGATCTGGCCTTATGAGATAAATGAGCTGTTATATGTGTAAATGAATGTCGTATGGTTCTTTCTTAGAGCCTGGGGATAAGGTAGTCTGCTTATTCAAAAGAAGAGTCCCCAAATTATTTATGAACAGTGTGCATATGGTTACAAAAACAAGCCAAAAAAGCTAACAAAAAAAACAACCTTGTTTAGTCATTGACATTAAAAAGCTTTTAGCCAAGAGTTTAGAGAGGTGGTCTTCCCATTGCAACAACTGCAGACCACAACCCGCCAGGGAGCCAAAGCCCACCTGCGTGCTTTAGCCGCTTGTGTGTGGAAACATCATTCTGCATTAAGAGACCCCCCCCCATCCTGTCTTTCTCAACAATCAGTAATGCTGTGCATGGAACAAATTAGCAATAGCTAGCATGACGTGCTGACTCACATGTACCTCTCAGCGAGTGGACTTGATGAGGTTCTGGGATCAATAAAACTGCAGGGGAGATGAGCGAGCCGAGCCGACCATGGTGGGCCTCTACATCTCAGCATCTGCCAGAGAATGATCCTGCCCAGAGCGAGCAGCCATGCTCTGGCCCAGCAGATAACACTGTTCCTGGAGGCTGCAGAGCAGAGAGGCATGTGGAACAGAGCTTTAATGATCACAAGCGTTCCATGGACGATCTCTTAGCCATACAGTAAGGAACAGATGGAGGAGTCACAGTCCAACTGTGATCAGTAATGGAATTTTAGAGCCCTAAGCTGTGCCTGGCCAAATGGCATCATCATAAGAAGCTGCTAATATGATTTAAGCCTGACCTCGTCCTTTTGGAATCAGCCTTTTGCATCATCTGGATAGCACTCCCTGATTACTGACATATCGTGCACAATAACAAATTATGCATACCAAGGCACTGTAAGTAATCTGGGAGTAAGGCAAGGCAAAACAAACAGATAGAACCAAAGTACCACTTATTTAGACGTTTAATATGCGGAAGATACTGATTACTGATCGGCCATGAACACCTTGCAGCCCATGGGTGTGAAGCCTGGTCATAATTTTTGTCTTGGCAGGTGAAGTTTGCGGCCGGGGTAAAGGCGATGTCAAAATGAAGTTTCCATTTTATGTTTGAGCTGGCGTGATCTAAAGGCAGGGCTCTGACCACAAGCCACAACTAAAAGCATGTCCAGTTTTCAGTAAGGAAAAAATATAACTGTCGCTGTTGCCTTTTCATGACTTTTGAGGAAAAGAATGGGATAATGACACAATTGCAATGCGTTAGAGGCCAGAGAATGAGCAAACTCATTCAGCGAAGCCATGGTCTGATCTACTCAGCCTGGCCGCAGTAGGCTTGTCAACACTTTGTCCTGCGAAAGAGGAATGCTTCTCCTCATTGTGTGAAAGTAATGGTGTGGCCATCTGTAACAGGTCCTGTAACAACAGGAATATTAATTGCTGTCTAATGATCCAAGGAATTTGGGGGAAAACTAAGTTTTACAACAACAGGTGCCTAAAGCATTTATAGCGTGCATGAAGAGGTTTATCTCTACTCTAGCCCTGGAGTTCTTGCTGGTCCGTGCTGGTTTACAACGGCGGTGCTGGTTGAGCAGAAGAAGCTCGCTCAAAGCACAACAAACGGTCAGGATCGTGCCACATAATGTTTGCAGTACATTTTTGGCCTCAATATTTAAAAAGGTCTGTGCCAACTGCAACAAATCCAACGATGTGTGGCAAGACTTACAGTCTTGTAAATCTTTTGTTTTATAATGGAGGCGCATCAAGCAATGAAACACCATATTTAGCATTATAGCTGCCAAGTTCCTAGTCCCACGACCTTCAGCCAGTGTCCGTGTCTGATAAGGGCAGGGTACTACTGGAGCCCTTTAATGACAGACGGCGAATGAGAAAAAGTCCCTACCCCTCCCTTGGTGTCGTCTGAATCACTACTGCCTGGCACAAGCCTGACAAGGAAAACCAAAAAGGGGAATTCTCAGATGTGACAAGTGACAAACGTGAGCGTTTCTGTAGGGTGTCAGATTTTCCTCTGATCCAGTTAATATGCAAATGACTTTCCTTATTTGTGTGAAAAGGTGAGATTATTATGAAAGTGATTATTTCCAGTCTGTTGGAGGAAGTGCCTAGTAATTGGAAAGTCCCAGTCAGGGAATTTTGCTTGAACTTTCCAGAAAGGGATAAATGATGTAAGTTGTGTTTGTTTGTTTTCACTTTACAGTTTCTCATAGTTCAGTGTCAGCCCTTCCAATCATTCTGTAGAGATTCTTCTAGTCTTTGTGCACATAAGCATCATCACAATGGAATACTAGAACTTTCCGTTGAGGATGGTATGAAGACGATTTCTTGGGATGTCTTTTTAAGTGTGCACGTCAGCCCGGCAGCTTAGCCCACCACCTTTTTCCCTCCACTGATTCCAACATGATTGATTGTAAGTTTTGCTCTGTGTGAGTTGTTGTGAGTTTATGCATATGAAGATGCAATAAGCCACTTCGGTCATTCCGTCTAGTCCTCCAGTGACTGAATCCAATCACTGAAGAAAGCATTCCACTGAAATGAAGATGCTTTAAATGTTCTTGAGATTGTTTAAACAGTAAAACATTCTCACACTTCTGCGTTTGTTAATAGGGTAGTGTAAATAGTAGCATTAACCAGCTTCCGGTTGTGTTGTAAACAAAGGCTGAGACTACTGCCCGCTCCTAAATACACCAGTAATTCAACCAAACAGACTTACCAGACTTTCCACTCCATCAAGTTTTAAATGATCCTCCAGCTGAAAAGAGGGTGAAACTGAAGTGGAGAGTGAACCAGGGGGCCAAACAGTGGGACAGATTTACTCATATTTGATTAAAATGCTCAGCTCAGAGATAAATGTTTATTCACTGGTATATGTCCAATCCTGGAAATTGTAATCAGCAAGGTTTGCTTAAAAACCGAAATAGACCTTGTGGCTTGGTGAGTAGTTTAATGTAGAAATACGATGCTGTGTCTCTTAGTTGTGGTGTTTAGAGCGCTTACTAATGCTGCTAATGTTTACTTAGGGTAAGAGGGAAGCATTAAACTTGCTGGACTATTTCTCTTCCAAAATGCAGAGCAATAAAGTGCTAGTTTAGCCTGTCCATTTAGGGATGTGATGTGTTGAACAAAAAGGTCTGCTCTGCTCTTTGCCCAGTTTGCAAAACTCGTCATAAGCAGATTCCTGGCTCCGATTGTTTTGCGGCATACACGTTGCTGTTGTACGCAGCTGATTTCACACTGAATGCCAAAGATCAGACAAAAGTTCAAATGTGTCAACTCAAACTAGCTTTTTTTCTATGTTGGAGGAACTAACAGGCATACCAACTGCTCTCCTGTTGGTGGTGCTGAGGCTGAAGGAGGATTTTTGAGGGACGTCTGAAAACCTGCGCCGCTGTGTTAAACAGTGAGAGGGGAAATTTGTTGGTGTTACTAGTTACAGCCAGATGTGAAGATGCACTGACTGTAAGAAGGGTCAATAAAGGTAATGTAGATACAGATAGCAGAACCTCTCATTCTATTTCTGTTCGACTAGGCCGGCTTGCCAAGAAACGGCTGAGGTCTAAAGAACCAGAGCACTGTAACATACGGTAAAAATAAGAATAACCAATGTCAGATTTTCCAGGATTATAGGGCATAATGCTCCATCTCCAACAACACATTATAGTCTTGTAGTCTTCAGAAAACCAGAGTTATCATTCCAGTATCTGATCTTTGAAGCATTCTAGCCACATTGCTAGCCTTCAGGAAATTGGAGGTGCAGACCTTGACATCACCAGGCTCTTCACCTGTTGTCTTCTTTGAGGCATGCATTTTGTTAGTGTCATCATCATGTGAACAGGACCTAGCCAACATCTTAGGTAACCTAAATCTGTGTTCCTCTGGGTAATGTACATGTCTTATTAATATCTTTCAAGGCCTAATAAATGTAATTGACCATATTTCTATCCTCTCTGTGTAAACTGGGTGGTCCAAATCTTGGGTAACACTTTTGTTAGCCTACCCTAACCAGTCATCAAGCTGATGACTTGTGCTCCGCCCACACGAAACCATTTCAGACTCAGAGAAACATAGTGGGCTAAAGCTAACCTAGCATAACCAAAAGCTAGCAAAGCTGTAGCAGCCTGTAACCTGTATATTGATTTATCCATATTCCAACACCATCTGTTGCATTTGCTTACTTCCATCTGTCCGTCTGTCTCCATGTCCGTTTATCTGTTCCATAGCACATTGCTTTGTTTGTCCGTTTGTCCGTCTGTTCATCCAGTTGGTGTCACCTAAAGCTTGATATTGCTGTTAGTTCTGTGTAAGGGTGGAGCAGTCTAGAAGTATTGGACACAGAGCTGTCAATTAAGGGACTCTTAAGGAGCTCATTAACCACACCCTTACAGCTCACAGTTTTAAGCCATGTTTAATTATTCATTCATTCATCTTCTGAGCCATACATCCTTCTGGGTCATGGGGGTAGAAAGCACATAGACAGGTCACCAGTCCATCACATGGCAGAGACACACGGGGAAACACATTTACACCTAGAGGCAATTTAGCTAATTCACCTGACAGCATGTCTTTGGACTGTGAGAGGAAACCCATGCAGAACATTCAGAGCACCCCACCCGGGAATTGAACCCAGGCCATGTGTTACTGTGAGGTGACAGTGCTGTCCACTGTGCCAGTTTAGGACCATACAAATACTGTTTCCTGGGAAGTGATCAAGGAAAATGGAAATCCAAGGGAGTTCACTTGACACTAAGAGCATTTGCTGCCACTATATTGGTTACAGCCCATGTTTAGTTTAAGAAAAAAACATTGTTCTTTTACTTTCATCATTCATCGTGAAAGGTTCCTGAAGCGAAAGGATAAGTGGGAATATAACCAATCCGCACTGCACCTGTTGAGTGTCTAAATATATTTTGTTGATATGATATTGCACACCATGTGCTTTTCATCTCTCAAGATGGTGATTTGTAAATATAATGTTCCTAGCTGGCCAAGACTTTTAACGTGATGTAACAGTATGATCACACCACTCTTACAGAAGGGACCGCATGAATGAGTCTTTAACTTAATACTCGGACAGATCTCCTGAGCACCAGAGACGATGGTACGTGACGACCATTCAAAAAGAAACTGAGCCAGGTCTTCCCCCTTTGGGCAGTCAATTAATTTTTCAACATGTCGCTTGACAGATGAACTCATGAATGGATGGCTGACCTCATCGCTGGATGTGAAGAGGCGCTGGAGTACAGCTATGTGAGACTGTCACCGAATCACATAGCAGCTGTAAATGAAATGTCTTCTTTCGTTAAATTGTCTTCTGACGGCATGCTTAGCGGGTTGCCTCCTAATCACAGTGAAGTAGTCTTCCACTCAAAATTATTTACCCCCAGTGCATCTCAGCCAGCCTGATGTGGTATGCGAGCTGTGAGCTAAGCTCTTGCGTCTCTGAGAGATTAATCAAAACAAATAACACAGCGAGTGAAGAATGTCCTGGAAAAAATCCCTGTGGAGACAGCCATGCCAAAACCAAAACACCTCCACCTCTGTATGTCCAGTCTTGTCTCAGGCACTTATTCCAGTTTTCCTGAGTTTCGTTGAGGTGTGGTGATCGCTTAAAGGTATCCATATTTTCCCAGCATTAAGAGGCATGTCATGCTTAGTAGAAGCCCTTAGTGAAAATGAGGGAAATGGAGGGTGTCTCATGAAAACCATGCAAAACTTTCCACTTTGTGAGAGACAGGTGGTGCGTATTCACAGAAGAGAGAAAAAACAGCATGCTTATCTCACTAAACAGGGGAATTTCATAGATATGGGAGAGGAATTACACTGATTATGCTTTATCTGGAGAGACTGATGTTACCCACAAGCCTGCTTTATCAGAGCAGCATGCATATTTTTCATAATAATGTCAACGTTCCATTGACACTGAATGATTTCAGATAAAAACCGTTGATGTGAACTCTCCCCTTTGCGCTTGTGTGGTGCCTTTGGTCACATTCTGCATAACAATTACTGCACCAATTTCCTTGTGTTGCTTGGATTGGCAAATAATGTGGGCAATTATGCTGTATATGAGGAAATATATCACTTGAATGGAATTTTAATGCATCCACTTAATTCCTCATAAATTATGTCCTGCCCTTTTTTGACTTTTTGCCATACTAACCCTTTTGTAAAGTCTCTTGCTATATATCTTTTCAGTGATGTCATAGCGATAAGATCATGCTTTCCACTGCAGTTTGCATCGGTGCTTAGTTCATACTCATTTCATATTGTGTAATTCCTACACAGACAGAATAAGATTATATGAATGCACGACAAACCAGCGTTTGTAATGAGCTCTTGCATTGGACCCACATAGACTGGTACAACAGTGGACGTAAAGTTCGGAAAAGCCTCTAAATGCCAAGGCCTGACATATTCAAGACACTTCTTTGTTCTTTGTTCTCCTTGCTTGCAGTTGGGTTGAAGTGACATCAGGGGTCACGCTACACTAGTCAACTCTCAGATCTGATCTAAGGACATCAGACCAGTAGATCCTGATCTTTTGCTATGCTGGAAAAAACTGGTTAAATGCTAATTTGCCCGGTATACAGACCTGGACTGGGACTAGAAGTTACATGACCAGCCCACCCAGATATGTAGCTGTATTCTCTGTCACACAAGACAACAAAGACCATGTTAACACAATAGGTTTTATTTCTGAAAAATACTAAAAGCCAACTTAGCAAAAGCTAAGGCTAGCAAAGGCTAGTTAACCACTGTTTTATACTACAAGTCCAGTAAGCTAAGGCTAGGGCTAGCAAAGGCTAGTTTAACCAGCTTCAGTGCTCTCCATTTTCATGATTCATGTTTGAAAATGGCTACATCATTCAGCAATGCACTTGCGGAATGCTGCCTGTTGTGCGGTCCAGCACCACATTATTGACACTAAATTTATCTAATCTCTACCCACTGAGCAAGACTTATTAGCAGGCCAACTGGCAAGCCAGAGGGCTGTTTATATCTCTCCTCTACGTAAATTATTACTTAACATAGCATGTGACATTTAGAAGTTGTGTGCGTGTTCTGGGGTTCATTTGTTTGAGTATGTTGTTAACCCACAGTAATCAATCCAAAATTCAGAGAAGAACCATGATTATTAGTTCAGGGCAATAAATATCAAATCTGGGTCAAAAAACAAGTAAAAGCCCACTTCTGCAATAACACTATTTCTGCCAGCACCCATATGGCATTTGTAAAAGCATTTTAGAGCTATTTTAATGTAAATGTGTGTCACTTTTTGGCTGCTCTAGATTAAAGTGTAAAATGAAAATACAATAAAATTAAAGTCGTAAAATACTTTGTAGTGTTTTTTATATTTGAATCTCGCAACAGAAATTAAAAAGATGTACACATATATTTTACCTTCTATGTAGCAATTTTGAGGTTCATCTATTAGTGAAGAGCCTAGGCATAGAAATTATTGAGATTATCAAAAACGTGAAGCTTGATTTGACTGTTGCTAGTATTTGTTAGTGAAATATCTAGGACGTCCAGAGGTCTTTGGGGGATGTTTATCTTAGGTAATGCCCCACCCCCTACCCATGCTAATCAAATGTAAATCAGAACCTGACTGGTTGATTTCACTTTCTCTTGCTAATTATGCTGGTAGATAATCATCTAAGGCCCTCTGTCCAGTGCCTGAAGGGCTAGCCCATGGGAAAACCTGCTTGAGTGTGTCTGGTTTGGAAGCTGAAGAGATCAAAACTTTTGTCTTCAACGAAAATGTAACACTAAAATATTAGCTTTACTACAATAGCAGTTAAAGTAATTACCTGAAATGATTAGGTTTTCTCTGAAGGTCTAGAGGGCCCTGAGGGTTCCTGCCTGTTATGATGATAGCAGGAATTCTCATAGTACTTGTAATTAGCCACTCTGTTTTGTTGATCTATATGTATTCCTAAAAATGAAGGTGCCAAAAGAGTTCTTTGAAGTAACATTACATGTTTTCTATCGTACGATAACAGACAATCTATTGATTTGATACACACTTTCAGTCAACAGTGTTTTTTTCTCTTTCTGCCTTTCGACTGTATTACCATGGCATGCCATGTACTGCCAATAGGACCGTAGTTATCTATTCAATAGCAGATTAAGATTATGTTCAAAATTTTATTCCATGTTCCTTAAAAAAACGTCCATTATAATGTTCTTTAGGGAACCGAAGGTGCTGAAGTAGTTGGTAGTTACTAACTAGCATGTTTCTAAAGTGGCAGCTTGCTGACAAAACCACACAGCTGCTTTAATGACAGCAATATTTGCCCCAGCATTGACAAAGGCAGAGGGACTGTGGAGGGCTCCTGAAAGCATCTGGCTCTTTGCAAATTTCATCTCTGTCTGCGGTTTGCCTTGTCATGCTAATAATGCGTTCCTAGCTCTTGTCTGTGACACTAATAACTGAAGCGGGGGTGTGGTGAAACACCATAGGGGAGAGAGAGGGTGGGGGTGGCAGCCTTGCGCTCCATTACCAGGCTCTGTTTCTCTCTCCAAACAGTGCCTCTGTTGGCCTGTCAACTGGGATGCATCTCGTCGAGACCTGTGTGGAATTCTGTAATCTTGCTGAGGTGCTAGTAGGAGATGGGATTACAATGTAAAGTATGAGGGCTTGAGTTCCACCCCCCCTGTCACACACACACACCGATATCCACACGTCCCCCTTTCCTGTCTGTGTGCAGAACTCTGCCAGCCTCCTCTATACCCCCATTCTCTCGTCTCAGAAGGGTTGCATCAGCCACAGCCTGGAGTCCAGATAAAAATACACAGGCGGGTATTCAGCGGGTTAGGGTTACAGAGCAGTGTCCTGTTCCAAGAAAAGACTGGCTTTAGGACCCAGATGTTCCCAGAGCAAAATATATATTCTTGTTCTTGCACAGTCAAGAGCCAAGGTCTTCCACACATACAGAAGATATCTTTGGAGAAAATAAGAACTTTGCATAGCCAGTGAGCTTTAAAATGACCCTTACATGCAGGATCATTGAATAAATTAATAACATGAGGTCAGTGCATCAGAAATCTCAATACCAAATATACAAGGACAGAATGTGAAATGCTGACAAAAACAGAAAATAAGGATTAAACAAATTCTAGTGTTGTAGTCAAGACAGCTGGAGCTGAATGTGAGATAAGAGCATCAACCGGGGAAATAGAGTCAAGATCAAAACCTGTAGTTAGTGAGTTTAAGTGTATTGTGTCATCCCTCTGGCTTGTTCGGCCGTAGACCTGCAGGAGGCATGGCTATGTGGAGAGCCCCCTGGAAGAATGCTGGACATGCAATAAGAAAGACCTAAAACATGTAAACAGTTGTAACTGTATATGTAGTATGTGCTTATGGGGCTGTGTTGTACAAGGCTGGGTGGCTTGTAGGGTAGAGATGCAGTGTTAGTGGCTACTGTCACTGTGCAATGAGTTGCTGTTCATGATTTGCCTGCTATCTTGGCTGTTCAGTAGCCCTGTGCGGCAGTTTCCACATCTGCTGTGTTTAATGAAGAGAATTTGTATAAAGGTACAATATTTCCTGTGTCTTCTTAATCTACACTGATGCTACACTGGTGGGACAGAAGTGGGAATGCAGATTTGGGGAACTGGCATAGAGAACTGCACTAGGCTGAAGACTGTGGGAGAGGGCAGAATGGCAAAGACAGGCAGTAAGGATAGCGTTTAAGGTGCAGCAGAGCTCAATAGGTGAACTTGACTGGGAGACATCCTGGCTAGGCTTGATGGTGAGGCTGGAGTAGGAACGGGAAGGCCTGGAGACAAGGGCTAGCGTAAGGAGGCTTGACAGTGAGGCTGGAGGCAGTGTGCATGGCTAAGTGCCATAGCAGTAATGCCGCTGTCTGTGGTGCAGTAGGGGGAGGAAAGTCGCAGTTGCTGGCCCAGGCACAGTGGCACAGGGAAAAATAATTACAACACAAACATTAAACCCAGCAATGCATTAATATGAATGATATTGTTTATTATTCACAAAATGTCATATAAAACATCATAGAGAGATCCTGAGGCTGAGCCATCTACAAGGAAAGCAGCTACTGTAAAACCAACAAAACCAAGCGTAAACAGAAACAAGGAAAATACAGCATGGAATTTCTAGTGCCAGGCTTCACGTGTGCAGGAACTGTAAACAAGAAACTACCACTCTGTGTCGTTTGTTCAGAAGTCCTTGGCACTGAAACCCCACAATTTCCACCGTCACTTATAGACTAAACACAATGAACATCCATCCAAACTTGTCGAACTGAGCCAGAATGCTGTTTGCAACATTCTTCTCTTCAGCCTGACATCCAGCACTCAGTTACTGACAAACAAGACAGCTATCTCATTAGGTGAGTCAGAAAAATGATCAGATTGGTTCTGTGGACTGAAACTTTTGTGGTTGTTTGTGTGGGCTGTGAGTTGCAAAGGTTTGGGAAAGCCTAATGTAGAGAAGGCTGTTTTATCCTGGTATTGTTGATACCCAGTAATGATAGAATGAAGTTCAGCTTCCAGTTACCTCAGACTGAACCATTTTACTCAGGTGGTCTTGAGAACAGGGGACAAAGGGACTGAGACAAGACCGGGGCAAAATGATTGAACACTGTTTCATAGTCTACAACAGATTGTGGTTGGCTTATACTAAATTAAAAGTAGCACACAGATTTGGTGTTTTGCCTTATGAACTTTATTCATCCCAAATTTGATGCTGGCAACATATTCCAAAACAGGTGATAAGGGAGCATGTTTGCCACCATGTAATCTATCATCTTTTCATTTAACTTAGTAATTATTTGGGGGGGGGTCTCCACATTTAACCCATCCGTGAAGTGAACACCCACATACACACAAGCGAACAGTGAGCACACTTACCCGGAGTGGTGGGCAGCCCTATCCACGGCGACCGGGGAGCAGTTGGGGGTTAGGTGCCTTGCTCAAGGGTACCTCAGTCGATGCTGTCAGTTCAGGGAATCGAACCGTCAACCCTCTGGTCACAAGGCAGGTTCCCCAACCTCCAGCCCACGACGGCCCCCCAAAAAAACGCTACAATGCCAACAATGCCATATATTGCATCTTATAGTTTTTTTTCAATTGGAAACAGGTTTGAACTTCATAGAGGCCAGTCTAGCATCTGCTTTCTATGATTGGGCGGTCATGTTGTAGCTGCATGAGGCTTTGCATTCTCATGTTGAAATAAGCTTGTGTGTTCTTCAAAAAGACATTCTCTATAAGGCAACCTGTGTTGTTCTAAATGTGTATATAAATCAGATGTGCAACAAACTCATGCCAGACAGTCCCTGGCTTTTGAACTTTATGCTGGTAACAATCCATTTCCTCTTTTGCCTGGTGAACACAGCATCTATTATTTCCAGTCTAAAATGTTGATTTGTCAGGACACTCTAGATGTATTCACTCTGCACCAGTCCACATCAGAGCCCATCAGTGTATGATGTTTCCATGTTGGTGACATATGGTTTCCACTGCACATAGAGCAGTCCTAACATGCATTTGTGGATGCAGCAATGACTGGTTTTTATTGGCAACAGTATGCCCGTATAGTATGCCCGAGCATCCGAAGCATAGGCGTAGGTTTGCATATGGATGATAGGGACATGTTCTTACATGTATTAGGGAAGGAAAGAATTATCTCTGCCAATATTTAAACAAACCCATTCGCATTATCTGTGGTGTGAGGTCATATTAGATCATTCCGATGTGCCTCCCAGAGGCTATATCTCCAAGATGACGTTTAGGCATGCTAGCATTTGATTGGCTGAAAGGGATTTGATTACTGCCAGACACAGAGGAGTGCGAGAGCTGATCGGTGTGTTAACGATAAGTTATCAGGACTGTCAGTCCACATACCTCAAATATGGGCGAAACTTCAGTCTTTCAGATGACTTACTTTTTCTGATACAGGCTGCACAGCCAAGACATTCTGTACTTATCATTTCAGATATCATTTTATCATAAGGGTTTTTTTACCACTTAAACTTGAGGTCACCAGCTTTCCTTTGTAAAAATGTATGCCAACTGACGCTAGGTAATCATACTAATCAACTAGCAAGTACTGACTATGAACTGACCCTGGGCTCTGTCATCTGTAGGCTGGCAGTCTAGCATATTGCATATTGATAGGAGCAGTAAACATAAACTGGCTGTACATTTTGAATTATAAGTTGAATTTTAGTCTAGAAATCCCATAAAAATGTATGGATAAATTGGTTTGTATGCACTACAGGAAGCACAGCGGGAGTATAGAGAAATACAGCAGGACGAGGAGGTATCAGGTGCCTCTTCAGGGTTTCAGGTAATTGTAATGGTTGTATATTTTGAATTATGAGATGACTTTAAGTCTATAAATCCTATGAAAATGTTGCCATTTTAGGCAAGGTCCTAATTTTGAATTATAGTTAATATACTGTAGAGTAATATAAAGCATTCTAACCGTCAAAATAAGTGGATTTCATAGGATCCTGTTCTTGTAATGTTTAGAATGGCCCCCTAAAATGAATGGACACCCCCAAGTTTGATTATGTGTTTAGTTATGTGTATCTTATCCATTGATCCATTTCTCCAGTAGTCACACACTCTCCCTACTCATAGGTTTTGCATTAGGCATTATGACATTTTACAATGTGTGCATGCCCAGAGTGGGTTGTTGTGTCCCTACCGTTGTGGATGTACACCCTTGGTCTGAGGGTCAAAGGTCACAGGCATTTGGTTATGTTTTTTAGCCTTGACCTTTATACACACAGATTATGAGTGATGATATTATGGACCATAGAGGAAGAAATACCTTATGATTGCTTGGGTGGTGTGTCCGTCCTTGCTCCTAAAAGACTGGGCCTTTCCTGGATCCTCCTTTGTTTACAATGTTTTTGAAAGCTTTTACAGTGCCATTAGTCTTAAATTGCTCGTCTCAGCTTTTCTTTTTAGAGTGTGCTGAAGAAATAAAAAAAATAATGGCTGGCTCAAGTTCTTTCAAACTGAGGTTTATACCGTTCTGCTTGAAAGTTTGTGAACGCTTTATCATTTTGTGATAAAAATATAATCAGGTCATATGTATATACATATATAACACATAGCAATAAATAAAGAGAACCAAATTAATCAGAAAACACGAAGTCTATCATTTCCATTAATTTACTGAACCAAGTAATCTAACATTAAATGGCTTTATTGGCAAACGTATGTGAAAAAACTGGTGTGACCCGCTTGGGCACCGGGGATTTCAACTAAATGGTTCCTGTAACTGTTGATCCGCCCTGCACATTGACTTGGAAGAATCATTCCTCCTAACTGTTCCATCTCTGGTACCTTAGTGATCTTTATTGCATGAATGTCACCCTATAGTTAATGTATCGACACCCTCCAGTTTACAGATGGATGTCCTAACACTCTCCTGTTCAATTTGTTAATAAAGTTCAGAATTCATAGCTCCATCAAATGATGGCATGTTATCAAGGTTCAATAGGAGCAAAGCAGCCCCAAAGTTGAAATGATGTTCCAATGCTGAGGGATTCAATTTTGCTGGAAACTCTCAAAATCTCAAAACATCTCCCCTCATTGCTTCTTTATCTTTCCTTATAGTATTATTTCAGCAGTATTCTGGGTCATCCGAGTGATCCAAATGGAAACTTTAAGCCGTTAGAAATGTTCGCCCTGCAGAGTAGTGGCATTCTCCATGTTATCATTCTGTGCATACTATTCGTGTTCCGTGTTTTGCTGATGGTAGACTCATGATCACTGATACTGCCAGTGTAAGAGAGGCATGCAGATCTTTAGATGTTGCCCAGGAGGGAAAGTCTGGGTAATCTTTCAGAATGTTCTACACCTTAGTCTTGGAGTAGACGACTCCACAGAAAAGCAAAAATGGTGTTGTATTTCCTGCATTTGTACACTGGTGCCTGACAGTGGAAGTCCAAATGTTTTAGAAACAGTTTTGAAACCTTATCCTGCCCAGTGAGCACTGGCATGTAATATGGACCTCTGAAATCTACTTTGAGTAAGACATGGCATGCAGTAACGAATGGAAGTGGTATAGACTAGACTTTGAAGGTGAAGTCTTAGCCTAATATTGTTTGGACAGGGTAGCGTCAGTTGGTCAGTTGTTCAGGTGTTCATTTGTTCAATAACACAGTTTCTGTGTTATTTGTTATTTTGTCACGCTTCCGGGCTTTCCTGCTCCTCCCGCTCTCCCAAACTCCACTTCCCAGGGGACATCGCTTGATGACGTCAGCTCCATGTGCTCGTGCGCGGATGTGCTGATTCGTTCGCGATCACCTGAGTTTTAGTCAGCTGACCCAAATCTGTTTGTATTTAAAGTCCGGGTTTCCAGATGCTCTTCGCGAAGCTATGTCTACCTTGTAGCAATTCTGAACGTTCTTCTCTCTTGTATGTCAATCTGGTTCTGACTCTCTTCTGGTTCTTGACTACCCCTTTTGCTACTCTCCTTTATCAGTTAATGTCTATTATCTGGTCTGCTTTTTCTACCTCTCTTTAGCTTTTCATTTTAAACTTGGCTGCCTTCGCGGACTGCTTTCTCCTGTGTCCGACCTGTGCCTGTACCTGACTACGCTTTCTTCCTAACTCTTGGTCTGGTTTGTCATTATTGCTTAGCCTGTGGTTTTTGTATTAAAGCTGCTTTGTTTTTAAAACTCTGCAAACGTCCAGAGTCTTTTTCCTGACATATTTGTTCTATTGATTTCCTTTTATCTAGTATTAGGATATGATCATATATTTATGTAGAAAGAGTTCACAACTTTCAAACAGCACTACACATAAACCTAGAGTTTGGTGCAGTTCAGTTCAGTGTGTTCATCAGTTCAGCAGCAGTAGTAGTTCATGCACAGTGGTTCTGGCTGCATTAGAATCTTTGAAGCAGTCTAACGCATATGAAAAAATATAAATCTTATTTTCAGCAGCAAAAATTCAGCATGACGTTGCCATTAAAACAACTGATCCATGTTACAATGAGGTTTAATAGTAAGTGACTGGCAATTAAGCCATGCAGAGTGATAAAGGACTTGCAGCCATTAGGCCTTGAAATAACGTATACCCTGTTCTCTCTCACTTACCATGTTTACACGTCTTGCACAAACCAATAACACTGTGAACAAAGAGCCATATTATGATTGAATGAAGAAAAACACATGATTTACATCTTTCCTAATTATAATAATTCTGTTCAAACAATGAATTCTTTATCATTCATTTTTACGGCCTTGTCAGAAACCATCTGGGGGCGCAAATAAATTGCCCGTGGAACTGCTAAAGAAGGTTTTATGTGTGTGCAGATGGATTACAGCGCAAGTTTTCAGATGAAGTGAATAAAATCGGGGGTCTGAAGTAATGCTCTTTGGTCAGGGCCACTGTTGCGCAGGGAGTTGACATGAACATACTTTTTCGTACTACACCAAGTGATTTAAGTCATTCATTGGCATGTTCTACATTACTTTAAATGGTGCACGGTGGAAGGCAAATCTCTCTCAGGCATCTCTTATTAGTCTGTTGTCTTCTTTATGTGCTCGATTTATATAGCCGGGCTTGGAGGAGACATGAATCTTTCCCTCTAATCCATCTGCAGGTAGTGAAAAAGCAAGGCTGCCTGCGGTTCAACATGAATTAAAGCTGGCTTTCTGCGCTATGGTCATCGGCCACTGCAGGCAGTCCACCGGGATGCTTTATGTATATTTTAATTATTGCACCCAAGATTGCAGCTTCTCGCATGAAAACCTTTCCTGTCCGATCGATCAAAGGTCTCAGCCATTCAAATCGTAGCTGCAAAAACCAATTGCGGCTCCAGTCTATCAATGACACAAGATGAAATATTCATGCTCGTGATGTGCCGTGCTCAACGAAGCTTCCCTACAGGTCTCAGTCAAGCTAAAAACAAAGCCCAGAATATTGCAAACACATCGATTTATATTAGCCCTGCTTGTCAGGGCTTTTTTTCCCCTCGCAGATTTACTGTGCCGTTGAAGGTCAACACATTTCCTAAAACTCCAGAGGAAATAGCTATTTTAATACTCCACCCTATCTGATGGTCCCAACAAATTCGTTGCAGTGTGGGACAATTTTGAGAACTGCGGATGACCACGAGTTCTCAGGACCAGAAGCTAAATCATCTTCCAAGAACATTTTCAGAACTGAAACAGTTTGACAGCTGACAGTATTTATTGAAGTAAAATCCTCTACAAGAAAAAAAGCCATGCCTAGACAAAACATTCAGCACTGGAGCCTCAACATAAGGTCAACAGGTTCATAGTAAGAGCGGTTAATGTGTCAACTGTAACTTGAAAGAGGATTAGCAACTACATCAGTTGTGAAATTTGTGAAGCAAACGAAACCAAGAAAGAAAGAAAGAAAGAAAGGAAGGAATATAAAAGCAACACCCCCTTTCTGTCTTTCTAGCCAGTAGTGTCTGAAAAGAATGATGCAGCCGTTTTTTATTGCATCATTCTGTGAATAACCTTCTGAGAGTCTGCCTTTTCCCGGACTCAGCTGGTTTTGCGAGTGCTGATGGATCACTGGGGAATTTACCAAGAATATGCCTCTGTGAGGTTTGCAGTGATGTTAATCTGGATAGCTCAGCTGTGATCTTTTATCAGCTCCTAACCAACACGTAATTATCTCCAGTGTCTAAACAGTTTTCCAGGCATGGTACTGTAACTGTCCCCCCTCGAGGACAGGCAGGAGACGTAGAGTAAAAAGCCCTTACTCAGTCTTTATCCATTTAAAGCAAAATGTGAAACAACTTGAAATTATCCAAATGATCATTGTCACAGCTATTCTCAGGCAGTGTTGCTGCATTATGACTACAATGCATGATTTTAAAGTCTAGCTTTACAACCACGATACAGTTGAATGGGATACAGAATAGAATGGGACACTTTGAATCAGTCTAAGGCTTGCCCACAGCTAGAGGGGTATAAAACCCATCTGGGATTGAGCTGAGGGGCCGTGTATAAGGTATAAGTTGACACGTCCTCTAAAGAGGACACACATTTAGGAATTCTGGACAATTACTATCTATTTGGTGAATGGAAACATACTATGTGGCATGGGGTTTTGCCACATTTGATATGTCATGGTAAAATTAGCAAGTGAATCAAAATTGTGCTCAGAAAGTACAGAAATGTACCATAATTAAGCTGTAAATTCATTTTCTATATTTTTTATGTGGATTATCCACTACATTTCATTAGTTATATGGTCATTTGACCACAGGTATACAAACTTTTGCATGCGGCTGTAGTTGAGGTCTCTATCAGATGGAGGTAGGACTTCAAATTCTGCCTGACTCTGTAAAACATACTGAAACGGGTACCAGTTAAAAAGGTCTGTTGCCTGAAGGTTTTTGTCTAATTGCAGGAAAACTAGCCCTTCAGCCGTCCTGGGCCTACAGCTCTCAGCAAATCGTGGAAACTTTTAGAGAGAGAAATCCCAATGATTGAGCTGTACATGGCCCACTTGTTTCCAACAACCATGAAATTGTGTGGAGCCAGATAAGACCTGCTTAGACATGTCCCACTCGGAGCTGCCCTGTCTGGCCCTTGTCAGCAGTGTCTCTCTTGCCTGCACCAGCTTAGTTCGCTATCTTCCATACTTCCATGCACTTTATCGGAAAGGCTTTGAGTTTTGTCACCTAGCCTAGATTTGATCCCCCGCCCCCTTTCCCCTACAGATATACATGTGCGCAGCCCTATTAGCGCTTAAACCATATGGCGCTGTAGGTTTAATGCAGTATGTCACCAGTAAAGTGAAAAGACCAGGACTCAACAGGCTGTTGAGAAAGCCAGATCACATATACAGTATAGGGTGAAAAATGAAATGCTGTACGCTGGCCATGTGTTAGCTCGTCTGCATCCAAGTGGCTGTGTCTGCGAAATCTGCAAGTTGTTATTCATTTTCTCAGTTACGGCACACATGCAATTACTCTTGGGGTTCTCCTCCTTCTCTTGGATGAGGTTCATAGCCACAGCGCGCTCGTCACAAAATGAATTAATCTAAAATCAACTCAATGTGTACAGTTAAACATACCCCATATGATACGTTCAGTTAAAAATAAACTGTATCGTGCAATTAAATACAGAGGGGTTTAGCCACTAACATTCTGCATTGATTTACTCAACGAGTTCCTAATGGCAAACAAGGTCTTTAATGCTGTGGCATATGGTTTTTCCTAAAATAACTGGGATTTAAATGCCTCTCGCGTGTCCAGCGGAATATATTATCAATGTTAGCAGTCTCCGAATGGTAAATATATATGGGCGTGTTGTTTATTTAGTAAATCTATATCATAACATGAATCAAGAGGCACAGAGGATTTATATGTCATCATTAAACAGGCGTGGCAGGAGCATTCCATGTACTACAGGATGTATAACAGCTTTTTAGTCATCTGTGGTCTATTCTTCATCAATGAAGCATCTGACGTCATTTTGAACACACATTATATTAAATGACATAATGAATAATGAAATCAATAGAAATGTACAGCTGTGCAAATAAAGCACACTTTATTTATTTTAATTCATTTAGCAAGTTCTGAATTTTTCAGGAGCTGGTTCTGAGAATGTTAGCTGATCCCTTTGTGTAAGAAATGGGAAAGTCAACAGAAAAAACATAAGAAGATCAAAAAAGATCCAGAGAAAATGGAACTAACCATGTAAGACCTGGTAGACAATCAAAACCATTGGCATCAGATAGACAGTACTTCAGTCTGAACTAATTCTGTTAATGTTTCCACTATGGAAGGACAATAACACCATGAGTTTGAAAGGATGTGTATCTGTCAAGATGCTGTTACTAAGAAAAGGAAATAGATAAAAAAGAAAAAAACATGCAATTCAAAAATGTGTTCACACAGCAATGGACTGACCAGCCCAAAAGTCCAGACCTCAACATCACCAAATGTGTTTTGGGATTATTTCGATAGTGAGAAGCAGGAACGGCAAACAACTTCTAAGGCATCTAAGAAGACTTCTAAACTTTGGAGGTGTGGATTCATACCCTTGCACATTTATTAGCAGACCTAAAAGCAAGTCCCCTAAAAAAGAAAGGAAGCTGTGATAAAAGTGTGGACTCGCTAAATACTGAACAATCTTTTCTGACACTGAAAAATGAATTACGATTTGGAGATTAAACACTCTCTATAGTACTTTATATACTGCATTACATAAAATATTACACAGTATATTATATATTATACATTATACCCTCTTAAAGAGAAGTAGATCACTTCTTGTTGCACTCCAGTCATTGTGGGGATTTGTTTAATTCCACCAGCGGCCTAGTGATAGAATTTAAGGAACGTACTGAACTTTAACTGTAAATACAAGTTTTTGTCAAGGATGGTTTAAATAGTTAGCTAATATGCTCGTAAAATCACAAAGCTTTGTTTAATTGTTTTGTATGTAGTCTCGTGTTATGTTTATTTAGTCTCATGTTTATTTAGTCTCATGTTTACTCATTCTAATATTTATTCAGTCCAGTGTTTATTTGTGTTTAGTTGTTTTTCGAGCAAATAAATGCCTACTGCCCAGATCAACAGCCTCTCACAACGGATGCACTAACTACTTTGTTATCGCTTTATTAGTGATCAGGTCCTGACCACATAAGCCCTCTTTATTATTTTTATTATGAATTTTATGAATTATTATTATTATCTTGTTTTGGGTGATGAACCTGATACAGTGTTAAGAACAGTTCACCTCCCATATCTGGTAAATAGAATACGGTCTTACAGTCAGAGGTTGGTCAACAAATTGTGCATGACAACAGATGGGGTGCAGTCACTAAGTGCACCAGTGGCCATCTACCATACCAGAGATCTATCATCAGATGTAGATGTATTGTATACACAAGTGTACACGCCATCATGAACTTATTTGCACAAACAGATTCAGACAAAATCTTGAAGTATAAACATGCTAAGATTCCTGGCCATCAACAATCATGTGTAATTCAAATTTGTTGCTCATTTTTGTGTGTTGCGATAAGAGAAAAGACTCAGTCTGGCCTTCTTTGTGTTAGCTATAGCAGTAATAGTTTTATGGCTCGCCTTTATAGTAACACTGGGCAGCCCCCAGCAGCTGGGGTCAAAATGTTACTCCCGCAGATTGCATCATAAATTATGCTAATAATTGCACCTAAGCCAAACTCTTGTTTTGGTACTCTTTGACCCAATCCATTCTGCGCAATGGGATGCATAATTACAGTGACCTCTGCTGGATCTGGGGGGCAGGACGCATTTAGGCACCAAGTAGGGCCATAAGAGGCCTTGCAGCCAGTGTGAAATAGCTTGTCTTTAATTTCATCCCTCGCAGACACATTGAGTCACAAAAGTTCCAGTAAATTAGCTGCTTCGAAGACCTTGGAACAGTGCTAGCATGTCTAATGACAGACTAGTGCTTTGGAGAGGCTGAAATAGCAAGGGACTATTTTATAGGCAAACTGGAACACAGGTACAGCACAGGTAGTGATTTGGTCTCTAAAATGTGCATGCAAATTTCCTTAGATGATATATTATATGGCAACTGCGAACCGTGACTTACCCCTTAGTCATCCATAATACTTCACACTGCATACTACTTTATAAAATAAAGCATGCAGTGCATGGAAACGCGCTTTTATTCTGGTAGCTCAACATTACATCACTCTGGGAGCACTCATCAGTGGTGGTCAGGGCTGTGAGTGACACAGCTGGCTTAGAGAAAGGATTTTAATAAGGCTCACCGAGCTGCAAAGATTATCCCCCTGTAAAATTCCCTGACTCATCTTCCACGCAGAAAACCAGAACCCTGCACCTCAGTGCGAGGCCCCGGGGCCTGGAATCTGGTTATCTTTGACGTCATGTGCCTCTTTTCTACTGAAGCATAAAGCATGTTGAGGACCGATCGTCCTCTGATCCCTACAAACCTTTCCCTGGCTCCATGGCCAGGCTTCCCCGTTGCCCTTTGCTTATCTTCCCAATCTCTGTTCCTGACTTTGGCCGTGTACTTTCCATTACACAAGGGAGCAATCTCCTTTGTTTGAATGTGCAATGTTTTTTTTTCATGTCCCTGCTGTGTTTGATAGAAACTGCAGAAACTGATTACAACACATATACTGTATGTTACTGCTGACGGAAGAAAACTTAATACCTTCAAAATGATGGTAAAATTGTCTTTCTTATATTCCATTATTGGATCCATTTTTGGATTTTGGTCAGTTAAAGTTACATACTATATATATATACATACTATATAAAATCAGCCAATCAGCAATTGTTTTCCTCCATGGTGTGTATGTAGATTTTGCTAAATGAACTCTTCTGTTGGTTAGGACTCCAAAAGCTGAAGAGAAGTCTTAACATGTTAGATTAAGCATCAGCATAATTATGTGACAGAGAAATCAGCCAATTGTTTTTGGATTTCCAAAGGATGGGACCAATTTTATAAGAAGGAATGTCGCTCTAGGGCTTCTGGAAGTCCCTGATTCATACTGACTGTAAATACAAGTGGCAACCTAATCAGTGGGTTGTTAATGGAAAACAGCAGCAGTGGTTCCATAGCTGGCCTCTCTACTTAAAGAGTCACTGTGGACCTAAACAAAGAAGAACATATGCTGATATGTCTGTCAAGTTTCATGTAAGCCATGGAATGTAGGCACATCATCAAAAACGCAACCAGAGGGAATCAACCGACAGGAAAGAAACTTGGGTAGATTTGACATCGTGAGACATGCAAATGATTCAAGTTTACTCGACTGAGCCAGCAGCCATGATTACAGACATTCACCAAACAGTGATGTCCTCCATGAATCATCCTGTTAGCGCCAGGACCATTGGTGGATAGCTGCACAATGCAGGACTACATACATGCAGATTCTTATGATGACTGCTCTTAACACCATGTCAACATTGCTAAAGACTGTTAGTGTTGATGGTGCCATGCCAGTCTGTCATGGAGTGACTCAGAATGGCAGCAGACGAGTCCCGCGGTGAGTCTGGCATGTAGAGTTGGCAAACATGGCAGTCGACATCATGTGTTCATCATTTATTGTTCCCACTGAATAGCATTGCAATCGACACTTCCGTCCATGTGCAGCTATTCTTGTGACACAGCTATTTTTAAATACTTATGCGGATTGCTATTAGCATAGCAGAAACAAACAGCTAAAATCCTATAGGGAAGCTTTCAGATGTTAGCATTGCTGTTAAGGTGGCTAATACAATTGAAATTAGTTCTGGTTGACTGTCCTGTATTGAGCCCCATTCAAAAAGCACTCAAAATTAAAACACTCCTTAGGACTTCAAAATGAATTAGCGGAGCTAGCCCGCAAGAATTTTGGCCCACATGAGCTCTACACTGCAATCATGCCTTTTCCTGCCTCTTTCAGTTGTGGATGATAACCCAGTCATTTCAGCCAGAGATTATCTACCAATAGCATGTCTAAACTCATGAATCTGTTCAGGTAAAGAAGGAAGAAAAACTGATATGAGCATTTCCTCATGCTGTCTTAAACTTATCCTAAACCCACAGCCAAATCCCTTTCCTGCTTCGTCAGGGGTCATTCAAAGGTTTCAACTGATGGTACGTTACACAAGTGGCATGATGGTATTTATGATCAAGTTCTGTAGGGCATGTCTCTGATTACTTCAAACATCCTTTTATGCTTACAAAAGAGCATCTGCAGGCGTTGGAACACAATCAAAGCTTTCCACCTCCCTCACCTTAACTGGTGAGAAAGCAAACCTGGAGTATGAGCTGTCCCAAAGCATGAGCGTCATTTGCTCTTTCGTAGGTATAGCCTGATCACCTAGAGTCTTTGTGGCTTTTATAACAGTCCCATCCAGAGCACCGACAGTCCCTGCAGTTTATTTCAGGCCAATTTGATACTCTGCGGCCTGCACTGAAAGGGCCTGTCCTCTCGTTGAGAGCAAGACTCAAGAGTGATGAAAAGGGAAAAACCTGTTTAAAGCAGTTGTGGAGTTGAGGCACTAAGGGACATAATTACGCAGTGAGGGAAGGACGCTAACATTCAGCCTTAAGAGCTGTGAGAACTGAGAATAGAAACACCAGAGGGATTATTCTAAGCCCAAGGTTGGGAAAAAAAAGACTCTGATTGCTTACTTCCTGATTTTTTTTTCTACCCGCAACAAACGAAAGCACCCAAGATGGATTTGCAGAAAGATAAGGAGCTGCATTCCCTCAACGACTGATCCTCCTGTGTTAATTTTAGCCTAGCTACTGCATTCCCTTCGACAGAGAGCAGGGAAAGGCAGTTGTGTAAAACCCCACAGCAAAATCACTAAGTTAGGTTTGGCCAGGAAACCTCCGCAGATGGTCACCACCTCCCAAAAGTTCAGGCTTTGTAAAAATAACGTATAATAATTATTATGTTTCAGGTTACTAATCCCTTATGCTCATTGAGATCAGTCTTATGTCTCTGTTATGGCACTAATTGAGTCTACACTGAACACCACTGGGTCTGAAATTGTTTTCGCTATTGCATAGCAGTTTTGAGTGAAGCTGAAGATTATGAGATTATGTGCCATGATTGGTTTCAGTAGTCATCAGATATCTTTTTAAGAGAATGGACATAAACTAAGGGATTAAAGGATTAATGTACCTCTGAAACCATAAGTTAAACCATAGAAATCTATGTTTGATATCATATTTCTGAATGCTTGTATGTAGTATCATTATGCAGACAAGTTTTGTGAGCATTCCCAAACCGTTACACTCAATATTAAGATGAAAAGAAATTCCACCATTTGTTTCGGCGTAACGGAATGATAAAGTTACAACCTAATTTGATAAAAGACATTTATGGAATCAGAAGGGTCTACAGTGATATGAACCAGATGCCTCTAAAAGCTCCCTCACATGAAGTTATTCCATGAAATGGTCACGGTATGTTGCCTAATGGCTGAGCCATTGTTTTACAATAGTTTTGCAATAATGTTTTGGCCGAAAACACATTTTGTAGAAAGCCATCCATAGTGGAGAGATATTTACAGGGTGTTGTAAGGCATAAAAGTTCCTAAATAAACTTAGTTGTTTCAGATTTATCACTGTTTTCCCATTATCATTTACAATCATATCATTTACCTAGAAAAAATGTCATGCTGGATGTTAAACAAAAAGAATATACTGTATTTGTTTTAAGCAACCCCTAGTTCCTATCACCACCACTGTAAAGAAACCAGAGTCAGCAAGCTTTCCTTTATCCATTGTAAGTTGGAGTGAGTGGAGTAAGAGTTGAGTCGGTGTGTATATCTGTTGTAGCCCATCGACTAAGCAAATATGTTGGCTACACAGTACAACCATCTCAAACATTAAATTAGTTCTGCGCTGACACGTTTCCTGCTGCCATGCCGTGATTGTCTCGCTAGCATATTTTAGTATATTGGATTCTGATATGTTGAAGCATGTTACATAAAAGCTGATACATGGCACCCCACAGACTGACTTTCTTGCCAGAAGTACTGAGTTTTCCATGGAAAAACGTGAACTTTGCACTTAGGTATCTCATTTGTCCCAATACCTGTCCTATAATGAAGTAAACTGGACCAATTCAAAAGACTTTGTACCAAAATGGCAGAGCAGATGAAAACAAAGCCACACAGTTGGCAGGCTGGCTATTAACTATTTAATATGTTTACATTGCAGGCACATAGTTAATTGTTTGCTTTACACAACATGCCAAAATTGTTTGAACATATTTAGACAGCTTTATAAAGAGGGATGCAGATTCAGTGCAGGCCAAGGGAAAACATTATTAATCACAGAATGGGTCACAGAATGGTTAATGAGCATACAGCAAATGTCCTATGATGCCATTTTTCCCTGTTCAAACTCCAGGAACTCTGATATGTACACCGAGGGGGAAAAACAAAGAAATAATTACGGCCTGTGCACAATATGAGTAAAAATGCAGTGGCACATCATAACTCACAACCTGACTGTAGCCATGAGCAAGACCGAGCAGGAATTTGAGCTCTTTTGGCACTTTGAAATTTCACACAAACTAGAAATTATTCCTGCTGAAAAGGGCACAGGAGGGAAACAGTCAAAGCTTAGAGGATCAGACGTAGTTCTGCCACGTCAAGGTGTGATCAGATATCTCGAGGCAGGGCTTAGAGGCCTCAATTTCAATAGGAAGGGGGGGAAAATGCAATAACAGCACAGATTTACAACCTGTTGTTGCGAGGGCCAATCTCCAAGGCTGTAGAGATAGGAAAATTTGAGATGACTTTTTTTAGCCTCCAGTCTTGACTGCATTTGGTGCTGGTACGTGACTCTGTAGTCAGTATCCCCTTCCAGAAATACAATGCTGAAAATGAGACAAAACCCCTAGAAAAGATGATATCATGTTCATGGAGACAAATCCATGACAGCGGCCCTGATTATGCACGCTGACAGATCTAATCCTAATCCCTCAATACTGGGTGAATCCACGACTGGGGTGCTATTTGTATTCCACTGATGTTATACCTATAGAATTTAATAATAGCCTTTCTGCCTGTCCCAGCCCTCTATAGCTATCAAAAGCACAAACTGAATAACCGACCATGGGTTTTTTAGAGCATGCACTTCAATGCATAGTTTTCTATGGTTCTGATATGAAACAGCAAGTCACTAGTAGTGTGCTGTAGCAGGGCATCTCTTAAACCTGCAAGATAATCAGTGATTTATGTTTGGTCTTTTTCATGTTGGTCAAATGATCTTTTCCTATCTAAGTCATGGTGACATCTTGGTATTAGTCAGATGTCGGGCTGTCAGGATACCATTCCCATTTGACAGTTTTAGAGCTTTAATTTCAGTCTATAATGACGAGGCTGAAGTGGGCTTTCCTATTCACCACTTCCCCCATTTCCTATTTGTTGCTTACTCAAATTTGAGTAATGTTGGTTTTTTGTACCTGCACTATTTAGGATGGAATGAAATTAGGAGGAAGGAACTGATGAACAAGGATCTAAGAATTAAACACCTTTGAAAATAATGTTGTCCGTGATTGCTTGGTGTGATCCAAATGCTTTTCCTACTGCTCTAAATCGTTAGCTAGCATGCCCTTCTTTATCTATTGTTTTATTTATCACATTAGTATTTTATTTTTTTTATTTAATTATTAATATTAACCCATATTTTGGTCTTTCTTAAAGAATATTCAATGTAGTATTCTAGAAATGATTAGGATAGGAATATTTAACATTTGGAATATTTGACCGTACTCAATGTCCTTACACAATTAGCCGCATACTTCATTTAAGGGCCTCGTAAGCAAAGAAACCTTGTAAATAAGAGTTTGTTCTGAAATAAGACACATTTCAATGGTTAAATGCATATGTTGATTTAATGTTGAAAAATGAGTTAAAGAATAAATGGTACCCCAGTTGTAGGATCACTCCATCTAAGGCTTGCCCTGTCAACCATCCAGTTATTTTATATTATTTTTAATAGAGAGACTATGCAATGAATTATGTCATTAAAATACATGATGGCATGACTAGTAAAACCATGACTGTTACATTGTTACTGTTACTGTAGACATTTTGTTTGTGACATCTCACAATTCTCAGGGGTTCTATTGGAGCTGGATTTTTTTTTCTTTTTTTTTTTTTTACCAGAGGGGCTGGTAATGTAATTTGTGCATGTTTTAACTGGCCAATTCATACTGGATAAAGAATCTGTGTGATTTCCCCAAATAACTTCATATAGCTGGGTTCGAATCATCATCACAGATATCATTATTATGTTACTAGCACCACACCTCTAAACAGTTACAACACTCTGTGTGGCTAAATAGCATAAAGCATATATATAATGGCATATAGGCTAGCACTGGGGTAGGAAAGTGGTTTCATTCAACTTACCAAATGGCATCCAACAAAACCCGAAAATCCCTCCTCCAGAGACAGTTTCTATGTATTTAATTTTTCTTCCTGTTGTCATGAAAATCAGGATTATTAGCCATGCTTTGGAGGCCCTGATTTCTATTACCTGGATTGATTATAATATTGCTGTGGGTGCTTTGAGCTCAGTGACTTCTAGAAAGTAATTAGCTTTGTAATTATTACTAAGCAGACCAGTAAAACTACAGACGCTGCAGATTTGTTTTGGATTAAAATCACAGATGAAGGCGTTTAAACTAATCCAGCTTGAATGGGGTTAAAGACACCTACCCCAGCACTGACCTATGTTTTATGCAGTCAGTGAGTGGGAAACAACTTTCATACACATTTCCTTTTTGGTTCACCACTCAGATTACAGTTTGACCCACTGGAATGTTTGGGCACTGCTGGCACTAAAGTATGAAGTTAAGAAAATCACTTGCACACTCCAAAATAAAGAAGAGCATATTCTATAGGTCAGCCCTGTTTGCCACATTTTAGAGCTTTGTGCTGCATTTTACCAAATCTCTGACTTCTTCTCAGGTTTCCAGATGTTTTTGGGGGATATATATATTTTGGGATATTATATATATATATATATATGTATATATATATGGTCCTCTGCTAGTCTATATATATCTTCAAATTCCCTGTCGCCCTTGTAAAAGTAATTTTATGTATGTACTTGAGAATGTTATGAGGAATTCCTTGGCTCAGCTCTACCATAAACATATTTGCTTTTTCTATGGTTTTGCTGTGCTTGGTCCTTTTTCCGAAGGGGTTTAGGTACTACAAAATTAAAGATCCTACATGAGGTTTGTCCGGTTAACCTCTGATTAATTGCTGGAGCTCCAGCTCGGTCAGTTGTGGTGGGAGCGTGCTACTGTAATTTTGCAGCAGCTGTCTTTAGCATGACCAATATGATACACAATCCAATTGGCCTTCCCACCACATACCAGGGCACTTGAAATAGTTGCTCTGTCTCAAACCTCGCTCCATCAGCGCCGAGGACCCGGACTGTTAATGTTATGTCTCTTCAAATTTGAAACCCATCCCAAACAACATTAGGCTAGTTTGAAGGATGTCATAAGAGAGAGTTATGTCTCAACTTGTGCACATGTGCTCTTCACGACCTCCAAACAGCGATGGGGGTTCAAACTCGGGATAAAGCCATGGTTCTTGCAGCAAGTCGGGTCATCTGTGCAAAAAAATAAAAAATAAAGGCATTAAAAAGGCCTCTGGAGGGTCGGTCGCAGTCATTTTCATACTTTCTCAAACGATTTCACCAGCCGGCTTTAATCACTCATCTGCTCTGCTGTCTCGGTTTTGCTCCACGGTAGCCTGTTTTCTGTGTGATATAATTGAAATTGATCAGCCATACCCACCCTTAACCATGGTTTCTGTAGCGCCAGGGCAGGCTGGGGAGGAGGCTCTAGGCACGGAGGCTTTGGGATATAACCATGGCAGCCCTGGAGGAAGGCCAGACCCTGACCCACAAACCCAGCACAAGCACAGCATAGCTCAGCCTCACGACGTGGCAAAGCCTTCCCCCAGCTTGAGGAAGCATTTGTCAGATGCCTCGGGGAACATTTTTTCGAAGCTACTGAATGGATTTGCCTCTGATTTGGACACGAAACATATCCAAAGCAAATATTGTCAAATTCTATTAAAGATAAAAAGGAATATTAGTAACGGGAGTAAGATTATGCTTTTCATCATGATCACCTTCTCAGACAACACGAGAAAGAGGAGAAAGAAAAAGGAGTAATTGCTTACAAAAGCTTCACCGCAATCTCATTATTTGCCTTCATTGAGGGGCTTAGCTCGGCTAAGTGACATCTAAATAGTCTTCAGCAGAAAGGGGTCACAGGTGAAGGAATTGATTTCACACTTCCGTTAAACGCTTTTAAACAACTTCATTTCAGGTTGTCCACTGTAAACCACTGTCCGCAAAGATGGGCCCCCAAGGCCCGCCTAATACTGGTCTGGAGTCTTTATGTGCTGATTAAGGCGTGGAGGTCTTTTGAGGTGGCCCACTGGGTATTCCCTTCAGATCGTCCCATATTCAGGTCGCCTAAACGAGGTAAATTAGCTGGTGTATCGCTGGCGCTGGTCACATGCTAAGGCTGCTGAACTTTCGAACCTTGCCGCTTCTCCGTTCGCCCTGTCCTTGGACGAGAACTCTGGGTGCCTTTTGTGTGCTTGCTGAAGATTGAATCTGTGTGCTTGGACTTTCGCTGAACTTTTCTCATTAGCCTCAACAGCCCCCACCAGATTCGCACACTTCCAGCGTCCTCAGGCTTTCCCCACAAGAACTACAACCAACTACAAAACACTCTACAACGCCCAAAACCACTCGCGAACAAAGAGAACACGGCACGCATGCATATTAACATACACTCGCACCTCACAGAAGGAGGAGGTATTAAAAAGAAACACGTCCTTTTCATAAATATAATTACTAGCATGCACATGCAGTGTTGATTTCAGAGGAATACAACTGTGATTACCATAAAACAGTTCCGGTGCTTCTACATTCTACCCTCCAGATAAGACAGTAGTGCAGCTCTAGTGCAGGATTCTGATGACTAATGTGAATCTCTTAAGAATGTGGATTTTACACCATGCCCGAACACCTGGATTCAATTATTTAACCTCTAAATTACACATTCGGCAGCCGCTGTTTGGGCTGCCAAAGAGCCTGCTGACTGCTGAATGGAAGGACTGAACTTGTCTTTTAGATGCTTGGCACAATACACAGCCTACTACCATCACCCTGAATTGTGTTCCAGGGAAGAAACTGAGATGTTGAACCCTTACCCATAAGCCACGGATTTCAAATATCGTGTCATTCACAAGGATAACTTGATTAAACATTCATGGCATAATCACACTATCAAAAGTGGCAGTCTATATTCAGGAAATGTATAGGCTACATAAAAGGACTGTCACTTTGAGAACTGTCATAGTCACACTATAATGAAAAACAAGTTAACAGAAAAAAGTAATTGGGGTTATTTAACTCAATACTTGATAAAATGATGCATAAGAAAGCTTGGATGAAGAAGAACTATTTTTCACATCCATGTAAATCCTCTGTTTCACTTTTACAATGCATTAGAGTGACAGACCTCTGAAGCTGTGTGATCACTGTGTAGTCTTGCCCATATGGGAAACTCTGGTTTAAACTGGTTTTCAATTAGAAAAATGAATGGTGTATTTGAAAATGGCTACTAGGTGAATAAAACCTAGGCTTCTAAAGTTGCTTTGAGTTTTTTGCTAACAGTTTGAGTAGCTGATGTTAGTATATAAGGGTTTAATCTATTTTTAAGAACTTGAATAGTAAACATATTTCATGCACATCTATGCCTGCTCGTTCTCCTCTCACCTCTGGTCTCCTGGACTCAATTTCCCATAACCCACCACCTGATGTCACGTGTGTATCCTTGCCCAGTCACACCTCGTTGCCTTGGTCTCCAGAATAGTGATTGGTCACCTGATGTTAATTAGTCTGTTTGTTTAAATGCTTCTCTCTCACACTGGCTCATTGCGAAGTATTGCCACTCTGTAGCATACTGACCGGGCTCGCTCTGTCTTTGATCTTGTTACTCTGGCTTTGAGTCTATTTTGATTCTCTGGTTTACTCTTCTTGTTTATCCCCTTTGACACCTCTGCCTGGTCTGACTGTCTGCTTGGTTTGACCCGTGCCTGTTTACTGACTCTGATTCAGTTTAACCCTTGATTGTATTTCCCTGTTCTTGGTGTTGGTGTGTTTCAGTGCAACCTCTTTAATAAACTGTGCCTTGCTTTTAGTTCAGCGCACCTCACACTCTGTTTTGTCCATCGTCACAGCACATTATTTTAATGTGCAGCAGTGTTACCTTGTTTCTATCATGTAGAGTTGTGGGCAAACATTTAAACTCCACCTAGTTAAATTGACAATTGTCTAAATCAAATAAGCAGTTTGTAAGATGTATATTTTACATGCAACATATCAGGAACTGATGTCCACAACAGAAGTGTGTTCTCTGTAAAAAACGTTTGCTCTTAAAGAAATTAACAAAACATGAAATTGTGACCCAAAACTTTTGCATATGACTGCACGCAGCATCATTTGTTTGTTGACTGCTAAACAGCACTGTATGCAACTTAGAACTTTCATATACAAACCGGATTCCAAAAAAGGTGGGACACTTAACAAATTGTGAATAAAAACTGAATGCAATGATGTGGAGGTGCCAGCATCTAATATTTTATTCAGAATAGAACACAAATCACAGATCAAAAGTTTAAAACTGATAGTAATGTATCTTTTTAAGAAAAAGAATAAGGGAAAAATATGTTGGTTTACACACAAATTATCATTCATTGTGGCGTCAACAACTCCCAAAAAAGTTGGGACAAGTAGGAATAAGGGGATGGAAAAAGGATATTAAGCATATAATGAACAGCTGGAAGACCAATTTACACTAATTAGGTCAACTGACAACATGACTGGGTATAAAAAGAGCTTCTCAGAGTGTCAGTGTCTCTCTGAAGCCAAGATGGTAAGAGGATCACCAATTCCACCGTTATTGCGCAGAAACTGGTAGTTGTGCAGCACTACCAGAATGATGTTACCCAGCGTAAAATAGCAAAGACTTTTAAGGTTTACATTCATCAACCCGTGGCATAACACAAAATCAATCAAAAGATTCAGAGAATCTAGGAACAAATCGCTGTGCTAAGTGTCAAGGCCGTAAAACTCTACTGGATGCTCGTGATCGGTCCGGGCCCCTAAAAACGTTCTACTGCCACCTCAAACAGGATGCCACTGTCAAGGAAATAACAGAATGGGCGGCTCAGGAATACTTCCAGAAAGCATTGATCAGTGGAAACACAATCCACCCGTTGCCAATCCGCCGTTGCCCAGCTGAACAACTCAACATTGCAAAAGGACAGCCATTTCGTAAAGCAAGCTCCCAAAGCTCAGACATTTTCAACTGGCGCCCAGGGGTCATTTTAAAACGGAGTGTGGCAAAATGGAAGACGTGGGGATGTTCTGTGTGGTCAGATGAGGTCAATGATTTGAAGTTCTTTATGGAAACACTGTTACGCCATGTCATCCGTAACCATAGAGGACAAGGATAACCCAAGTTGTTGATCACTGCTCCGTTCAGAAGCCTGGCATCACTGATTGTATGGAAGGGATTGCCAATGAGTTGATTGTGGCAGTGGCATCTTGCATGTCTGGGACAGGGCAACCAACATGAAAAAAAAAAAAAAAAAATGCAGAGAACTAATGTTCCGGTTCTAGAACAACATGTCTCCCATCTAGACGTTCGTCTCGGTATCTCGTTTCAGGGAAGAACCCTGCATTTTTTTTTCCCCACCAGATAATGATAAATCAGACCACGATTCTGCCAGCAATCGACAAGAAAACATCATTGGCTAACGTAATGAGAAGATCCGGGTACTGAAATGGCCAAGCCTGCAGTCCAGAATCTTTCACACCTATAGAGAACATTTTTGGCGCGTGCATCATAAAGAGGAAGGTGCGACAAGAAGGCCCAAGACGATTGAACAGTTAGAGGCCTGTATTAGACATGAATGGGAGAAGCATTCCTTATTTCTAAACTTGAGAACTGGTCACTCCTCTGTCCCCAGACGTCTGTTTTTGAGTGTTATGTAAGAAAGAAGGGGGGGGGGTTGTATACAGAGGGATGCCCACACAGTGTTAAAAAATGCCCTTGGTCCCCCCAACTTTTTTGGGTGATTTGTTGAACGGGTGCCATGAAATTTTTTGAAAACAACATATTTTTTTTCCCTTTAAAATGATCCATTCTCTCGAGTTTAAAACACTGTTTGAATCTGTGATTTGTGTTTCTATTCTGAAGAAAATATTAGATGCTGGCGCTCAGCCTCCCACATCATATGCTTCAGTTTTTATTTCACAATTTGTTTAGTGTCCCAACTTTTTTGCAATCCGGTTTTGTTATGTTCATAAGCTAAATGGAACCAGAAAGGGTTCTTAAAGAGACAATGCAATAGAAGAACTAGTTGTTTTGGTTTTTAAAATCAGGGACCCCAAACTTTTTCGCCTTTACCCCAGCTCCTTAAAAAAAAAACTACATAGAAACACATAGAGATAGGTCACAAATATCAACTGTGTGGGTGTCCCTGAGGAATCAGTTTCCAAGCCCATTGCCCTGAAAGGACCTTTCCCACATGGTCTTGGTTTCAATTGGCTCCTTCTTAGGTAGAAACCTGTTGGTTTCACTAAATTGAGATATATATACATAATGTTTAACATTGTATAGCAATAGTATGTGTTCTTCTGTTTTTTTTTTTTTTTTTTCTAGAGTCAGTGTTTCACAAAACTCATTATCTGCAATACCATTTTTCTTTCTAAACTCTTTTGCAGATTTACTCCAATCTCATCAACTGCCCTCTATGTGACCCCAGCAACATAATTCATCAATTCATAGCGGGCGGTATTAATTCCCTGTAAGAAATTTCAGAAATGACGCAGAAAAGGCAATAATTGAAATTTTGATGAGACACTACATGGGCAGAGCAAATGCAAGACTCCGATCCACGAGAAATGGGAGTGGTGAATGGTTTCATTTAAGACTTACACGTTCTTGTCAAAAAACTCATGTGTCAAAAGTATTTCTTTACTTCTTTTTTTTTTTTTTTTTTTTTTTTTTTTTTTTTTTTTTTTTTTTTTTTTTTTTTTTTTCTTACTGTGCAGGAAATTAAGTAAAAGCAACTACATGAGTTTTGCCTCCTTCCAAAGGGAAACGCAAGTCACACCAGGCCAAACCCTTCATTTACAAGTCCTTTTCTTCTCTTGGCAATATCCTTGCAAGCTTGATAAATTAAAACATGCTCT